>JBBCBC010000033.1:5167658-5593584 GCA_037126765.1 Stenogyne calaminthoides
TTCAATATTTTAATTTATTTTGCGTGAACATCGAATGACTTTTTCACCAAAACTACCTTTAACTATATGAAGTTTGTATGCTTTTATTCATTACATAAAGAATGGCTATATGAATAATAATGATAGCTAGTTATGAAATGAGTGATGCTCATAAAATGGCGATGTTTAATTCAGAGATGAATTTGAGATGATTAGTTTTATTAAAATTGTAAGATGAAATGAAAAATATCAAGTGTTAAGAATTAAAGTCATACCAAAAAATATGAATAAATGATTTGAGATATGCACTTACTATATTTTTATGTTCCTCGCAAGAGATAAAATTCATTCATGATATCAGAGTTTGTTCGATTCCTTCACTAAAGCAACTCCACCCATATTAAATCGTTGTTTTATTCACGGCATCCTAACCAATAAATAAGAGAATTAAAATCCACGAAATGGTGAGCGCAGTGGAAATAAAATAAACGACCAATTTCATACCTCTCTATAAGTGTTTATGACTTTTGATTTGAGATATAATTTTTTCTAGATAGGAGAATTATTCCCCGGCATAAAAGTCGCGGCATCAAAACAATGATGAAATTCAAGAAACAATAGAGTTATTTGAATAGAAATATGGTTTGGGAAAAGGAGAAAAAAGCGATGGAAAATGAATATGAATAAAAAAAGCAAAGAATGGAAATAGTAGTTTGTAATTATAACATTTCGTCATTGTTTGTTCAATTTGTGTAGCAACCAACATTAATTAATTGATTCCCACTATAAAAAAGAATTGAAGTTGGTGGGGGGTGTTTAAAACAGAATTAGGATAGGATGTGCAACGCGGTAGCATCTCTTGTCTCTACCAAGTCTGCCTCCTCTATTCCAAATGAAGCTAGCTCTTCTATTTTTTATTCTTTAATCTAGTAATTTTGAATTAACTCACTGTCTCAATAAAGATTGATTTGTTAATTTAACCGTTTGAGCTATTTTATTTATAGTGTTTATATGTATATTTTATGTGAACAACACAAGTTCGACGGAATCTTAAATTATGTCTACTTCCGATTCACTAATTCAGCTCATCAAAGACAAGTCACGAAGCAAACAAACTCTTATGTAGTAAACATTCTTTCGCTCATATAACATCGCTTGTTCGTTTAGCAACACATCAAGTTGTCTTTCAACTGCACGGACCGAGCATTTCTTTTCGCTTATACTGCTTTTCATATAGTTCTGCATGCCAGAATACCTTTTGGTTTATATGGTAAATAATCGCTTTTGGTTCTGATGAAAATACAACGCTGTTAGCTTTAAATCTGAACTGGATCTGAGATTTTCAAGACTTGTACTGCTTTTTGTTTATGTGGTAACATCGCTTTTCCAGTGGCAAGAATACTTTTCATTTCATGCAACATATGTATTTAGTAATATGCAACAATCGTTTATAAATCATTACTAATATGTATACAATGCTATACTATATGTAACAATAATGTGGTTACCCTGTGGACTCACGTTACTCTTATAAATATTTATTGTTAATATATGTTTATTACGGTTACGAAGAGATATGAAATTTTTTCAATATAAAGAATGTAGTAACACTTATACATAGATGTAGTAACACATGTGTACCTCGAATTAAAAAATAATAATAATTATGTGTCTAAGAGACCGAACTCCGCCACCAAATTCATTTTAACAATGAACCTCGAACTACTAAGCTACAAATTATATTTGATAAAGATATCCTTCTATAACACACATATTCGATCTCTCACGACCAAAAGCCCACTGCCCACCCCAGCCGCCTCATTGCCTCCTTCCGACCGCCTTCAGCCTCTCATTTAATTCAAATTTTGACCATTTTTGTCTTTATTTATATTCAGATTAAGATATACTACTAAGTAGTAATATCACACACAAGATCTCTTTAAAATACATTTATACAGATTGGCTTATAAGACCTTTAAATACATGAAGTATTATATTTTTAAAGGAGTTTAATTATATTTTACACATTTCAAATTCTTATTTTATTAAAGGTAAATATTTATAAGTTAAAAGGTATTATCGCATTTTAGATCATAGGTAAAGTTCTTTGAATCTAATTTTATGCAGTTTGATATGGAAATAGTCATAAGGTGTCGAGGCAATTTTATCAAGATAATTTAACACGCCGGAGTATCACGCAATATTCAATTATTAAAATAACCACGCTTTAATGGATACAGTATCGGTCGACGAACAAATGTTTGTTCCGCCACTTACACTTTGTCAACCAGGCGCCGGTGGCCGCTATGAAGTAAGTTGGTTCGCCACTTTGCTATTTACCAACTGGGTTAAGGTTTGTTCAATCCACCACCGAGCAAATGAGTGTTCGCTGTACTACCGAGCAACACAAGAGGTTTCGCCTCAGATCAGAAAGAAAAGAAGCCGGGATGCCCAGTCAAGGATCTGTGGACGATGCTCGATGTCGAAGCATCCCGAAAATTCGTGAGACCGCCAAGGCTCGTGACAACCCGTGGGGCCGATGCTCGATGCTCGTGACATCCCGAGGGTTCGTATATCTCAAGGCCTGCATAACCCAAGGGTCAAGATAAGCTCATGCTCGTGACATCCCAGGGCTCAGATAACCACCGAGGGTCAGATGTCGATGCCGACATCTCGAGGGCTCGTGACATCCCGGCTCCGGGACAACTGAGGGGCAGTATGCTCGATGAGCCTGCATGTCTCGAGGGGGTCGACAACCCGAGGCCTAAGATTCTCGGAGCAAGCCTGGGATAACCCGAGGATCAGTGTGTTTGGAGGAGGACAATATTCCCATATAAAATTGATATGTTTTAATAAAGTAAATGGAAGCATTCAATGAAAGCAAAGATTGATTTGGATTCCACCAAAGAGTGCCTTATGACAAGCAATGCAAAGATCAAACTAGAAGGATTGGTTGAAAGTGGCAAGATTAGTTCTTTCACGACGCCAAACACCATGCATGCCAAACCAAATTTCGGCGTTTGTAAAAGATTATAAATAGAAGAAAACACAAGATGAGGTCTACAAAAAATTTCCTGCAGGGTATATTCTAAAATTCGAGAGTTCATCCTCATATAGTTAAAAAAAACCCCATGACTTATATATGTCAACCTCAAAATCATCTTTATCTCAGTAATCTATTCATTCAATGGATGGACATATCGCACGTAAACTCTCACAATACTACATCCCCGGGCTTGGCATTGCCCTCAGAGTAGTCATTTCTTGACGATCCGGGGTCAAATAAATTCTTCTTATTTACAGCTTTTATTATACACGTATTGTTTAGAAATGTCATTTAATTTTACTACATAATATTCTCCATATAAAACGACTCACAAACAAATGGCATTTCCAGAAGGAGGGTGCCCAAAAAACCAACCCATACACAATCCGTAGTTAGCCGAAAAGGAAAAAAGAAATCTGATACCTCAATCTAGGAATACCTGATGTAGATGGCAGGGACAAAGTCGATTCCTAACACCCAAAAGAGGCTCAAAGGCCAAATTTTCAATAAGGATCGACAAAATGAGACCATCAATCTTGAGGATATTGCATTGATCCGGTGGGTTGTTAACAAGGCTATCACTTTCTTGCTACGAGCACGTAAAGAGGCCGGAAAAAGTTTTCAGCGTTAAAAACCTGATGATGATGATCGACGCCGATACACCGATATGTTAAGATAAAAGTCAGCACTAAGCTGCTAATAAAAAGCAGATGATATGCTCGATGATCAACAAATCCTGGGCGCGCGCGGTCCGCACTATCGGTTGGACGCTTTGAGTAGCCCGCCAAAGACCTAATCTCCAAGTTAATAATAGGGCGATGATCCCGGAGGGAACAACCGAGCAACATGCCCGCTTCCCGATCTCATGACTATCCCAGATCCAAACAAAAATCGCCGGAACAAAATTATCATCCATCATCGATCAGTACCAAACACCTAACTTGAAGGATCCGTCTCCCATCGACGAAAGCATGACCCACCGGTCCTCAAGGATGGAGCGAATCAACCGAAGTTCAAGGCCCACAACGCGAACGCAGAAAGCTATCGGCGTTTACAGCCGACCTCGCCGAACTAAATGGGAGCTCCCCGGCGAAAGGGTTGCCGTACCTCCGTTTTACGATTAACACCGGCGACTGCGAAGTGCTGCAAAAATACAAGAGAAGTGGCAAAGATCCATCATCAATTTCGATATTCACGCCGGAAGTCCGGACGGTTATGTTCATCTCAAAGAATACTCAAATCTGGCAGACGCTATGGGTGCCACGGATGATTTATACGCATCATTCCCTCATGACTTCGTGGGTGACTGCGCTCATAGATGTTTTCACGGTTCGGGCCATGCCCATCATATCTTTTCGCCTCACTGGGACAAGCAATTTCCTATCCTATTTTCATCTATGTGTGTCAGCCAAAGACCAAAACAAAGGTCATGATTTTCTCCCAACTACAAGCGTAGCCGACGAGCATGCACGAAGATTTGATAAATGTTTTTGCTGATGGGGCCCAAATAAGAGATGCCAAGATCCTCATGGTGGTCGGAGGTTCGACTCGGTATGGACGATGGGAAAGTTACGCATCAAGATCCATTTAACACATATTCAGAATTCCGAAATGAGCAAATACCAAGATCATAAATATAGATCTCGTCAGCCGTACCACGATTAGTCTTTAAAACAACAACTAAGAAAGTTTTTGGGAAGAAGTGATGAATGAGGGGGCATAAAACTCCCTGTGGTCTTTCAAACCATTCAAGAAAGAAAGGTATAAACGCCCTGAACGGTCTTCTCGGACGCTTCAAATAAACAATTTTAACCAAATCAAAGATCGACACGTTAGATAGGCCTCAAGATTCATAACGGATAAGAATCGCTTTAATGCTTCCAAATATTGTAATTATCACTTATACACGGCACAATACGTAAGATTGTCATGATTTACTTCATTAACTTTTGAAGAGCAGGAGAATCGCTCACCGCTTCCTAAAAAGGTAGAGACTGTATGTAAAAATATGAGATCAGGGTTAAAATAAGAATATCTCAAGAAGATCCCAAGAATCCTATAAGAGAAGTCCGAAATACCCAAAAGAGGGTTCTACCATGGGTGAAAATGAGAAAGTCAAGAGATCCACATGACACGCCCTCTATTATGGTCCAAACAAGGATGTTATCGCACCAACATTATCAACAGACGAAAGAAGATGATATGCGGCCATGCAGCATCCATCGTGAAGGTGGCGGAAGATGATCACGAAGACACCACCCTCTCACCAACTATGCTCGTAATTTATCTCGACTAAAGATAATCACCCCCACAATGGACTCTTCTAACCATCGAAGGTTGTTTCTCCTGCTTGAAGTGTGCAGTTCACCTCCCGTCGATAATGAAAGATATAACATTTTGCTTTTATTATTTCGTTAAACAGGAAAAGCAAGTCAGACTTGAGTAACTATATAGAACCATGTGATCACCCATTGCACAAGCTTGAGAATCAGAATCCACCCCATGTAAGCGATTGTTAGGAGTCGAAAGAAGAATCAACTTAAACCGGAGATCCCATTTAACCAGGATTTTAGGGTTTGTCGATGTTCGGCTTCACTTACAACCAAGCTTGTACGCCTGCTTATTATGAATTTAAAGTCATTTATTATTATCAGGTTAAATTTCCAACACAAGACGAACGGGTAAATATGAAAAGCGAAAAAGTTTTGATTGTCCGCTATCATGTGCACTTAAAAAAATATCATTAACATGATGGAAAACACTTGAGATCGAGAATAAGCCAACAGCAAAAAACGCGGCAAAATATCTCATTTGCTGAAGGATCACAACACAGAAAAGCGTGAACACGTAGTCCGGATGGTAATCATGCCCTGCATTCCAAGAGCCCAATGAGTATTGGATTCACTTAACGAGCTACCGACTCCAGAATCTCACGTAGTTTTGAACTTATTACATTGATGACGAATAACGAAGTCGTCATCAAGATCCTAGGTGGAAACAAAAAAAAGAAAGCGCAAAGAACACCTGCCGAATTAACTGGAGCCTATCAATATCGTAAGCAGGACTGGGTTAGAAGTGTTCATTGGTTCGAATTACCAAAGAACTTTCCAATAGGCGGATCGATATCTTCGACAAACTTGGATGTGGTTCGCCAGCCTTTAAGGACATGGTCGCATTGATCCTAAACACGCATGTCCCTTTCGTTCAACCTTGATCCAACCGGACTCAGGTTTATCAAGGCCTTAAAAGTTGATCAGGAGAAGTATACCACTATGATAGTGAAATCGGTTGCTCGATAAAACCGATTAGGAGATTAAAATGCCCAAGATATTGCGAACCCCTTGTCAATCCGCAAGTCTAATGGAACTCGAGATTTGTATTGATTTCACCGATTTAAACAAGGAATGCGAAAAGATAAATTTCCGGCGTCAAGACATTAATCGATTATTTTCTGGTCGACACAGCAGCCATGAGCTCATGACCTTCTATGGATGTTTTGTCGCCATCACCAAATACCCTTCAACGATCCTGATGATCAAAAGAATACTGATTCTCGCGCAATAATTAGTTGTCGTATATGCCCCACTGGTCAATCAAGCATCAAGGTCATTTGATACCATGCACATTTAAGGAACTGGAAATCTACTGACTGAAACCTGGCTTCAACAAGAATGCTTGGAGTAAAGATAGGTGTCACACACATTATGAAGAAATTAAGCTCATTAAAGTCACCAAAGAATGGAACTTTGTTTGAAAACATCATTGGTCATTTTGCTTCTAATCATTAGTGATGTGATAAACGAAATAGCTCAATGAATTTCATCAACTCGATATCCCCACCAACTGATGCCGGTTGTTATTAAATTATCGCTATAATCTTCAAGGCCAGACTTGATAATTCAAGGAGTGGATAGCCTCAAGAGCTGTTCAAATTTTACGGTTTTATCGAACAACTTTCGTGAATATCAATCGCTAAAACCACGTTTGTCTCCCGACATTTGGTGCTAAGTCAAGATAAATCAAGATTTCGGAAATATCGGACAATGACTTTTGGAGAGCACATCACGATCAGCGTCATTTATGCAATTCCTATGAATAAGTGTTGATTTTTGGTATTCCATTTCAAGAACGCCATGTACAAAAAGAGATCGTAAAAGTTTATAACTCCAAAGTTCGGAACACGCAGATTCACTGGGCGAGCCGGTTCTAAGATTCCAGTAATGGTATCATGGTGTGTTCAAATGGCATTAAAGGTCCGCCTGTATTAAAAGAACTATGATCAAACTTGAAACCCCTACTGTCTCACCATTCGCCAATTTGAAAAATATTATCAAGAATGATGAAACATCGCTTAACAAAATCAAATTTATTCTACTGAATTGAGCATTAAATCGTCAAATATAGCTATATTATTAAGTCAAAACGAGTATAATCGACCGAATATAATCGTACCACATAGCCAACGGCAATAAATTCATCAAATGACAATCAAATTTTATTCGCCTAAGACGAGCGGCATAACGGTAAGCGAGAACACCTGCACACAAAATCTTCATACGGAAAGATAGGTGATACGGTCAAACAAGTTGAGGACGTGGTGGCAACCAGCGAACGTGGTCAATCCTCGGTCAGAACTGACAAAAACTCGACATATATCAAAAAGCGAGGGATTCCCATACAGCGTCAAAAGACCAACTTAGCGACCAACTGAATAGTTCAGATATCACAGCAGAGAAAAAGCTGGCCCAGATGCCTTCAGATCATTCACCATTATTCTCAGTCAACGAGACCGCCCTAGTACGCAGCTTTGCACACACCGTTACGCGACCAAGATGTCGATGAGTCATGGTTTCATGTACCTGACGTTATTTTACCATGAAAAAGGAATATCATCCCCCGCTGATCCCCAAAAATCTCCTCCGGGCGATGGATGTCGAGTATCCGCCGGAATAACATGCGTGACAAGCCGATGTTCGGAAAGATTCACTATGGACAAAATATGAGTCAAGATATAAAGGAAAGTGTCATGACATGTTTTTATTCCAATCAGAGGACGCCATCATTCTGGGCAGTGATGAAAAGCGAGGCTGATGTTGACAAAAAGGTAGACAAGATGATGCTATATATGCTTGTCAACATCAATATAAGGCGAGGCTAGGTCAGGTCTATCAAGATGGGCGTTTTAAATCAAAACCATAGTCTGATGTCTATAATGGTATTGTATTTACTTAATCTGTAAAAGTTGTAATAGAATACAACGTGTTGCAAAACATTTTGTTTTGTTAAGATTTTCAGTTGAAGCCTATTAGAGCACGACCGCTTCTGACGCCCAACAAAGACCTAATCTGAGCCCAAGTCTATAAGTTCATCTCCGATTTAAATGCCTGTACTCTGGCCCCCAAGAAAACATGAAAAAGAATGGTACGCAATGTAAAAGATGACTCGATTTACAGACACTTAGCAAAGCAAAGAGAGTGGGTCAAATAAGACTATTGGATGATTTAAATAAGTATCATCAAATCAAGAAAGGGTTGCATAGTTAACCCAAATTTGGTCGCACTCCCAATGCATCAACCGACGTTCTAATACATAATCAAAATTACCTAAAGAAGTCAGAGGGATACAGTAACACAATGTCTGAATTATTCAAGAAAAGAGCATAAACTAGGAAATCAACAAAAGAAAATGATCATAACACAAGATCAATCAATCATCAAAGAATAAATATTCGCCTCAACAATTTTAAAGTATAAACGTCGTAAACGTCCTTTCGCTTAGTTGTTCTTAAAATATAAAAAAGTAAATTATCAAAAGAGATTGTCGAATAAAAGAGAAGAAGACAACAACACAACAATTGTTCAACAAAGCAAAAAATTATACTATGAACGCTCTCCAAAGATGGTCAAAATGGCCTGCCGCCAGAAAGTAACACTTTGTCATGATCAGGAGGTGGTCCCCTTCAGTTTCGTCTCCAGACTTGATTCAAACCTGCCTACCGGAGAGTTTAACACTTAACATTCACAGCCACCTTCCTCGATCCAGATAAGATTCACTGATCTCTGTCCTTCAGAGCATTTTGAGAATCACACAGATCGCTGGTTTTGACATCGAAGGTTGCGATCCGGGGGTTGTCGACGCAATCGCTAAACTTGATATGGAGTTTGCAAATTTGTTCAGCTAGTGAGCGGTGTTTAGCAGACCAGTATTATGATTTGAAAAGAACATACATGTGTTGAGAAGTTCGACATAGAATCAAAGATACCTCATCAGGTAAATTTAATTTTGAGACCAAACCAGTGTCGTCTCTTCAAATAATGATGAAGAGCCATTGAAATAATTTTTCTCATACATTCTGTTATCTCTTTTACATCATTTGCAGCCAAGTTTGGATGATTCAGTCCTATTCTAACCCCTCCGTGATGTCGCACCACCTCCTCCTCGTGAGCAAGGTTTAGCTTCCTCCCTCGGCGAAAAACAACTTCTGAACTGAGCAAACTTCTGAAGCACAGCGGCATCACTCTTGAGCCTTATGAGCATCTTGGCAGGCAGGGATGCTCATCCTTAGGCCAACCTCAATTCATCCACGAGTTTTGCTCATCGTGCACTGCTCTCTTCAAAACTTCTAATCTGGCCAAGTGGATTGGCATGAGATTAGCCGGACTTCATCATACTTCTCTGAGATGACCAAAGATTGGCCACAGTGTGCGAGGCCAAATGCTTATGTTTTCTAAAGTGTTTGGACAGTGGTAGCCTCTTCAAGCGGATGGTCCGTATTAACCGTTATAGGGGTCTATGAAACCTTGAACATGCTCGGGAAGGGCAGGATAATAGGAACACTCGGAGGCCGATAATAATTCTTCATTCGAAAGACATCGAGGCATGACTGCTCAACTTTGGATGTTCACACGAACAGCAAACAAATGAAATAAGCGGGAACAAAATCAATTGAAGGAAAAAATAATTCAATGGGCGAACAAACATCACCATTGCATTTAGCAGATCCCATCCCAAAATGATTTATTTTGGGAGACTTAGTTGAGGTTCAGTGAGTTCAAGTCCGAGAGTCCCGGGATGGAGGTTACAGAGATGTACCCCATTTATTTCAATCTATTGAGCGACAGACCTAATTGGCCAGAGAAGGCCATTCCGAATGCCTATAGGGGGGTCTCCTCAACATCGATATCAGTTCGAGTCTGGTCAGTCATTTCCGCTCATCGGGTTTCCATCCTTGTCTTTGGCGATGAATGCTGTCGCTTCTACTGAATTAACTAGTTGTCCTTCGGCTCTGGCCGACTTCAAATACCAGATCGCCAGATGCCTCTACCACCCTCACATTCCCCTCGTCATTTCTGACGGTTTCAAACAGCCTCCCACTTAGCTTGAATTCTGAAAGAAGCCCCGAGGTCTTTTTTCTTTCGAAATATTTCAAGATGCTTGATAAAATTAACAAGAATAGAATCCAGGAAAGCTATATAAACACTCTATTATACAAAGAAGAGAAACAATGAGCAAAATGTACAAAACATGCACGAAATAAAAGCAATCCTTACAGGATTAATGAAACAAAGATGATTATAACTTGCGTACAAGCTCCTTTCTTTCTTTTGATGGCGGTATTCAAAGTCTTCACAAGTCGTTAGCGCAGACTAGAGATCGATTTGCAGACCACGCTAAAATAGCGCGTCTTTTGGTCTCTTTTGTCGTATAATTTGAAATTCTGAAATGAAGAATAAGTTAAAATCGGTTCAAAAGCCGAAGAGAAAAAGACACAAAAATACTTACTTGTAAGCCCCCAAAATCGGTGGGGATGTCTAAGCGAGCATCTGGTTGGCTTCAGGCCAAAGCTTTAATCGCCCTTAACGAACCTTGAAATTTCTCTTTCAATCACCGATTTTGTTAAGGCGTCCTCAATAATCTTACACTTAGCATTTTGCACCGCATGAGCGACCATCCATGCTCGCCCTTCGGAGTCCGTCAAATCGAGCAATGAAACCAAGTTCAGCTCTTTGTGGGGATAATATCGGGTTTCATTTTACCGAACAAAGTCAGAAACTCATAATCATGTGCCACCCATTACGCCCGGTGAGTAATGGTAATGTTCTATTCTACGAACAAGCGAGTGATAGCCGGGATCGTTGGAAACCTAAGACCTGCTTCCATCGTGTCCAAATTCCAAGACAACCACCAACCCTCGAGAAAGTGATACGCTCCAGCTCATCGGGACCGGTACCCGAAAAAAAAAAGACATCTTTAGGTTTAAATAATTTTCTATCTGATTTGACGAGCATATCAACATCAATTATGCTGCCAATTTTTCTCCACCGGGTACTCATTCTCAACCTCCTAGTCCTCTTGAGGTTGACCGGCCAATCAAAATCATAACGACATTATACTCTATTATGTTGTTAAAGTCATGAGGACACAATGACGGTGATATCAAGTTACCGTAATTACGTTATTTTTGCCAACCCGCTTGCTCGACTCGCCGATATTCCTGCCCATCAAGAATTCCTCCCTCACATTATCATAATTCCTATTCACATCAAGACCATCTACAAACCCTCGACCTAATTTGGGATTGGGGTAAAAGATCATCTTTCAAATCATCTAAAAATCACTACGGGCTAAATCCTCATCCAATTCGTTTAGGGCATCATCTGAATCGGAGGAAAGAACTTACAAGCGGTCACGCGGAACTTGCCGGCGAGACCTTGATCCAACATTTATCTTGACACATTAGCATCGTATGGGGGGATTATACAAAAAAGTGGGAGAGGAAAAACTATAGTGGTCGATTCAATTTAAGCGAAGAGATTTGAACAAAGAAGCCATAATCGAATTAAAGGGAAAATGGTAGATAGTTACCGAAAAATCACTACCGGAATGATGAAGCCCTTTGCCACGCTAAAAGAGATTGAAAATGAGACAGAGAAAGAAAAAGAAAGAAAGGGAACCGAGGCGCAAAAATAGGTATTTATAAATGGGTTTGAATTTTTTTGAAATTTAGCGCAGAGAATCTAAAGCAGCGTTCACAAATATTTAATCAAATTACTCTTGTGAGGCCCATTGATGAATACAGCGACACGGGTAGAAGGTATTGTTGTGTTCGATATAATTACTTTCGATGTCGAACGTCGGAGGAGGATTCGATGTAATATTCAATTATTAAAATAACCCACAACAATGGATAAGTGTACACGACTTGATGAACAAACAAGTTTGTTACTTGACTCACTCCCTTATCGACCATCTCGATATGCTACTTCCTTCAAAATAAAGTTTTGTTAGCGAGACTTACCATTTACCAGCAAGGTTGTTCAACAGCTTTCTTTGAGCAAACATGTATTCGCTTGGCTCAAGGCAAGCGAGGTATATTCGCCTCTCGGATCGGGGAAAGAAAAAAAGTCGGATGGGTATTTGCGAAAGTGACCTCGAGAAATTGATATACTCGATACTTTCGAGACATCGAGGGGCTCGAACATCTGAGAACTCGGACATCCAAGGCTCGGACAACTTTGAAATTGAATTATGCTCGTCGATGCTCGGACATCTCCGGCTCAGGAGATAACCCGAGGGGTCAAGATGCTCGATGCTCGTATACATCCCGAGGACTCAGACATCCCGAAAACTTCAGACAACCACGAAATTCATTATCTTTCGATGCTCGACATCTGAAGTGCTCGAGACAACTTTGAGGGTTAGACAACACGAGGGGCGGAACATGCTCGATCTTTCCGGATAACGCGAGGACGGGGACAACCTGAGGACTCGGGTATGCTCGATGAGGACAATATTCAAAGATAAAATTGATATGTTTTAATGGGGCGAACGAAAAGCATTGATCGAACAAAAGATTGATTTGGGCGACGAAAAGAAATGCTTATACAGACAAGCAAATGCAAAGATCAACCAGAAGGCGAATTTGGAAAGCGCAAAAGATATATGAGTTCTTGCATGGCCGAAGTCTCCGACTCATGCACGCCAAAACCGGCTTTCATGCTTGTCAAAGCACTATAAGCGAAGAAAAAACAACAAGATGAGGTTCAAAAAAAAAAATTTAGGAGGGTAAGATTGAAGAATTAGAGGGTTCATCCATACATAAAAAAACCCTAGCACTGATACCAACTCTCCAAAAAATCATTCATCCATTAAATGTATGCCTTCATAGATGTATCATATATTATGCGATGTAAAACTCGCATTCTACATCCTTGGCTTGAGTCGTAGGAAGTAGTCGTTTCTTGACGAACTTGGTCAACAAATTCCTCTCTTATTCTGGTTTATTTCTGGCGATGCATATTTTTGTTTTGTGAGTTGTTTAGGAATTATTGACAATATTACTCCATATAAAGCATTTCATGACAAGCAATAAAACCTACTTAAATGTACAAATATTTTTGTATGGATGGTGGTTTAAAAAAAAACTTCACCATTAAATTTCATATTGTTATTCTATAATACATTAGAAGTATCATAATGCAAGGTAAAATTTTTGTTTAGAAAGAAATTACGATATTTTTTCAATTTTAATAAAAAAATTATGTGATGGTAAACTTTATTTCTTTAATTATATACACACCAACATAATTTTGTTCATGTACTATTATAATTTTAAAAAATATTTTTTAAAATAATAATAAATAAACATAATAATAATAATATAATTATGTACACCAATTATAAAGATCACTGTAGAATTCGATTTTACGGTAAATTTCCTCCAAATTCTCGACATCTTTGAATAAAACATGAAATCATTCCCGCATTAATTTTAAAATACTACACTTATGAAGTAGATAGTTCAACATATTAATTCAAAATTTATACTTGCATAACTTAAAAAGATGTATGCACTGACGCACAAAATGTACACGTAAATAGATGCTGAATATTGGGATATAATAATTATATTAAAATGCAATCAATTCTGATAGTTTCTAATATAATTAATTACAATAATTCATTACTTAGACAATAACGACAACGTTAAAAACCATTTGTGAAATGGAACCTTAATCACCACAAGAGAGAAGAAACCACTGAACTTCGAAACCGTAATCGCGGCCGCAACCGAACCACAACCCAACAGAGGGGGACTACAACAAGAGGAAGTAATATTCCTCTCCAGGTATCCTCGGCAAGGGGCGCCAAAAAGTCTCAGGTGGTGCCTTAATCACTTGGCTATCCATGTGACATAATAATTATATTTTATGGGTGACATATATAAACCTATTTATTGTGGTATATTTTAAAACTCATATGGACCCATGAATCCACAACTTCTTTTTGTAAAATATAAAAAAGTTTTATAATGTTGGATTAATAATATTATTTTGAAGTCACCGGATTGGTCGTTATTAAAAAAGTATTACACTATTGTATAATGCGCGATGCATTTGACATACATTTGCGACTTTCTTACACAAAATACACTTAATTAATACGTAGGTACGTATAAGTTTTGTCTTTTTTATTGATCAACTTAAAAAATTAACTAGTCTCTATTTATTTATTTATTTATTTATCAGCAAAAAGAATTCCAATTTACCGATTAATTCAGATTAAATGTATGATGTATATCACCAATTTACCGATGAATTAAATTTAATTTTTTTTTTTCTGAATTATTGGTGAATTTGATATGTTTCATGGGAGACGGGCTAGACAATATATTAAGCAAGTCAGTGGCAAATCTAAAATTTTAAATTTAGGGATATGAAAAATACTAAGTAAAATATTTTAAGCTAATTAATAATTTATTTTATTATTTTGAGATACATAATTTTTTTTTTTTTTTTTACATAAAAAAAAACTAGAGAGTTTTTTAAATTTGAGGGTACAACTATAATTCTTATTTACTAGCTGCATCCGCCACTAAAAAAGTATCAATAGCTATATTATGGTTCTATGGTCTTTATCCAAGTTAATGAAATTATTGTATGTACAATAATCTTATTTTTATGTTACTATTTAACAAAATATTAAAAAAAATGTTATATATTTGCTTATACTATAGTTAAATCAATATATCTTTAAAAAATATATTATTATAACTAAAATTTATGTTGGTACATTCTTGATAGGCAATTGAATAATGAGATTAGGGAAAAGAAGGAATATGTACAATGTGAATGTTTGGTTGACAAAAATTGTGGGATAGGAGTCTTTTGAGTTTTGACTCATAGGCTTGTGGTATCTTTATTTAAACAATGAAACAATGATAAGTTATGTCACTTCAATATTATTTAAATTGGAAAAGTTTCATGTACACAATATTTTCATAACAGGCATATTACCTATTCAACCCTCATTGGTCCACTTGTATAGATTTAAGATTTAAAATTAGAAGTATGTTTTTAGATTTAAAACTTCAAAGTGCGATATGAAAATTGACAGTAAAATCTAATTTTGTTTGCGAAATGTAATAATAAGAATAAAAATTTGTATGAGAGGGTCTCATACATGAGATGAAATATAATTTAACATAATTAACACCTACCTCTCCTAAAATGTTAAAAGACAATGCCCAAATTACACTTTCGATCTCATCATGGAGACGGTTTCACATAAAAAGTCCCTCAAAGAGTGAGTGTTTATTATGTTGAATTTAGAGACACGTAAACCACGTAATACATGCGCAGCAGAAATAAACAATTCATCAACAACTAACAATTAATTGCATAATTAAATGCGAGAAAACGTAAATAGAATTCTTCTGTTAATTGTATGCAAAGATTCCTCAACTATGGTATCCACGTAAACGATGCGTTTACTAATGCGCACAGATGCCAAATGTTGAATCCCCGAGATGAATTTGCTAGGAAAATTCAAACTCTATATTTTATGGAGAAAATATGAAGTGATACTCTTTGTGAATTCTTATGAGCTTGTATATATAAGGAGACTTAACTTATTTCTCAAAAAGCCCAATTAGGAAATAAATCCCTAATCTTGAATTAAATTAATCTTTTTTAATTTAATTCCTAAATATAAATATCTCTGATTTAAATGTCTTATATGAAAATCTCTACAATTTTTTTTCATATACATTAAATCCTACAATTATATTCCAAATATAATTATTGGTATTCTTATTTAATTAAATCCAATTAAATTAAATATTAATAATAATTAATTCCAAATTAATCTATTATTAATTACTTCTATAAATTTAATAACCAACTATAATTGTAAACAACCATTACTTGTTGTGTGATTTCATAGACCATATATATATATCTTATTAGTCAAATTAACTGGTCTTAATTGAACCTGACAATAAATCGGACATTCTCAATATATGAGGTACAATTCGAGGAAATGTGTTGGGATTATCTTTGGAAAGTTTTTTACTATGTATAATCGATCAATTTTGGACTTATTTCTTGGAAATAAATTGTTTATCAATGATCTTTGTAAATATCATCGAATGTTACATATATTTCTTGATAACTATTCAATAAATAAGACGTGTTACATTGTAGTTAATTTAGTGATACCGGATCATAGAAGATTAAATTAAGGTCTCTTGTAAAAAAGTACACCATTCACGACCTAGATGAAATGAACAATCCATTCGTGAAAGGTTGAAGTGTAACGCTAAAATTGGCTTGTCTTGACCAAGAGATTACACTAGTTCATGTCAAGTGTAATGAAGAGGACTCTGGGGAGGACAAATTCTTGAATCCGAACTAGGAAAATTAGACCTCGATGGTTCGTTATTTCTTAATCTTCGTCCCTTAAATAGGATCGTGTGGTTAGTAATTATCGCTTTGACTTATTACGGGTAGAGAATCAATGAGATTTAATACTTTATATCTTGGGCAATATTATCGTCACGTGTGATTCTTAAAAGATTTAATCTGAGGAGAATCGTATTAAGCACGCTTTTGTTCCATTGCCCCCCTTGGGAGGTTCATAAGGTTTATCATACCAAATCTTGCAAGTGGAACTAGTTTTAAGGATGGATAATAATGTTGAACCGATTCCTTTACCAAGGATAAAAATATTAATTAATGGAAAGCTATTTTCGATTGGCTTTAATTAATTAATGGGCTAGATAATCTTAAACACGGAAAATAATAATGGCAAGGAGCCATATTAAGCTGTAATATGGGTTAAGATGGATAGTGCAATATTAATTATGTAGTGGGATTAATTAATATTTATGAGTTTGAATAATATTGTGGCTCAATATTGATAATTCAAGATCCATTGGAAGATTCAATCTTAATTCTCCTAAAGGCCCCTCAAGTAGCCCAACATAAAGTGGAAATAACAAAAAAAGGTGTTTAAAAATAAAATAAATTCTTGTTGCATTATTTTCTTGAATTTGAAATTATTAAAGAAAAGGAGGGAGAAGAATTTTTTGAAAAGATTTTTATGGAAAGGAGATAAGTGTTCTTGGAATACAAGATTATCCCATAAATTCAAGAAATCTCACTTGGTTTCTTTAATTGTAATTTTTGAAATATATAGAGTAATAATAGGAAGAAGGGTTTTCTTGATTTTCTTGAAAAGATTTTATGGAAAAGATATGTATTCTTGGAATACAAAAATGTCTCATAAATTCAAGAAAGATCCAATCTTGAAAAGACTCCTATTAATTTGAAAAATGGGTTAAACAAAGGGTGTGAAATTTTGTGGAAAAAATACATGGAAAGAAGAATATATAGGATATATTCAAGATTTCTTGGAGATCAAGAAAAGATCTTTCCTAACCCTATTTTGAGCCCCGAGTTTTGTTCCCTCTCTATTATAAATAGGAGATGAATGTTTCATCCCCATGGAACATTTAAAATTAGTTTTTTCTAAAAAAATATCGTCGATAAAATATAAAATATTTTGAAACGTCGAATGATTTGGTATTTCAAAAAAATGTCAATTAATGAGTGTACAATTCCATGTCTTCGAAAAAAAATTAGTAAATCCACAAGGTGGTGCAACAAATTTTTATTTTTTTTGTTAATTTGTTCGCGAAGCTTCCTTCCACGGATTGGGAAAGCAAGGACTAGGAATACTTCGGGAAGGCTTTTTGGTGTGTTTTTTAATCGCCCGGGACCATTGCCACTCTAAGAGGTTAGTTCACGTAAACCCGTGAGCGATTCCGCATGCCAGGGATTTATGTGAAATTTTATATGCATGATTTGTTGTTGATTATTATTTGAATTAATATAGGATTAATTCATGCTAGTAATAATTGTTAGAATTAAATTTGTATTTAAATATTTATCCGAATAGATCAAGACAATTAATTCCCCAATAAATGGTATCGAGCCTCGGTTTGGGCTTTGAATTTTAAATTATAATTTAATTAGTTTTTCATTAAATTTGAAATTGGATAAGTAGAATTGCTAGATCTTTTTTGCGGTATCGATTGTCATGGAATTTAATGTGTTTATTTATGCATGCAAATAAATTGTGATTTTTTAATTCGATTCGTTCGAATTCGCTTTTTGCCCGGGAGAAAATTCACGAGTAGATTAGAATTTGTTTGATTTGATCAATGTAATAGTAGTCTAGATCTAGGTTTATTTATTTTTTGTAAATAAATTATAACCGGACGGATCGGAAGAGGGAGACGAAGAATTAAAAAGCGGGATTCGAGGCAGGCGTAGGCATCGCGGCGTCATTAAACGCTGGGGGAGACGCCGCGACAAATACGGACGGGCCGAATCCCGGAGGCGGGCGAGGTCTGAGGGGCCGAAATACAGTGGGTACCAGGCAACGGGCGCCATATGCAAGTATGACGCCATCGGTATTATGCCGCGGCGATATTACGTTGCAGACAAGGCGCGGATGCAGCAAGAAAGCGAAAGCAGGGCAGCGCGGACGCAGCGCGCGGCAAGGTGGCGGCGAGGCGATCGGGAGCGGGCGCGGCGCTTTCGATACGCTGACGCCGCCGAGATCCATGAGAGCTGCCGAGCTTTACGGTATCAACAGCTTATGACGCTGTCAAGCGCCACAAAGATGCTCACGATCGCCACTCGACACAATGTGTGAGTGTTAGTAGTACCCGACTCGTAGCTTGTTTAGATGACATTGCCTTGATACAAGGCATTTTTTAAGACGGTCAAGTGGGAGCTTTTTTTAACGACGAAAGGTCAGGAAGGCGATTTCTCAAGATCAATATGACAAAAAATTAACCATGAAAATTGGATAAATGTGCCCAATATGTTTAATTTTTTATTTTGATGTTTATGCATTATTTTATGCTTATTTAAATTGTGTTTAAATTTGCGATGCATGAGAAAATGTTTTGAAAAATCTCACTTTCGAAAATTACTAAGTATGCTTAAACAATTAATTGACAATTTTATTAGGATAATAAAATTGAATTAATTTTGACCTCTATGATTTATTTATTTGTGAATTCTTTTGGAGAAATTTCACATGGGGCGGTCAAAAAGATAGCTTTCACATGAATAAATTCCAAATGGATGATTGTGGATTATTACTAGTGGCTATTGATGACCCTCCCGAAATTTAGATCAAAGCTTAAATAATAATTTCTGTATTTAATCATAGTTATTATTTTTAGGTATAAAATTGTTATGCATATATCTTCCCCCAAGTCTGTCGATTTTATATTGGTCAGTGGGAGCCAACTATTAATCTGGATATTAAAGGTTTATAATTTGTTTTTGTTTTGTAACACCTTGAATGTGTTTAAATAATGACCCACCTCACGTGGGCTTATTTAAACTGTTTTTGAGATGTTGGCGGATGCATGTTATTTTTTTTGAGATTTTAATATAAACATGTGATCGAAACTTGTGATATATTTGTGCTTATGCATATAGTTATTTATTCGATTCGGCATGTTGTAACCTTTTAATCCATTTTTATTATACTTAAAGTCAATAGAATAAGTATGGAAACTATATTGATTGAAGCGAAAAATTATAATTGTCTAAGCTGCACAAAAAAACAAGTGGATTCTTGACACACCAAAATCGGATAAAACCGACGAGTAAAAAAATGCGAGACTCGTCAGATCACCTTCTTGAGAGATGTCATCATTTGAAATTGGTGGAGGGCAAAACCGTAAGGATTTCGTCCTCAAAATTGACAGGCCCATCCAACAAACTTGAGGTTCCGAGTACGAGATTATAATCCGGAGACTCGGATGAATTTGGTACTTTCTCTGCCCAAAAAAGTTTTTGAGCATTTTTGGCCTCGCTAAGGCGATTTGTTGCAAGCTTTTGGTCTAAGCAGAGATGTTGATGGGGCACCAAACTCAAGCTTTGACGGCAAGTGGTCCGTCTTCATTTTCTAGGCCAAGGGATGGCAAGAAGAAGAAGGTGACCAAAAGCCATAAGCAATCGACTAATCTGTTGCCATGGGCAATGGTAAGACGAGAATGCTTGTGGTGTCAAGGAAAATCCAAAGAGGAAGTGCTTAAGTCTGCGGTGAAAGAGGACAATGGAGGTTTTGCGTGTTCCAACCCCAAAAGGACGGAAGAAAAGGTAATTCTCACGCACTAGTTGTTGAAACCTTGTTTAGCGGCGTGATACTTCTCATTCGTGGTAGTTGATACAAGATCCACTAATCATGTTTGCTTGCTACGGGTTCAAAAGCGATCCGCAACTTAGTGGGAGTGAGATCCTCGTCACCTTTGGGCGATGTTAGGAAAGTAGTGGTTATTGCAACGCTACGTAAAAGTAGAAGATATTGCAATGGGTTATCGCAATCTTCGTAAGTAGCAGATATTGCGGCGCTACATGAGTAGTGGTCAAAGCGATTGGGAGAATGCACCTATCTTTTGAAGATAAAGTTTTTTTAGAGATTATCTTTATGTTCCTAGTTTTAGAAAGAATTCACTTTCGGTTTCTAAAATTCTATTAATGGATACTTAGTTTCTTCTAATAAGAATGACATCATTTCTTAAAATGATGAGTGTATTCATTATGGGACTTTAGTCGAATAATCTCCATACAATTAAGCATGCACACCTCCCGAAATGCATCCTATAACACATCAATTGTTTCAATAAAAGCGTTCATCGGACGTGAGCGAAATACTTCTATGGCATCTTAGATTGGGACATATTAATCCAAAGGATCGAAGGTTGGTAGAAGGCGGTTCATTTGGAGTCTCTCTAAGTTGAACCAATTCCAACCTGCGAATTATGTTTGGAGGGTAAGATGACCAAGAGGGCATTCGGAGCCAAGGAATAGAGCCAAAGAAGTGTTAGAAATCATTTCACACATACGTATGTGGTCCAATGTCAACCAAAGCAAAGAGAAGGTTGTGAGTATTTCATCACTTTTATTGATGACTACTTCAGTACGGCTATATTTTCCTTATGAAGCATAAACTGAGACCTTTGAGAAATTCAAAGAATTTAAGGCTCAAGCAGAGAATCATGGGGGAAAACGTATCAAGTCTCTATGATCCGATCGTGGAGGCGAGTACCTCAAACAATGAGTTTTTGAACTACTTGTCGGATGAAGGATTGTATCCCAAATGATCACGCAACCCGGAACCCTCAACAAAAGCGGGGTTGCAGAGCGAAGAAAACGTAACTCTTTTAGAAATGGTTAGATCAATGATGTGTTATCTTGGATCTTCCCAAGTCGATTCGGGGTCATGCCTTGAAACAAAGGGCTTACATTAGAACTTGGTGCCATCAAATCGGTTCCCAAAACTCCCAAAGAATTATGGACCGGTGCAAGCCTAGTTTGAGACACATGAGAATTTGGGGGTGTCCGCCCCTCGTGTTGGACAAGGAAGCCGGGAAATGGATCCTCAATCGTAATTAAGGTTGTTTATAGGATACCCCAAGGAACAAAAAGGGTGTATGTTCTATGGTCCGAAGATCAAAAGGTGGTAATAAGCACCCACTTTAGATTTTGGAGGAAGACTATATGAACGAAAAGAAGACCGAAGATGAGATTACCTTATGAGCTAAGGGCTAACCTCATTGCCAATCAGATAAGATGATATACCAAACGACACACTTTCACAACGGAACCTCGTCAGAAGTGGGAGGGTTGTAAAACAGCCCGAGAGATTCATGGGGATAGGAGAGTCCTCGGACTTGATTCCCCGATCAAGACGAATAAGACCCATGGACATATAATGAGGCAATCCAAGACAAGGATGCGATTTCTTGGCGAAAGGCAATGAAAGTTTAAATGGGTTCTACGGATCATAACAGAAAAGGAGCTAGTCGAACCACTTAATGGGTCAAACCCATTGGTTGCAAGTGGGTATACAAGAGAAAAGGGGAGGGGACGGGGAAGGTGGAAACCTTCAAGGCAAGGCTTGTGGCGAAAGGTTATACTCGTAAAGAAGGATCGACTATGAGGAAACCTTTTCACCAGAAGCAATGCTCAAGTCGTCCGGATTCTCTTTGTCGAATTCTTTCTGACATCTCGATTTTGAAATCGGCAAATGGATGTCAAGGCGGCTTTCCTTAACGGAAGTTTTGATGAAGAAATCTATATGCAACAACCCCAAAGCTTCATTGAAAAGGGCAAGAACACCTAGTTTGTAAGCTCATGAAGTCCATTTACGGACTCAAATGGACATCGAGCTTTGGAACCAATGTTTTGATCATGTAATAAAATCTTATGGGTTTGATCTTGTTAAAACACGGTTGTGTGTACAAAAGCATGTCGAATTTGCATTGTATTCTTAGTACTATACGCTCATCGGCAACGAACGATGTAAAGGTGTTATCGGGGCGTAGGGGCATGGCTTTCAAAAATAGTTTGATATGAAGGACTTAGGGGAAGCCGGGCACATCCTTGGGATCAAGATCACCGAGATCGCAAGAAAAGGATGATAGGCTTATCAAGACTTCATATATAGACATTGTCTTGAAACGATTCAAAGACGAGGATTCCAAGAAAGGCTTCCGTACCTTTTAGGCATGGAATCCATCTATCAAGGAAATGTGCCCTAAGACAAAAAAAAGATAGATGACATGAAAGACATTCCTTATGCAATTTGTCGGAAGCCTTATGTATGCAATGTTATTGTACGAGACCGGATATCTTTCTTTGTTGGCATGGTGGCAAGATATCAAAGTGTCTGGGAAAAAGAGGATTGATTCGGCGATTAAGAACATTCTTGGAGTATCGAAAAGAACTGGGATAGAATGTTGGTTTATCGATCGAACGATCCTAATCCCCATCGTTACATGGACTCGGATTTCCAATCGGACATAGATTCTAAGAAACTATCTGCCTCGATTAGTGTCTTTCATTTGGGAAGTGTAGCCATGAAATGGGCGAGTGTGAAGCGAGAAATGCATCAACGACTCAACCATAGAAGGGGGTAAGTAGGCTTGCTTGAAGCGGTGAAGGAACGGTTGGCTCTAGACCTTCTTAGTGGACTTGGATGAAGTTTAAATTTGTCTAGCAATATTTGCTAGGGGCGATTTGCAAATTCAAAGGAACCAAGAGTCCGCGAGACAAACAAACACCTTGAAGGAAAGAAATCTTAGCGAGAAATCGTTAAGAGAGGAGATGAAGAGGTGGCTAAGATGCATTGGAGGATAACCTAGTGTATCATTTCACAAAGTGTCGCCTCTGGAAACATTGAAGACATGTGGGAGGAATGGTTGTCAAGAGCTAATCCGCTTTGAGTATAAGTGGGAAACATTATTAGGTTTGTGTAGGTGACATTAGTTGTCACGTCTTACCACGAGACATCTTTTGAAAGTATACTTAAAAGCGGACTTTGAGTATAAGTGGGAGATTGTTGGGATTATCTTTGGAAAGTATGCTTTTACTTTTGTATAATCGATCAATTTCGGACTTATTCTTTGAAATAAATTGTTTATCATCGATCTTTGTAAATATTATCGAATGTTACATATATTTCTTGCGATAACTGCTTTCAATAAATAGTCGTGTTACATTGTAGTTAATCTAGTGATACCGGATCACGGAAGATTAAATTAACAGGTCCCTTGTAACCAAAAAGTACACCATTCACGCCCTAGATGAAATGAACAATCCATCGTAATAGGTTGAAGTGTAACTTTCGATTGACTTGTCTTGACCAAGAGATTACACTATTGCATGTCTAGTCTTATTTGAAGAGGACCTACTGAGGAGGACAAATTCTCGAACCCGAACTAGGAAGAATTAGACCTCGGTCGTTATTTATTAATCTTAAATCCCTTAAATAGGATCGCGTGTGGTTAGTAATTATTGCTTTGACTTATTACGGGTAGAGAATCAACGAGATTCAATACTTTATATATTGGGCAATATTATTGGTCACATGTGATTGCTAAGATTTAATACGGAGAATCGTGTGCAAGTACGCTTGTTCCATTTGCCCCCTTGGGAGGTTCATAAGTTTTATCATACCAAATCTTGCAAGTGGAACTAGTTTCAGGTATGGATAATAATGTTGAACCGTTTCTTTACCAAGGATAAAAGATATTAATTAATGGAAAGCTATTTGGTGGTTTGAATTAATTAATGGGCTAGATAATCTTAAACACGAAAAATAACCGGAGTCATATTAAGCGTAATATGGGTTAAGATGGATAATGCAATATTAACTATGTAGTGGGATTAATTAATATTTATGGGCTTGAATAATATTGTGGCTAAATATTGATAATTCAAGATCCATTGGTCCAATCTTAATTCTCCTAAAGGCCCCTCAAGTAGCCCAACATAAAGTTCAATAACTGAAAAAGGTGTTTAAAAATAAAATAAATTCTTGTTGCATTAATTTCCTTGAATTTCAAAATTATTGACGAAAAAGAGGGAGAAGAATTTTCTTGAAAAGATTTTATGGAAAGGAGATAAGTATTCTTGGATACAAGATTATCCCATAAATTCAAGAAATCTCCCACTTGGTTTCTTTAATTGTAATTTTCGAAATATATAGAGTAATAATAGGAAGAAGGATTTTTTTGATTTTCTTGAAAAGATTTTATGGAAAAAGATATGTATTCTTGGAATACAAGAATATCTCATAAATTCAAGAAAGATCCAATCTTGAAAAGTCTCCTATTAATTTCAAAAAAATGGGTTAAATAAGGGTGTGAGATTTTTGTGGAAAATTACACATGGAAAGAAGAATATATGGGATATATCCAAGATTTCTTGGAGATCAAGAAAAGATATTTCCTAACCCTATTTTGAGCCCTAAGTTTTGTTCCCCTCTCTATTATAAATAGGGGATGAATGTTTCATCCCCAGGGAACACGAAAATTGGTTTTTCGAAAAAATATCAGCGTCGATAAAATATCAAATATTTTGAAACGTCGGACAGATTGTGTATTTTTGAAAAAACGTCAATTGTGAGTGTGTACAATTCCATGTCTTTGGAAAAATTAGTAAATCCACAAAGGTGGTGCAACAAATTTTATTTTTCCTTTGTTAATTGTTGCGAAGCTTATTCCACCGGGATTGACGAAAGCAAGGACTAGTGGAATACTTGGGAAGGCTTTTTTGGTGTGTTTTTAATCGACGAGACCATCACCCTCCAAGAGGTTAATTCACGTAAACCCGTAGCAATTTAGCGTCGTAGGATTTATGTATTTATTTATATGGATGATTTGTTGTTGAATTATTATTTAAATTAATATAGGATTAATTCATGCTAGTAATAATTGTTAGAATTAAATTTGTATTTAAATATTCATCCCGAATAGATCCGGGCAATTAATTCCCCAACAATGTGCAACTACTTGTAACTGAAACATGGGCTATTACGATTTTCTCCTTTCATTCGCGAATACTCGATTAAGTCTTGAACATGATGAAGTGTCTATTCAAATAACTTAATCAATTTATCTTCAATCACTAATTGATCATGTATGTCACACTTAGCCACAAAGTCTAAGTTGGCGTGCATCGGCCGATGACTTTGATCCAATTATGATGAGAAGATGAGTATTCTCTCTAAATCCACTTTGAGGAATGAATCATATTCTTGGCTCAACTACCACGCGAACACGCAACTTCGTGATGAGTCCAATCAAGCCATATCTACCCATAGATGGTTGCAAGTCGTTGGTCATGGTCAAAGTTCATCATCCCACACATGTGTAAATGCGATTGACCTCAAGTCAAATGAGTATCGCGACCGCTCCCACTAACAACCGAGACACCGTAGACACATATAGTGGAACTACATCAAACGATTTCTCGGATGGGTATACTAATATCCTCTAAGGTATTTGTGCATCCATCATGAGATACCTAGTATCTCGTTGTAAGTGAGATCTTACTACACTCTCTAAGAGTATGACGCAGAATCGACACCAATCTCCATGCATCATCAATATCCCATTCTTGATGATCCTTGATCGAGGCTATTTGAGAATCATGCTTAAGTCATCCGAGTTCTCACAAGCTCAATGACAACAATGACTCATGGGAACACTTGCATGAATAAATGCAAACAAACATAATATTCAAACAAGTGTATTGCTTTATACATTAATATTAAGTGAACTATAATATTAAATCAAACCGAATATCATCGAAAGTATTATGTCCTTATAATAGATTGTCTCTAGGACACTAACACTAACAATCTCCCACTTGGACTAGAGTCAATCACCTACATGTCTAACCCCCAGACCATCAAATGTCTAGTGTGTACATGAACATTGATGTTTTGGTGAAATAATCTTCCAAATTAAATATGTGGGAATACATTTTAATTCCATTTCTCCTATTCTTATGATCTCTCGGATCAAATGATAAGTCTGGGTACATGCTTTTTACGCCTCACGATCTCGGTTCCTTTGCTTACAAGATTCGCACCAACGTTGTCTAATACAACTCTACTAGACAACCCGACACTTGGAATTACCCCTAGTTCTCTTAAGAACTTATAAAATCGAACTGACCTCCCGAGGCTTCCGACACAACAATGTACTCAACCCGGTTTGTTGAATCTGCGGTCCTTTGCTTGGAACTATTCCAACCAACCGCCTCATTATTGAGAGTGAAACGTAACCTAACTGTGATTTGTAATCATCACAGTCGGATTGGAAACTTGTGTCATCTTAACCAGTCACTACTAGTTCTGACTGTCCATCATGGACAAGAAAACATTCTTTAGTTCGTCTAAGATACTTCAGAATGGTCTTGACAAAGAATCAAAGGAGACTCTTTGGGATTCATTTGGTATCTACCGATGATGTTGATAGCGTAAGACACATTTGGCCTAGTGAAAGTCATGGCATACATGATTGACCCAATTGCATATGCATATGGGACATCTTTCATGTGCTTGATATCAGCTTCAACAGAAGGACAATTCTTCTTTGATAGCTTTATCCCATGATTTGCCGATAGAGATCCTCTCTCAGAGTTCTCCATCGCAAAATGCTTCAACACCTTGTCTACATAGGTGGACTGAGACAGCCTCAACGTCTTCTTGGATCTGTCCCTGTGGATCTTGATCCCTAAGATGTAAAGAGCTTCACCAAGATCCTTCATCATGAAGGTCTTTAACAACAAATCTTTAATGGATCGCATTGCGGATATTGTTTCCAAAAAATCACTATGTCATCGGCATACACGATTATGAAAATAATATTCTTCCCACTGCGTTTACAATAAACGCAAGGATCTTCCGAATTTCTGATGAAGTCAAAAGGATTTGATAGCTTCATCAAATCGGATATTCCAACTCCTAGAAGCTTGCTTCAATCCATAAAAGGATATCTTTAGCTTGCATACTAGATTGAATTTGACTTAAATGTAAAACCTTCCGGTTGAAGTCATAAACACTTTCTTATCAATGTTTCCATTGAGGAAAAGCATTTTTGACATCCATCCGCCAAATCTCATAATCATAGTTTGTCGCTATCTGTCGCTTTTGAGAATCATGCTTAAGTCATCCGAAGTTCTCGCGTCAATGACAAAGAAGTGATTCAAGGAACACAGATAAGAACAAATGCGAACAATAAAACATAATATTCTAATAAGTGTAATGCCATACATTTAATATTAAATAAACAATAATATTAAACCAACACTGAATATTATCTTAGTATTATGTCCATACAAAGGATTATCTCTCTGGGACTAACACTAACAATCTCCCACTTGAACTAGAGCCAATCACCTACATGTCTAACCCCTAGACCATTAAAATGTCTAGTGTGTACATGAACACTCAAAGCCTTGGTGAAAGGATCAGTCAAATTATCTTCTGTGGAAACACGTTCTAACTCTATCTTTCCTCTAGCGATTATCTCTCTAATTAAGTGATAATGCCTCGGCACATGCTTGTTTCTGTTATTGGATCTCGGTTCCTTAGCTTGATCAAACGCACCAGTGTTGTCACAATATAACTTTATTAGATTTTTGCTCTTCGGAACTACCCTAGTTCATTTAAGAACTGTTTTATCCCAGACAAATTTCTTTGAAGAACTTTTCGAAGTCGCAGAAGAATGTACTAAACTTGGTTGTTGAGTCCCATGTAGTCTCTTGCTTGGAACTATTCCAACTAACCGCCCCCACCATTGAGAGTAAACACATAACCTAACTGAGATTTGTAATCATCACGCTTAGATTGAAACTTTTGTCGCATAAATTAAGCCACTAGCTCCGCCCCCCCCGTGGTAAGAAGTATTCTTTTGTACGCCCCGAGGTACTTAAGAATGTTCTTGATGACAATCAATGACGTTCACGGATTGTTGGTATCTACCAAAGTGATGTTGACTGATGAAGGCCACATCCGCCTAGTGCAAGTCATGGCGTATACCGATGGATTAATTATTGATGCATATGGTATGTCCTTCATGTGCTTGATATCATTGTCTGTGGAAGGACAATCCTTCTTAGACAGTTTTATCCCATGATATGCATGTAGAGAACCTCTCTTAGAGTTCTCCATCGCAAATCATTTCAACACCTTATCTCGTGGGTGGATCGTGATAGCCCCTAACATCCTCTGGATATATCCCTATGGATCTTGATCCCTAAGATGTAGGGAGCCTCACCAAGATCCTTCATCATGAAGGTCTTTGACAACCATTCTTTCACGGACTGCATGAGAGGGATACTGTTCCCCATAATCAGTATGTCATCAACATACACAACTATGAAGACAATATTCTTCCCATTGCACTTCCGATAGATGCACAGATCTTCCGAAGTTTCGATGAAGTCAAATGATTTGTGTTTTCATCAAATCGGATATTCCAACTCCTAGAAGCTTACTTCAATCCATAGATGGATAAATGCGAGCTTGCACACAAGATTAGATTTTGGCTTTGAGATAAAACCTAGGTTGAGTCATGAACCCCTTTATCAATGTTTCCATTGAGGAAAGCGATTTTGACATCCATCCGCCAAATCTCGTAATTGAGGTGTCTTTGCCACCGCAAGTAAAATTCGAATGGACTTAATCTTAGCAACCGGTGAGAAAATCTCGTCATAGTCAATACCTTGGCGTTGGATCAGAACCTTTTCGCCACCAACCTAGCCTTGTAGGTTTGTACCTTACCATTTGCATCGGTCTTTACGCTTGTAGACCCACTTGCAACCTATGGGTTTTGACCCCTTTTGGCAATTCAACCAAGTCCCAAACTTGATTGATGTACATCGAGTCCATCTCGGATTTCATGGGTTTCATGCCACTTCTTCGAGTCAACATCTAATGTTGCCTCAAACAGAAGTTTTAGGTTCGCCCTTATCCGGGGATATCCACGTCATCTTGTTCCTCCACGAGGAAATCATAATATCCGTGATGGGATTACGAATTCTAGTAGATTTTACGGAGTTGTGGTTGTTCAGCCGCACATTCCGATCGTGAAAATTTTGTGGTACAGCCGATTTCGCCGTGACAAGGAGAGGCGCCAAGATTGATGCTTACGAACGCCGCTTGAGCACTTCAGGATGCCTCTTTGGCGGGAGTTTGAACAATCTTATTCTCATTCGGCTTTTTTGGAGTTAGATTGCTCGGCATCAGAACTCCAATTACGCTATTTTTGGCTGAACGAGGATAACTATGTGATAAACTTCCACCATGCGAAGCCTCTTGAATGCTCCCAATTGATTCTTAGTCATGTTGCTTTGACAAGATATTAGTCTCTTTGTTAATTTGTGGTTCTTGAATTTCTTCAAGTTCCATCATCTACGGACCTTTGTTCTTGAAGACGTAAACTTCTTTGAGGGAACCTGGCCTGCCTAGAAACAATCACTGATTGTTTCTCCAGTAGATAAAAATAATATCCTTTAGTTTCCTTAGGATATCCCACAAAATAACCCTTTTCACCTTTGGATTCCAACTTATCGATGAACATCTTTTTTCACAATCAGTGCACCCCATGTTTTGATATGCGAAAAAAGTTGGCTTCTTCGCCACACCATAATTCATATGGTGTATGCTCAACCGATTTGGATGGAATCATATTCTTAATGTAGATTGAGGTTTGTAACGCGTATCCCCATAAGAATGTCATAAGAGGAAAAACTCATCACGAGACCTCACCATGTCTAATAGGGTTCGGTTTCTCCTTTCGGACACACCATTCATTTGAGGTGTTCCGGGAGGAGTCCATTGTGACTGGACTCCATGTAACTTCAAGTAATCAGTGAATTCATGGCTAAGGTATTCACCTCCTCGATCTGATTGAAGAGTCTTGATACTCTTACCAAGTTGCTTCTCTACTTCAGCCTTAAACTCTTTGAATTTCTCAAAAGATTCAGATTTGTGTCTCATAAGATACACATACCCGTATCTTGAAAAATCATCCGTAAAAGTGATGAAGTATCTGAACTGACCCCTAGCTAGAGTGGGAAATGGTCCACAGACATCACTGTGAATCAACTCTAGAACTTCTTTGATACGAACTCCTTTCCCAGAAAAGGGTTTATTGGTCATCTTGCCCTTGAGACAGGATTCGCAATTACCATAAGACTCAAAGTCGAATGGGGTTAAGTAGTATAACTTTTTTAACCTTGCAATCCTATTCTCATTTGCATGACCAAGTCTACAATGCCATAAGTAAGTTGGGTTTTCATGATTACTAAGTTTGAGTCGTTTGTTTTGTATATTAAGAATATTATGTCCACAATGCAACAAGTACCATTCGATAAAGGAACATTCCCATACATATCACCATTAAGCGAAAAATAAAAATTATTATTTGCAAAATGGAAGGAAAACCCTTCAATGTCTAACATAGGAATAGAAATAATGTTGCGAGTAATAGAAGGAACAAAATAACAATTATTCAGTTCAAGTCTAAAACCAGAGGGTAAATCTAAAACATAAACACCAACACGTTCAGCAGCAACTCTTGCTCCATTCCTAACGTGTAGGGCGACTTCACCCGGCCTAACTGTCCAGCTATGCTTGAGACCCTGCACATTAGTACAAATGTGTGAGCCACAACCGGTATCCAATACCCAGCAATTAGTATCATTTGTGGACATGTTTATCTCACTAACAAACATACCTGTTCCAGTGGCTGAGACACCCTGTGTCTTCTTTTCAGCTGCTAGAACCTTACAGTCCTTCTTCCAATGCCCCTTCTGCTTGCAGTGGAGGCATACATCCTTGTCCACCCTATCCTTCTTTTGAATCCCACCTTTGGGCTTAAGGAGGTTCGGCTTCGAGCCTTTCTTTGCCTTGCCCCTTCGCTTCTTCTTTCCTTTCGGAGCAGAAGAAGTAGAGGCACTCACCATGAGCACGGGCGTTTCCTTAGCAGTGGAAGACTCAAAAGTCTTTAGCATGTTATGCAGCTCGGGCATAATCGATTCCATCTTATTCATATTAAAGTTTACCACGAAACTTGAATATGAATCGGGAGCGACTGAAGAATGGCATAAACAACAACATTGGTGTTAAGCTCAATGCCCAAACGACCAAGTTTCTCGATCAGCCCAATCATCTTCAATACATGAGGAGAAACCTTCCCTCCTTCAGACATCCGGCATCTAATAGATCTCTCATCACTTCATAAATCTCAGAACGAGATTCAGAATCAAAGATATCCTTCAGATGCTTGATCATCTCGAAGGGAAGCATCCTCTCATGCTGCCTTTGCAACTCGGGAGTCATCCCCGAGGAGCATAACATACTGAGCCTGGGAAGCATCATCTTGATGCTTCTTCTGAGCTTCGGCTTTAAACGCCTCGGCTTCTTCAGTACCAGCCTCAGGGGTAACATGGATTGGCGTGTCCAACACGTACTCAATTTTTTCTTGCCTAAGCACCAAACGAATGTTTCGGTGCCAGTTGAGAAAGTTTGGCCCAGCCCATTTTGTTCGTTTCCAAAACACTTCTCAATGACAAGTTATTCATTTCAACAATCCTAGAGAAATAAAATAAAACGGGAGTTAAACACATAACTCCTATGATCAATATTCAGCAATCAAAATAAACGTGGCCTTTTAAGTTTATTTAGTCTCCATTATTTTCACATATTCAGCGACCTCATCGGAAGAATACAAATTTATATCCAATATAAATAATAATGGACTAGGATCCACATTCCTACTATCATAATCCCAGCTTTGGCTAAATACTATAATAGCCGAACTGGTAGGTCTCCAAACCAATTGCTAAATTGCAACTCCTAGTTGATTGAACCTAGTTCAATCGGATGTCCCTTAACTTTCGTTTTCCTGCTTTGGCTGGTCAAACAAAGTTAAGTTGGTTTACAACCATCAAGCGGCGACACTACGTGTCCCTATAAAAGTCCCGTTGAATGTAGATCCGGGCAAAAGACTTTGGTCTTAAATACCTATTGGAACAAAATTCCCGATTTACTTTTAATTTCGATGGAAGACATCGTTTCAATTTAATGAAAAATCATATTTTAGTGAGGAACATTTTTAAAGGCGGGGTATTAATTGCTTAATCGAGATCCAACATGTTTATCTACATCACATTTGAGCACTTATTGGGCGCCGCCTACCCAAACATGATTATATGCGGACCAACACTTACATGGGTGCCGTCTACCCAAACAATTAATACGGTCCGACAAATATTGGGCGCCGCCTACCCAAACAATTATAATGCGGACTAAAACATTAACAAATTATTTAAATTTAGTTAATTTAAGTGGAAATTTAATAATCATTAAAATCATTAAATAAAATTCAAAATTCAATTTTAATTTCATCTAACCTGTTTCAATCAATTATTAAAATATATAATTAATCCAAATAATTAATTCAATGTTGGTCCAACCAACGATTTAATTTCATAATTAAAATCCAATAAAATTCCAAAATGTATATATATTTTATTTTAACCTTGGGGCTCAGGTGCAATTTCCAAAATTTGCACGGGAGGGCCTGTCTCACATCAAATCTGCAAAACAGCCCTCCTACATCATCACCCTTTTCCACAATCGAGACCAAACTTCCCAAATTTTCCAAAACCTCAATTAATCGTTTCATCATCATCGTTTTAACCAACAATTAATCCAATTAATTGAACCAAGAACCAAAACAGAAAAACAGATTCAGTTCAAGCAACAAAGGGTCAAAACAGGCGACGAAGCAACGCGGCAAGCATGGTTCGATGAACGGCGCGAAGTCGCCACCGCCCGCCGCTACGCTATGGGCGACTTCGCCTTGCACAAAAGACGATGTAAGGGGCGCGAGACGCTTCCTTAGTTCGAATCGGTTCAAAACCATAAAAAAAAGCAGTATCATCGAATCGCATGGCACGCCGCCATCGATTCGCCTTGATTCGATGGTGCACCGCCTTATACGACGTCGAGACGGACACGCCGGCCAAGTCCCAAAATGCCCAAGCGTCGAAAGATCCAACGGGGATTTAATCGGTGGCGATCGCCACGAAGATTAAAAAAAGAGATCGCGGCGCATCACCGTGAAAAGAGGCGAACAAAGCGCCGACTCGAAAATCGATTCAATCGAACGATATCGCGACCGATGTGGCGGGTTTTCGCGACGTCGTGGAGGCGGCGACTAAGCGCCCGACCCTCTGACAAGCGCGTAAGGCCGCCAAACCATGGTCTAGTGTAGAAAGTTAAATGTTCCCCAAAAAGGGGGAAACCCTAATTTTAGGGTTGGGGATAAAAGCAATAACCTAAAGCGTGAGTGATTAAACTAAAAATGGGGTGCGGTTCATATAATCAGTGCCCCCTGCTTTTAATAAAAAATTTAATTAAAACCAAAGCAATTATAACAAAGAGCCTGCGCTCTGATACCACTGTTGGAATATATAGGTACGTAAACACGTTATACATGCGCAACAGAAATAGATAGTTCACCAACAATGAACAGTTAATTACTTTAAACGAGTGCGATTAAACATAACAAGAAATCTTTACAAAGATTTCAATAGCAGATTTTCAACTACGGTATCCACGTAATCCCCGTGATATCGTAATTGGCGCATGATCCGCGCGTGTTGAATCGAGACGGAATTTGCTAGAAAAATTCCTATCCTGGATTTTTGTAGAAACTAGGTTTTTTCTTTTTGTCAGTAAATAATGAATCCAGGGACCTCATATATATATAGGAAAGATTAGCTTATATCTTAAGCAAATCTTTATTAGGAAGATAATTCTTAATCATGAAAACCATATCTCAAAGATATGTTTTTCCCTACAGATATTTTCCTACAATAATATTCCATAATATTATTTTGGGATTCTTATTTAATTAAATCTAATCTAATTAAATAATAATAATAATTAATTCCAAATTAATATATTATTAATTATCCATAAATTAAATATTAAATCCAATTTAATACTTAATCAACCAACTCTAATCCGCATAACGGGAGTTACTTGTTGTGTGACCCATATGCCCTCATATATCGGCGATTAGTCAAACTAATGGTCTTAATTGATCCCTGCACAATATATCGGACATTCTCAATATATGAAGACGCGTTGAGAAACGTTCAACTACACCAGAATCGTAATACGGGCTATTGCGATTTCCTCCTTCCATTCACCAATACTTGATTAGCCTTGAACATGATGAAGTGTGTATTCATTCAACCTTTTAATCGATTTATCTCGAATCGTTTTAAAGCAATTAACTACATTCATTGTTGGTGAACTATTTATTTCACGAGCATGTATAACGAGTTTACGTGCCTATATATTCCAATGAAACAATCACACATTGATCCGGGAAGCATCCTTTTGATGTTTATTTCGAGCTCTTACGCCAAACGTGGTACGCCTCGGGAACCGATTCGAGGGTAACCGGATTGGGCGTGTCCAACACATACTCAATCTTTTTTCTTGCCTTAGCACCAAACGCACGTTTCGGTGCGATCGAAAAAAATTTGGCCTAGCCAATTTGTTTGTTTCAAAACACATCTCAATAACAGATTATACATTTCAACTAACCAAGAGAAATAAAATAAAAGCGGGGAATTAAACACATAATTCCTATGATCAATATTCAAAGAATCAAAATAAATATGACCTTTCTTTTGTGTTTATTTTGTCTCCATTATTTTCACATACCAACGACCTCATCGGAAGAAATGCGAATTTATATCGGATATAAATTGTAATGGACTAGATCCAAGATTCCTACTATTACAATATCTGCTTGGGTGATTATTGCAATAGCATAACCTGTGGTCTCTAAACCAATTGCAAAAAGCTATGAATTCTAGTTGATTGAACCTAGTTCAATCGGATGCCCTCGACTTCGTTTCCTGCTCGGGTTTGGTGAAACAAAGTCAAGTTGATTTACAACCATCAGTTTACGACACTTTTGTCCCTATAAAAGTCCCGTTAGATGTAGATCGAGAAAAAAGACTTGGGCCTTAAATATTCATCGAACGAAATCTCAGGTTTACTTTTTAATTTTGATGAAAGACATCATTCAATTTAATGAAAAATTATATTTTAGTGGGGAACGTTTTAAAAGGCGGGGTATTAATTGCTTAATCGAGATCCAACATGTTAATCTACATCACATTTGAGCAATTATTATAATACTATCCAAAACATGATTTACACGGACTAACACTTATATGGGCGCCGTCTACCCAAACAATTAATACAATCCAACAATTATTGGACGCCGCCTACCCAAACAATCATAATGCGGACGTAAAATTGCATTAACAGAATATAAAATATGTTAACCAAGTTTTAATTAATAACTCGTTTAATTTTTAAACCATAATTTTAAAATCCAATTTTAAAAGAAGTTTAATAATTAAATTCATTATTAATATTAAATCTTAATTAATCCAATTAATTAAGTCCGTCATTAGTTCAACTAATACGTTTTAGTGAGATTTAATAATTCCTTTTAAAAAAAACAAATTTTAAAATCCAACTTTAAAATTAATTTTTAAATTATTAAACTTCGATATTTAATCCAATTAATTATACCATTAAGGTCCAACTTTTAGTCCAATTTTAATATTAACAAATTAATAAACAAATTAAATTTTAATTATTTATTTTTATGGGCTCAGGTGCAATTTCCAAAATTGCACAGGAGAGCCTGTCCAAATCAAATTTGCAAAATAACCCTTCCACATCACCGTCCAAATCCGACAGCATCCAATCTGTAATTTGGGACAACCGTTTCCAAACCCAAAACCAAAATCGACGATCCAATTACCAAATTAACAAAATTATTCAGATTTCATCAAAACAATTTGTCCAGAAATTCAGCAATGAAGCATCATCGAAAGGGATTTCAGTGCCGAAGAATCGTCACCGTCAACACGAGGCACACTCCGGTGACTTCTCCTCACACGCGCGCGTGCAAGCGAGAGAAATCGGAGTCGCCCTTTACGCGCGATGAGGAGGGCATCGGCGTCGATTATTTCAGAAGACAAATCGCCGCCATTCAAGCGGGCGGAGATGGCATCGCCGCGCGAATCGTACCCAGAACGCCGCCACCGCTGCAATCGTTGAGACGATTCATCTCCTCCGTGGTCGAGATCCAATCTCATCGCGGTGAAGGGAATCGAATCGCCGCCGCTGCAAGCGCGCGCGATATTGGGTCAGAATCACCCCGTCGTGAATCGAGGCCACCGTCGAGCTCAAGAAATTGGTCCCGCGCGGCTGTCGCGAGGCTTGGCGAGCAATCGCCGCCTCAAGCGACGTCGTGGGTCGTGATTTCAAGGCCGAGCGGCGCTCAAATAGAATTAGGGTTTGGCCAGGTGACGCGAGCAGGAAGGAGCATGAAGATGAAAAATACGCAGGTTTCAAGTTTCATCAATTAGAAAAAGTGGCGTACACACACACCAAACAAATAGCAATGCAATTAAGGTGCGGTTTCAAAACGACCGTGCCATTATTTATAAAAAAACTTTTAATTTTACAAATCAAACAATCAAGCAATTAATCAAGAGTCTAAGCTCTAATACCACTATTGGAATTTAAAGACACGTAAATACGTAATACATGTGTAGCAAAAATAAACAGTTCACCAACAACGAACAATTAATTGCATAATTAAATACGAGTAAAAGTAAACATAATTCTTTAATGAATTGCATACCGGATTCCTCAACTATGATATCCACGAACAATTGTTTACTAATGCGCACAGATCTGTCAAGATTGAATCCAAGAGATGAATTTCTTTAGGAAAATTCAAACTCTAGATTTTATGGAGAAAATATGAAGTGATACTCAGGTGAATTCCTATGAACATATATATAGAGAGGATTAGCTTTATTTAAAGTTTAGCCCAATTAGGAAATAAAATCCCTAATTTTGAATTAAATTAATTCCTTTTAATTTAATTCCCTAAATATAAATTTCTACGGATTTAAATGCCTTATATGAAAATCTCTACGATTTATTTCCATATACATTAAATCCTAAAATTATATTCCAAATATAATTATTGAGAATTCTTATTTAATTAAGTCCAATTTAATTAAATATTAATAATAATTAATTCTAAATAATTTATTATTAATTACTTCTCCATAAATTAAATATTAAATCCAATTTAACATTTAATCAACCAATTATAATTGGTAAACAACCATTACTTGTTGTGTGACCCACATATTTGATTCCATATATATTAAATCCTTTAATAAAATTCCATATATTATTATTGGGAATCCTATTTAATTAAATCCAATTTAATTAAACTTTAATAATAATTAATTCCAAACTAATCTATTATTAATTAATTCTTCATAAATTAAATATTAAATCCAATTTAACATTTAATCAACCAACTATAATCCGTAAAAAAGGAACTACTTGTTGTGTGACCTATATGCCTCTCATATATATATCGGCGATTATAACGGTCTTAATTGAACCCTAGACAATAAATCGGACATTCTCAATATATGAGGTAATGCGTTGCGAGGAAATGTGCAACTACCGTCAGAATCAAAACATGGGCTATTACGATTTTTCCTTTCTTTCATTCGCGAATACCGATTAAGTCTTGAACATGATGAAGTATTTATTCAAATAACTTAATCAATTTATCTCCAATCACTAATTGATCATGTATGTCACACTTAGCCACAAAGTCTAAGTTGACGTGCATCGGCCGATGACTTTGATCCAATTATGATGAGAAGATGAGTATTCTCTCTAAATTCAATTTGAGGAATGAATTCTATTCTTGGCTCAACTACCAGACACATGCACTTCATGATGAATCCAATCCAAACCATATCTACCCATAGACGGGTGCAAGCGTCGGTCATGGTCAAAGTTCATCATCCCACACATGTCGTGCGTATTGACCTCATGTCAAAGGAGTATCGCATCTCTCTCACTAACCAAGACACCCGTAGACACATATAGTGGAACTACATCAAACGGTTTCTCGGATGGGTATACCAATACCCTCTAAGGTATTTGTGCATCCATCATGAGATACCTAGTATCTCGTAGTAAGTGAGATCTTACTACACTCTCTAAGTGTATGATGCAGATCGCACACCAATCTCCATTGCATCATCAATATCCCATTCTTGATGATCCTTGATCGGGGCTATTTGAGAATCGTGCTTAAGTCATCTGAGTTCTCACAACGTCAAAGACAACAATGACTCATGGGAACACTTGCATGAATAAATGCAAACAATCAAACATATTATTAAAACAAGTGTATTGCCATACATTAATATTAAGTGAACTATAATATTAAATCAAACTGAATATCATCGAGTATTATGTCCTTACAATAGATTGTCTCTAGGACACTAACACTAACATATTGGTGGTCTAATTTTATGGAACTTTTGTCAATCAGAACTAAGGGAGATGTATTCAATTGAGATGCTAGCTATTAGATTTTTTTGGACTTTAAAAAGTCTATAGATTTAGAAAAGGGGCGGTGAGATTTATACCATTTTTTCATTAAAAAAAAGGAATTTCTATCAACTTCATAAAAAAAATGAGTTTTCTACCCAATTTTGATATAAAAAGACTCAATTACCCTTAAGTTAAATATATCCATATTTTTCAAAAATATTTATCTCATTTGGATATAATTTTTTATCATTTGGATATAATTCTTCCTATCGAGACAATATTCTAAGTTTGAATACTATCTCGATAGATATAAAATTTGTCTCGCTGGGTATAATTCTCCCCATCGAGATAACATTCAAAGTATGAATATTTGAATATTGTCTCGATATATATAAATTTTGTCTCGCTGGATATAGTTCTTCCCTATCGAGATAGTGTTTAAAGTATGAATATTTGAATATTGTCTCGATATATATAATTTTTTTTTCTCATTTGGATATAATTCTTCCCTATCGAGATAGCTTTTTAAAGTATAAAAAATATTTGTCTCGTTGGATATAATTTTTCCTATCGAGACAATATTCAAAGTTTTAATACTATCTCGCATATCCATACTTTAAATACTATCTCGATAGGGAAGAATTATATCCAGCGAGATAAAATTTATATATCGAGATAATATATAAATATTCATACTTTTAATATTGTCTCGATGGGGGAGAATTATACCCGCGAGATAAATTTTATATCTATCGAGATATTATTCAAACTTTGCAAATTGTCTCGATGTGAAGAAGTATATTCAACGAGATAAAATTATATATCCAGCGAAATAATATTTTTTTATATCTTCATGCATAAAAATTATTGAAATACATGATTAAGAAACGAAGTTAAGAAGAAAAAATAAATTACTAAAGTTACTTACCATAATTTTGGAAAGAGATGATGAAGAGAGTAGATGGAGTAGATATACATCATAAGTGGTGTAGGTGAGAAATGAATAATAAAAGAGAAAGATGAATATATTTAACTTAAGGGTGGGTAGAAATCCTGTTTTCTTATGAAATTTGGATAAGAACACCAAATTCCCTTTAGAAAATTCATAAACTCCATGCAAAGTTTGATTGACTTTTTTTTATTGATTTACATGGATTTTCATAGACTTGACAGGATTGTGGAATACACTTTTTTTATTGATTTACATGAATTTTCATATACTCCTGCATTGGAACTATTGGTGCAAATGTATATGGAACACACTTGTATATAAAAAAAATTATCCAAATTGTTTAAAAAAAATACCAAAAATACATTAGTTTAAAAAAAAATATTATTATTCATCATTATTATTCTCATCTTCATTCCCATCATCTTCATTTTCATCACCATTATACCTTGACCTCATTTCCCACATAACATTAGCAATACTCGTTCTCCATGCATTAGCTTCTGTTCTTTGTTGTAGTTGACTTTGAGAAAGCAATTCCAAATTTTCCTCTTCCATGTCAAGATGTGGAGAATCTTGATCTTCTTCATATTCGACTGAAAATTCATTAGAGCGACATTCTTTCCGAAGGAAGTTGTGTAATCCAACACAAACCAATACTAACTCTGCTTGTGTTTGAAATGGGGACGGAGGTGCGATTTTAAAAATTGTGAATTGCGATTTGAAAATACAAGAAATTCTCTCAATCACATTTCTTAATGATGCATGACGAAGATTGAATAACTCACTTGCATTTCTGGGGTGACGACCTTGACCACCAAAATCTTTTAGGCTCCATTTGGATGGATGGATTTGGAAATCCATGGATTTTACACATAAATCATACTCTCCAATGGATTTACAAATACTTAGATGTGAGAGTTTAGGGAAGAGGGTGAAGGGGGAAGGGGTGGAGATGAGGAGATTTCACAAATGACTAGGTTTTGATGAGGATTTGAAATCCCTCCATTTTGACCTAGCTTCTCAAATCTAAGTATTTATAAATCCATTGGAGAGTGATGATTTGTGTGTGAAATCCATGAATTTCAAATCCATCCATCCAAATGGAACCTTAGATGATACCAAACACCACGTATTGGAGCTAAAAATTGACGTCAATTAGCAAATTCATAATCCACGAGAAAATATTTACCTAAAAATACAATTTATTTAATTAGTTAGCTTGTCACTATTAAAAAAATATAAACACTATAAAAAATATGGTACCTTGAGCACTTGAAGCTCATTTCTTCTTGTTGTGGATCTCCCATGCTAATATTACTATATTAATAGGGGGAGTGACTTTAAGGTACAAAGTCACTCCCCAAGTGACTCTAATGTACAAAGTAATTTTATTTTGACTCTAAGGTACAAAAATATGATTAAAAAGTCTAAGTTGCCCTTATGTCCATTTTCTGCACTTCTGACACGTTTTCTGCACTTCGACGCATTTTGGAGTGCAGTTTTTTTAATTTTCTGCACTACTAGGCCAATTTTGGGGTGCAGTTTTTTTAATTTTCTGCACTTTCGTCTTTTTTATTCCACTTTTTATTATTTGTAATTTTTTATATAATTTAATTTAAATTTTAGATTTTATAAAATTTGTATTTCGAATCTGCGATTTTCCAAAATAATATGTACTTTCCCAAAATATGTACTTGGTCAAAACAAAACAAAAATATGAATACATACAAAAATGAGATAAGGGGTATTTTTTGGTACAAATTGCATCTTAGAGTCAATTTAAAGGTACTTTGTATCTTAGAGTCTTTTTGTTAGAAATTTTGTAGTAGAGAGTCATTAATTCTATTAATAGACACAAAATAGTTTATTATGATATATACATATATAGTATATTAGTTAATACATTAATACACTCGTAAAAATCTAAACAAATTCTCTCAAAAATTATATATTTTTCAATTAATTCACATAAATATATATTCTACATACATCAAACTATTTTTTATAACTATGACTATATATATAAGACATTCCAAAACTTTTAACTACAGCATCATCATCCATATCACGTGAATCATAACACAAATCTATAACAGTTCTATAACCACACAAATTTTCCCACAAATCCTCTTTTCTGTTGCGATTTTTATTAGTGACATAAAATTCTCAAAGCAAACTTAAAATTCTAATTCATTCATTTCACTAATGCCTTGCACAATCAATTTGACTCAACCCAGTCTGTTCTACTTTGAATGTCTTCTTCATGATGCTCAATTTCAATTTACAACAATAGACACGAATCAAGAAACCCATTTGGTAAAATTAAAAGGGTTCAAGAAACAAAAATCAAAATTAGCACTCTGCCAATAAAAATAAAAAAAAAAATAAAAATTGCATACCTGCAGGGGCTACGAAGGCTGAGGGAGGACGACGTCGGGCTGCTAGCGATGAGTGGCGGACAACGGTGCCGTTTCGGCGAGCGGGTGTGAGGCACCTGCGTCGTGCAGCGGTGCATGGCACAGGGGTGAGCGCTGCGTCGTCCGGTGGCAGAAGAATGATGGCAACGGCAGTGGGCGGCGGCGATGGCAAAAGAACGACGAATGTTTTTTCTTCTGACCTTTCGTCTTCAGAGTTTTCTGAGAGAATACGTAGAAATCTATGGTTGTTAGAAGATATTTTGGAAAGTGAAATCTATTTATATTTTTGGAAGAGAATAAAAAAAAATCCATAGAGTATTAAAATCCGTAGACGGTTGAATACCTAAATTTTTTTAAGACTTTTTAAAATCCATATTGAATACCTCAAGATTTTTAAAAACTTTTGAAAATCCAGATTGAATACCCTCAGACTTTGAAAGTCTAAAAAAATCCTACAGACTCCACAACCAATACACTCCCTTAATTAATTTATAACAACATTAATGTTATTTTTTAAGGCAAAGTCTCATATGCACTTGGTGTACAGATTCTAGATCCGTGCAATCACTTTGACCCTGCCCATTTTTTATTGTGGATCCTCATTTTCACTAATTAATGACAAGATCTCATTTTCTTAATGGGTCACTCCTACACCCGAGTGCACAGTGCACTTGGTGCATATGAGACCCACTCATTTTTTTAAAAAAAGTCGAACTCATTCTCGGGTAGTCTTTAACTATATACACTTTATATTTTATACATTTAACTCAAAATTTACATTACTATTAGTATTGTTAAACGGGTCAGCCCTAACCCATTAGGGCCAGCCCTACAGGGCTACGGGCCAAACGGTCCCGGGCCTTAAGTAGTTCATTTTAAACGGGCCTCTAATAGTTGAGACATAACCCTAACCCTAGCGGGTTGCGGGCTAAACAGGCCACCTAACGGGCTCCGAAAAAAATTAAAAAAAAAAGTTCAAACATTAACATTACATAATGACAAAAATTTCGATCCAGACTGCCCCATCATCTTTAATAACAAATGTTCAAAATATAAAATTAGTTCTCATCATCTTTAATAACATAATTGAGCAAAGTTCCCATGAAATTAGTTAATAATATAAAATTTGTATCATCACATTTATAAATTAATACCATAATATTAATTTATAATTATAATGATATCAGTTTCATATTATGAACAAATTTCATAATAGAATTTATAAAAATATTATATTATTATTTTATATTGGATTAATATTTTACTTATTTATTCAATTCAATAGAAATTCAAAACTGTTAAAAAATATTGAATTGGAGAGGATTAATTATTAATTGACTAAATCAAATAGAAATATTTAATTTGTAATTGATTGGCCATAATTGATTTTTGCCTTATTTAAATTTGTGAAAAAACTTTAAAAAAATTAATTAAAAAATTAGAAAATAAAAAAAATAAAAAAATTGAGTATTTATAAATATAAACGGGCTAAATGGGTTGGCCCGGTTAACCCGCGGGCTAGCCCGCGGGCTAATCGGTCCGGGCCAAAAAGGCCCGATTTTAAACGGGCCTCCCATTGCTCGGCGCCCGGATTAACAATGCTAATTACTATGAATTATAAAATTATATACAAATTTAAATTAACTTTTAATGCACAAAACCATCTCAATCTAGATCACTTTTAAAAAAATTGGAAATCAAGAGAGTTAAAGATCTGACTTTATGTGGGCCTACCAAATTAACCGATTTTGAGCCAAATATCGAATTATAAAAAAAAAAGTAAACAACATATTTAGAAGGCAGAGTAAAAGAGTGAACTTAATTAATCCCCCAAAAATGAAATCAAAGTTGGATAAATTCAAGAAGGGATTGGAAATTTGAATGGGACAAAATAAATTTGGAATTTGTATGACCTTTTGGAGTCTTAACAGATGGTTCTGGTCAGATGCTTTGAGATTGGATTGAAAAAAGAAGAATAATAATTATATAAACATACATTCATTGCTTTCATAAATATAACTTACGTCTTGTCACATTTCAATCGCCGAACTGTATGACTAAAAAGACACCCATCACCTGTCATGTTGTTGTCATAATTTTTTCAAAATATTCTTTTTATTATTTTGGCTCTTAAAAAAATACTCTATCCGTCCCATAAATATATACACACCTATTTTATTGTCGAATTTTTATGAGCGAGTTGTTTATTAGTATTTTAAATAATAAAATAATTTTTAAAGAGAGGTATTATAGATCTATATCTCATCTATTGTATGCATCTTTAAAAATTATTTTATCATTTAAAATACTAATAAAAAATTCACTCGTAAAATACGCAAAAATAGTAAATGTGCATATATCTTTGGGACGGAGGGAGTATATATTTATTCAATAAGAGTAAATAAAATGATAATTGAGGAGCTCATATTTGAAGTGTAAATGATAAGCCGTCAAGTAAATATTTAGCTCCAACTCGATTCAATTGAAAAAAGATTGAATCTTCAAAATAAGATTAGATTGTAAATTTCAAAAAGTCGATTCAGTTCGGTAATTTGAAAAATATTTGTAATTCAAAATTTTGGGAAACCTTAGGACGAGGGGTTTGGGAGTTTTCAATATGACTTTGTTGAGAAAATGGATGTGGAGAATTTCTATTGATGGAGATTGTTTGTGGGTGAGAGTTGTAAAATCTTTATATGGGTCGCTTGATGTGGGTGAGTGGTTAGAGGATCGAATTGGTGGAAAGATATTATAGGGAATGTCTCGGGTGATTTTTGGAAAGATGCTTGGAAAACTGGAAGGGCACTAATTTGTGGGATGATTTGCGAGGTTGTTCGATTTAAGTACCTCGAGGGAGGCGTCGATGAGTGAGATAGGGGTTTTGGTCAATGGGGTTTGGAAGTGGGAGTTGAAATAGAGGAGAGAGTTATTCGATCGTGAAATACCGATTATTAACAATTTTGAATGTATGATCAACATGATTCATTTAAAAGAAAATGTGGAGGACCATTGGAAATTGAATATCACATCGAACAGGAACTTCAAGACGAAGAAGACCTACGATATTCTACTGCCCAATTGGTCCTGTGCAGGTTGCCCATGACACTCGGAATCATCTCAGCCGGGTCTGGAGCAAACTTACTCTTCCCAGAGCAGCGGCGATGGCGTGAAGACTACTTCAAGATCGGTTACCTACAAAAACAAACCTTGCATACAGAAACATCCCTCCTTAGAAAAGAAACATAAACTGCTCCTTATGCAACAACTTCCCGGAAATAGCTGCTCACTCATTCTTTGAGTGCAGTGCGTCGAACATCATTTGGTATACATGCTATAATTGACTCAGAATTATGTCGGCACCTCACTACCAAGTTTATGCTCATTTTATTAATTCTATTTCGGGTATCCTTATTGGTAAGAAAAGCAACATGTTTGCTATTGAATTTTGGAGGCGTATTGTCTGGATTATTTGAAAATGTAAAAACAATCTGATTTTTAAGGGAAATGTTTTGAAAATGAGAAGATTCTGTAGAAATTAAGGGCATGTCTTGGAGTTGATGCACGACAAAATTTCATTTCTTTTGTAATTTTAATTTCAATGATTGACTAGCGAATCCTAGAAATTTTTTAGAATGTTAACAAATATGTGTACAATTACAGAAAATTTGTGTAAAGGGTATCATTACATCCTTTTTTTTTATGAATTTTACTCTTAAAAAATATTACTAGGATTTTTATTTTATTTATAATTTAATTGAGATTTGAGAAGCAACTTACACATGTAATTCACTCAATTACCTTGTACATGTAGATTTAGCATTCCAAAAGTCTGATCTTAATAAGGTAAATTTACATTTCAACCATATGGATCAATACCAAATTTATAATTTATTGCCTGTGATTATAAAATAAATTACAAAGTTAAAACTCTCCAGATCCTTGGCGGTGCAACAATTCCTAATTTCATTTTCTTCTTCTAATTTCTAATTGTTAATTTATTGCTTTGAAATTATGGCTCCTAATCAAGAGAGAGAAAAGAAAGAAAAGGAGAGAGAAGTGACTAATGAACCGAACAACAAGTGATAAAATATCTTTCTGATTATTGTTGATTCAATATGTTTATATGGAGTAACTTTATTCTGCACAGATATGTACCGATGTAACTCAAAGTATATTTTTAAATAATATTAATTGTTCTCATCCAATAATTGCAAATACATATTTTTACTGCAACTTTTTAGTGAGTGCAACAATGACATTTATTCAGTAAAAATAATTAATATTATTTAAAATTACAATAAATTGCACAGTGTAATTTAGACCATAGGTCTTCCTCTGTTTTTTTTCCTTGCGTTTTGCCATTTATTTTTCTCCACGGAGTTGTTTTCTTAAGAAATTAGGGCCGACTAGGGAAAGTAATGTTAATGAGTATTATTGAAGGGTCAATTCCTAAGGGTTATTGATTTTATTGTTATAGCTTGGTTAGTACATGAACAATGGGTATCATGTGAGATGAGTTGAGTGAGTGATGGTAATCAATTACTTACTTGTATTCTCATTACTTGCGTATCAAACCTATCAAGTAACATCAATAGAAGTGATTTCTATTACTCACTTCCATTACCCCCAATCAAGCGGGCCCTGAATATTGAATTGTATTATAAACTTAGTGGGCAAGAGATTAGCTATAAAATATTGAAAAAGTATTTTGTGTATCATTTTTACAGTACATTATTATTATTATTATTGGTAAAATTATTATTTTAATTATAAAATGATGATCCTTACTAATAATAATAATAATTGTGCACGGTAAAAATAACGAACATAATACTTTCTCTAAAATATTATGGGTGAAATATATGCCATCATTGGAACAATCAAATAATTTCTTTTATATATTGCACCCATGTAACCAACTTAATTTTTTTGTGAGCATACACAATAATATTATTGGTTGCATCATTGCATACCAACAGCATACCATGCTTTTCATGATATAGTAAAATAAAATAGGAAGCGTGAACGGCAGCAACTGATTAGTTCTTCATATTCAACACACACACACACATATATATATATATATATATATATATATATATATATATATATATATATTTTATATAATTTGATATTCGGTTGAAAGATCGATTAATTCTGGATCAGAAATCTATCATCCATTAAAGGGGGCCCCACTTCAAATCAAAACAAAATTTTATATGAATTAGTCCATTTTAAAAATTAATCGCACCTAAAAAAGTTTCGAACCTGAGATATGCAGAGAAACATATTCCTAAATTTCAGACCTATACCATTTGGCTCCTTGGGTTCATATTCAACACATACAATGTGAATATGATTGCTAATTAGTATATATAAAATTATTAAGTATTGCTCAATAAAATAACCAGATCCAACTATAGCTAGCTAATACTCCATCCGTCCCATTCTTTAAGCCCTTTTTACTATTCTTTTGTTCCAATCTTTAAGCATTATTTCTTAAAATGGAAATACACTTTATTACTTTATCATATCACTTTATCACTTTATCACATAAAATACTAATAAACAACTCTTTCTATCCCTAACTATCCATCACTTTATCACTTTATCACATAAAATAATAATAAACAATTCTTTCTATCCCCAACTACCCATCACTTTATCACTTTATCACATAAAATACTAATAAAGAACTCTTTCTATCCCCAACTACCCATCACTTTATCATATAAAATACTATTAAACAACTCTTTCTATCCCCAACTACTCATCACTTTATCACATAAAATATAATAAACAATTCTTTCTACCTCCAACACTTTATCACTATTTCCATAAATTCTTATGAACAGTGTCAAAAGGAATGGGTCGGAGGTAGTACTATTACTTAATGTTATGAAATAGAAAAAATTATTTACAACTTACTAGCTATGTTTTAAAAAGCAGGTTGGGACGACCGACTCGGCGAGTTGTTGTATTGAGAAAAAATAAAAAGTTAGAGATTTGTTTAGTATTTTTTTTATTAAAGCCCTACTGAATATCGAATTAGATCAATCAAATCATTTACACTCTTTCTCCATATACTCGCTGCATATCAGATTAGAATTGAATTTTAAATTGCAATTTTAAATGCATGTTTTTTTTAACTTTTATGGTAACTTATTTATATTACTTATATATTTATTTATATATTGTGTAATTATGACATTATACCGGCTCAACCACTTCAATAACGTTTGAACCCTATTCGTCGCTAAAATTATCTGATTCAACATCCGCTTCCGCTTTTAAAACATAGCTCACCAACACTCCAAGTTGGATTAATAAAAAGTGAATAGCATATGTAACGCGACACCCAAATAGGGAATTGAGGATCTAATGATTTTTCTGATAATAAAAAATGGGGCCCTTTTAATAATATGTTACAAAGATCCCAAAGATTGTTAATTACTACGAATTCATTATGGTTTAATATAATGGTTGCCGACTGAGCTGCAGGAGTTATTAAATTAGTCATGCTTACCATCATGGAAACATCACATTTTTTCTGCATAAAGCTCAAATAGAAGAGACTAGAACTTGGTATTCAATTCGGTAATTATTTCTAGGTTTCATTTTCATCACAACAAAATTGTTAAATATACTCAACAAACTCAAGAAAAGGTTCTTAACATAAAATATTCAGATATTTAGTGAAATTTCTCATAAATATAAGCACACGACTGGATGGACGAATCTAAAATTTCGCTTTAAAGAGAAAGAGTTATTTATATTATAATAATATGTAATTATATTTTAAAGAGAGGCACCCATATAAAATAAAATTCTAAATAAAAATATGTGTACTTAATACTTATCATAAATGAAAAGGAGTTAAAATTCAGGGGCGGTCAGCTGCATATTATATCTCTGGTTTAATTGAGGAAAATAAAATAAATACAGTGAAAATATCATTGGAACTTTATTTAACATAATTTCTTTTCTAATAAAAAAATGCATATGTACTGAAATAATAAAACTACGGATTTCTTTACGTTATCGACATGTATTTATTCATTTTATTTATGCTAATAAAATGAATTTATTCATTTTTATTTAATATGTGTATTATTATAATTTATATTAGAATCTCAAAATTCAGAGAAATATTTCAATAACCAGTTTTTAAATGGCCAAGTTTTGTATGTATCATCGAGTGCACCCATAATGTATTTTAATACTATGCAACTTGTTGAACTGAAATATGCAACTTGTTTACGTTGAATCGATGAAAAATAAATTGTATGTTTCAATGTAAATAAATTGCATATTTTAGTACAACAAATTGCACAATTCTAAAATACACTATAAAATACACGGTGAACCTAGTGCACATGAGACTCACTCCTTTTAAATACTTTTATTGATATAAATAGGCCAAAAGGGTTCAATTATGAGTTCTAAAAATCACAATGAACTATTAAAAAAATAGCATACATTGACAAATTAATACGACGATCAAAATCAACTCAACAGTAACTCTTGATCGAAATTCCATACACGAAATTAAAATATACATGCATTATTGACATGTAAACTTGAATAATCAAAGATAGACGCAAGCAATACCTAATTGTTGGTATTTATATGTAGAAATATATAATATTATTTAAAAATAGTTTGAAGTGATGGATAATGCAATCACAGCTATATACCTTTCCCATAGGTGTGGGACTACCTAACATAAATATCATCCACTCGTGTCATTTTATTTAATCATTTATTAATAGTGTACAACATCAACTCTTACAGTATATACCTTCCATTCCAATATCCAAAGAATTGACATATATCGAATCTGCTCTCTAAACAAAGCCTTACAATTAACATGTGTCTTTAAATAATTGTGAGTAATAACACAATTTAAAAAATGTAAGAACAAAAGATGATAAAGAAAGGAAGAAGAATGTTTAACAATTTATAAACCTACTCTCAATAATCAACTGTGTCATGGGAAAGTTGGTATCCAATAGGTCTTCTGTAAATTCAAGTTCAAGTAAACTTTTCTTTTATTAGTGTCATTATTATATATAAAAAGTATCATTGTTATGCATATAAATTGTAAATGTGTTAAAAAAATATTTAATTTTTAAATAGTGACACTTTATTTAAATAACAGTGCTAATGTATATGCAAAATAATGATAGTACATATGTATAATAGTGATACTTGAAGAAAAAAAAAGTTCACATAAACTTTGATTCACGATTTTTTTTTAATTTTTTTAATTATTAGCTTTTTTTATTCACTTAATTGGTAATTAATAGGATCATGTTCTGGTAAAGAGCTTTTACCTTTACAGTTTTGAAATATTTTTAAATTTTGAATAAATATTATTCACAGCATAAACCATAGTAAAATTCCTAAAAAGTGCTCCGACATAATGTACATATTCCATTGAAATAGTAAGACTAATATAAAAATGAGATTGCTTCCACAAAATTATTATATAAAAAAGATATAGACCACCAAACAAGATATATACACCAAAAGACTAGTCAAGAAAATTTCATTTTGCCCCTCTTTTTAAAATTTAAATTTGTCAAAATTCTTATGATTAATTCCCATTCCCACATGACAAGTAATTTACACCATATATAATAATGGAAGAAGATTAATTCTCCAAAAAAGTAATAATAATTAAAATGTCCCACTATATTTGCCACCATCCGACCAACAAAAGTTGTCAAGGCAGATGCACACGGTTGGATGATATGAAAGGATAGGATAGGCCTCCTCTTTGTCTTTGACTAATATGGGATTAATTTTAAGGGAATACTGGATTTTTTTGTTATGTAATTTGATCTATTTTAATCGTAGTCTTACTAATTTATATATATTTTATATTAGTTCTATAATTCTATGAAATTTAATTTATGCATTATGTCATCTGTTAGTTACCTGCAGTAGCAGGTGACATAACTAAAATGTTGAATTTGTAAAGTTACGGGACCAAAATCATAATTCATAATAACTTATGAATTCTGACTTTAGTCCTACAACTTAGAAAAATTCATCTTTTTAGTCCTATCAACAACTACTACATGTGACAGACTGGATAGAAATATTAAATTTTGTAAAGTTAAAATGAACGCATAAATTAGTAGTATCACGATCAAAATGAATTAAAATTACAGGAAATAAGGGGGGCTCACTATAAGGTGCAAACTGTGTGTAGTAATTACTATGAGGTGCAATCTAAAATCCTTCTTACTCTTAGGTACAAAATAGGGTGTAAAATACCTACATTACCCAAATTTATTCTTCCATCTCAATAACACACAAGCTGAATGTACTATTCATGTGGGACTTATTTATCTTCTCAAACCAAGCTTTTTCAGACACTATTCATCTTCCATCAATATTTTAATACCTTTTTTTGTGAAATTATTTTTAATTTAAAACTTCGTTCATATTTTTTCATTTCGTGGCTACTGTCCAAAGTTTTATTATATTACAAAATTCAAATTTTATTCTGAAAATTAGCAAATTTTTATCTTTATAATTAATATATTTTTACTTGTACATCTTTATCAAGTTAAAAAATTAGCACGGGTAAAAAAATATTTGCACAAAAACTGCAGAAATATTGCAAAGTAATTATTATTCATAAAGAAAACACCGAAATCTACTTAATGTCACAAACTATTTCTACAGCCTCAAGCATTACATGCACAAAAATGATGAACTGAATTCCAAATCTGAAAAACCAAATCTGAAAAAGAGAAACTTATTCGCACAAAAAATGTAGAAAAAAAATTGCCTCTGTGCAAAATTATTTGCACAAAAATACGAAAAATCTGCGTAGGGTGCAAAATCAACCCGACACGACTTCACCTTCTCGTCTCGGAACACAGTAGCAAGAACCATGAGAAAAATGGCTCCTTCTCTAATGGCTACCTTATGCGCTCCCACCACCACCCATCCACACCAACCACCGCCACGCGCCGCCGCTTTCTCGCTCCCCTCCACTCCCACTCATCGCCACCTACTCCTCCGCCTAACAGATTAGACGACCGTCCATTGACGCATTTAGACCATTCAACGCGCATATCTCCATCAAAAATGAAAAAAAAGAAACTCAATAAAAAAACACTCTTAATTTGGACCCTTCTATACCAAATCTGCCGCCGCTTCATTCCAGATCCGTCGTCGCCTCATTCCAGATCCATCGCTGAAAAATCGCATAGTTGCACAGATCCGCCGCCACAAATCTAACCCCCACCACACACCACCGAAACAACGAGTGGGCAGTCAAAACCCAAACCCCCACCATAAAAAACACCACAATGACGAGTTACCGAGATCTTCGCCCCCGCCACCGCCTCCGCAAAGCCGTAATCTGCCTCCCATTAAACATATCGTTTTTGCAGAAGGCTAGTGTAGAGATGCTAATTTGTTTCAGGTTGAATTTTAGAGAGGGGAAGATGGTTTTGAGAGAGAGAGAGTGAGAGATCGTTTTTGATTTTCTGTAGAGAGAGAGGGAGTGAAACACCGATTTTGATTTTTTGGAGAGAGAGGGGGAGTGGGTGGGAGAGTGAATTTAGGTATTATTTATTTTAATAAGTAATAAGGGTATTTTGGATTTTTAGGGTGTCATTTGGTAGCTTAGAGTAATATGGAGTTTTGATTGAACCTTTGAGTAATTAATCTTGAACCTAAGAGTAATTTTCCCATGAAATAAAAGACAATTTTTCCTTAGTAGTATCATATAAATGAGTTTTCTATGAAATTTATATTATTACATTTTTAATTAATATCATAATAATTATTAATTGATATTATAATATTAATTGTTATGAATATTAATTTATAAAAATAATAATATTTATTAATAATTATAATAATATCAATTTTATACTATAAATAAATTTTATATTAAATTTGTGCATGAAATTTAACCTACTTTGCTTCATATGTTTGCTTTTAGTTATTGCTTTTTCTCACTTTTTTACAATTTTATCTTCGTTTCTTCATTCTTGGTTGAGCTGTTGATATACGACAGGTTCACGTGTTGAAACTTGAAATAGACCATTTCATGACGCACATGCACACACTTTGATGAAATTTCCCCACTCAATTTTATTAATTTTTATTTTCCAAGTAGACTTCCTTCTGTATTTTCCTTTTGCTGTTTGAATCTTGAATTTTTATTTGTTACAAATATGCAGTTGGTAAACATGTAAAAAAATATGGGCGCTGCCAAGGGTAGGAATCACCTCGGGTGAAAAGAGTAAAATAACTTTTCTACCCTTAATGAAATCGTGATAATTTCAATTTTGACGAACTAACTACATCCTAAATATTAAATAATGAACCCTAAATCATGACCTATTCGAGCTGGGTGAACCATAAAACAGTCGGGTCGAGTATAAAATATTTTATTAAAGATACTAAGGTAAATTTACATATGCAAAGGGTGTTCACCCCGAGGTGAATAATCCCATTTAGCATTACCGAAAAAATATATGTCAATATTTTTCCTTGGTTTTTCAACTGAGGATTTATTTGTCTGTTTAATTTTTTTTAATTAAAGTTATTAAATTATTCTAATAGTCTTAAGTCTAGATTGGAAAAAATAATAATATAATAGTGGTTTATTAAATATAATCGAGAATTAATTTGATTAGTATAATTCTATAGGAAGAAAATGAAAGAAACCATTTGCTTTTTTCGGATAACTGATTTGCCCTCACCTTATTATAAGATCAAATTAGCAGATTGAATTAAGATCCAGATATAATATAATCATTTAAATAAAGATAAAAATTCGTGTGAGATGCATGAGACGATGTACAATCTATCACAAATCAACACCTACTCCTTCGCAAGTGTTAAAACGTCAATATCCAAATTATCTTTATATATCTTTGTGAAACCGCCTCAAATGCAATTGTGGGGGACGAATCATAAGGGGGTTGAGCAAAACTCGACCGGTGTAAGCCCCCACTAATTTGTTATATATTTGTATATAACATGTGATAAAATTTAATATACTAATTTAATCCCAACTCAATATTATTTTTTATCTTATATTAATTTACAAATCCCAATTTAAAATTAAAGTTCATCCCCGCACTCTGTATTCAATTATTAAATTAAGATACAACTTGATATAATTTTTTTTTTGATCTGTTGTGTCTCCTGTTTTTTTTTTCTTATTATAATTTAATTAAAATATTGAGATTTAAGAATTTCATCCGCAACAAAGATTTTATTTTATTGTAATTTTGAATGTGTTTTTTTAGGCTCTCATACTCAAAAATTTAAATTTAATCATCTGAATATGGTTCTATTTTTTTTATTTAGTATTTTTATTTATTTAACTTGTTCAGTGTTAAATATCTACATTCTTTTCTCAATATTTGTCCCTTTCTCTTGAGGAATCAGAAATATGTTTTAATAATTTATTTTGTAGTTGTTATATATTGTGATAATGATAAAATTTTAGCCACTTTAATATTAGAAAAAGAGAAACTGTAAATGTAATAATGTATTAACATGAGTTAAATGAGATATCTTTTTAAATTGGTAAACATTTCTTGAAACGTTTAAAAAAATATTGAGTATAAATTGTATAATTTTATTTGAACTTAATATTTTTTATAATTAGGGGTATATTTTATAAATGAACACTAATCTATTAAAATATATTTTATTAAAAATAGAGATAAGTTCGAATTTAATTATTGATGAGTTTTATGTTTAGAAATGCCACATGACACCACCTAAATTAATATATTAAAAAATATTATATGTAAACATAAAATTTTAGTGTGACAAAAGTTTAAAAAAATTCAACCTATCCCCCATTGTTAAATCCTAGATCCTACCCTACAAGTGTGCATCTTTAATAAATGTTTTTGATGATGGATAAATGGGCATGGATATAAGCACTCCTCTCCTAAGATCAATATAGCCCATTAACTTTTTTTTGGACAACAATTGAGCCCATTAACATTGAGGAAACGGTTAAGAAAACCCTTTCAAAAAAAATAAAAATAAAAATAGAGAAAACAAATTAAATAATACCTACAATTCATAACTCTTAGAAATGGGCTACATCAGTGAGTGCGGGCTGATTTTTTGGGATGACTTGGGACGATGAAAATTAATCAATTAATCAAAAATAAAATGGGTAAAAATTTGTAGGTAAATGATAAGTGAGGAAAAATATATATGATTTAAATTTATTCTGTAAATTAGAAAAGAAGAAAGATAGAAATAATTGTGGATATTTAATTTACACAAATTTTGCATTAAAAATTATTCATAGTATGAAGCTGATGTTATTACACTTATAAACTGATAGCACTACTCTTTATAAACTAATATAAATATTATTCAATACCATGATCTTAACTTACAATAGTAATAATATCAATTTATAAGTATAGTGATATTAATTTGTAAGTATAATGATATAAATTTTATATAATGAACAAATTTTATAGGAGACTTACTTTTTCATTTATGAATAGAAATACAATTAATTTATGGCAAATTCTTGTGTGTAGTCCTTGCACCAATTTAGAATTGGTGCAATTGGATTTCATGATATATTTTTTTTACTATATTTCAAATTTTGAACAAGACTCGGACCCGACTGACCTGACCCGGGCCCAACTGACCCCACCCGGACCCCACCCGAATGGTTCAGGGTTCGGGTTCATGGTTCATGGTTCAGGTTTGGGTTCATGGTTCAAGGTTCGGGTTCAAAGTTCAAGGTTCACGTTCAAGGTTCATGGTTCGAGAATGAAAAAAGAAATGAAGAGTGAAATTACCCAAATTTTAAAGATAAAGTCTAGGATACAAATTTGTATACATACAAATCTCAATTGAGACCCAATTTCATTTTGCCCAATCCATCATTGACCCGCTTTGACCCATTTTTGACCACCTGACCCGCTGATCCTTCCTAAATTAATTGATTTGTATCTATACAAATTTGTACTTTAGACTAGCTCAATTTTAAATTGAAATTAATTCAAATTAAAATTGAATCGGTGCAATGAGTGCACACAACTATTACTCTTAATTTAAATATTTCCACCAACACGTCTCACAGTCAGAGCGCACCATCTCACTCAAGATTCTATCAATTTATTTAATTAATTTTTCTTTTAGGTTTTTTGAGACTATATTCTCTAGTAAAAATAAAAATATTATTTAGTAGAAAAAAAACCAGTTTCACTGGTTCACATGATATTTTATTTAGTTTTATTAATGATCTTCAATCTAGGTTTCAGAAAAAAAAATATAATAGTGATAATTTGCAAATATTCGAAAATTAATTTAATGAGTAAATATTAAGAAAATGAAAGAAACTCTCACCTTTCTCGGATAACTGATTTTTCCTCACGCGAATATAAGATCTTAAAAGTAAAAACAGAGAAAAAAAATTAGGCGGATTTTATTCCATGATAGAGGATAAATGGTCTTGGACCTGAGCCATAATATCTTAAAACAGATTGACCCATTAACATTACAAGGGGCTATATTTTTTGACACAAACTTACTTCATTTTATGAAATTAATATTATTATATTTATAAAATTATATCACTATTTATATAAATTAATGCGTATAAAATTTAATATTATAATTTTAATTTATAAATAAAATAATAAATATTATAATATTTATTTATAAGTATAATTATATAAATTTCGTATTATAAAAACGTTTCACCCAAAAGCCTTTTTTTTTTTGGAGTTAACATGGCACAGTCAATATGAATCATCTAATTAAAATAAAAGACAAACTAGATGATCAAAATTTATCTAGAATACGGGGACATGTAATAGTATCTGGGCGCGCCTACGGGTGGTATACAGTAGCGTATCGAAAATTTCAATTCATACCGTATACTGTATCGAATTTTTCGATATTTAAAAATGCATATCAAATTATTCAATATCGTACAAAATTTTTTGGTATATCAAAAAAGTGGGTACATATAAAATACTTAACGTTGTCGTTTCAAAATTTCGGTATACCGAATATTAGAACGATATCGGTATATACTGTCTTATACCGGAATTTAGGTATAATTATTTCATACCGAAATTTCGATATACCAATTTATTTACTAAAATACCAATTATTTCAGTATATACCAAAATACATAAATTTTAAACTATGCATAGCGTTAACGTACTGATATTTTACGGTGCGGTACCATACCATATCGAAGTTCATGCCATAACAAAAAACTCAATATTTTTCGATTCTTTTTATTGAATAAATACGGTATACCAAAATTTTGGATATTTTTCGTACTCGTATTTTGGCCAAATCTAAGATGATTGCACTTCGCACTAGTGAGCTTGCGATGTGCATACTGTAATCGCACTGAATCGCCCTACTAATAAATTAAATTAATATATATAAAATGACGAAATTATCCTAGATCCAGATCCGGACCCTGACCGGACCCGGACCCATCCAACACGGACCCGAACTGGACCCTCTCTGTGTTGGAAAATAGGGTGCCCGAATCTTTTTGAGTTGCAACTAAATACAAGTTTAAATTGAACAAATAATTATAACATGAATTGACCTATTAATTTAATTAGCCAATATCAACAACAATCAAGCGTACAATTAATTTCACGTAAATTCCTACACATGCGGAATCTAGGAGTTTAAAAGAAACATACCTCTTGGAGTAACAACCTTTGAGTGGATGGATCAACCCAAATTCCTTCTCAAGTATGTCCCACGTCATTGTCTGTAATCCGGTGGAGAATTCGCACGAACAATTATAACAAAGGAGAAAAAGAAAAAATATTGCACCATCTTTGTGAATTTTTAATTTTTCCAAGACTAGAATTGTGTTGGGGATGAAAAATTCATCCCCTATTTATAAGAACAAGGTGAGGCGAAAATTTGAGCTAGATTAGAGTTATGAGAAATTTCTTTGTATCTTCTCAATATACAATCTTAAATATATCTCCATTCTATTTTCCATAAATAATCACAAAAGATCTTTTCCTCCATATCTTACAATATTTTCGAAAATAACAAGAATAAAAAATCAAGATTTGATTTCTTGAATTTATGGGATAATCTTGTATTCCAAGTACTTATCTTTTTCCATAAAATCTTTTCAAGAAAATCAAGAAAATATTTCCTCTTCTTTTCCATACATATTTTTCGAATTTTTTTGGAATAGGCTACTTGAGGGCCTTTATGAGGATTAAGACTGGACCTTCAATGAGCTCTGAATTTCTAATATTGAGCCACAATATCATTCAGCCCATTAATATTAATTTACTACACTATAACATTAATATTGCACTATCCATCTTAATCCATGTTACGATAATATGGCTACCGGTTATTATTTCCCGTGTTTAAGATTATTTAGTCCATTAATTAATTAAGCCACTGAAAGACTTTTTTATATTAATTAATATATTTTTCCTTGGAGTAAAGACAGCTCAACATTATCATCCATACCGGAAACTAATTCCACTTGCAAGATTTGGTATGACAAAACTTCTGAGCCCACCAAGGGGACAAATCGGACAAGACCTTTCTTGCACACATTGCTCTGTATTAAATCTTAGCAATTGTCATGCAATTAATAATATTGTCCAAAATACAAAGTATAAAACCACTCTCTGATTTTAAACCCAACGCATATCAAAGCAATAAATACTAATTACATACAATCATATTTAAGTGACGGAGGTTAAAATATCAACAACCACTAAGGTCTAATTCTTCATCCTATAAGTCAGTACGGAAGAATTTATCCTCTCTGTAGGTCCTCTTCAGCACATCACAATGTGTTAGTGCAATCTCTTGGTCAAGATAAGTCAATCTGGGCTTTACACTTCAACCTCTACCAATGAATTGTTCAATTTTCATCTAGGTTGTGAGATGTACTTTTATTTACAAGGAACTGTTAATATGATCTTCTGTGGTCGGGTATCACCGCATTAACTACAATGTAATATGTACTTATATTGAACGGTTTTCAATAAATAAATAACATTCATTCACATTTAAAGCATCAGTGATAAATCATTTATATTCAGTAAATAAGAGTACATTAGTCTGTTATTACGTAAAAGTATACTTTCACGTATAACCCCAACACTTTGACCCGGACCCAAACCCAGATTTGGACCTAGATCCGGATCAGACCCGAACTACATCGGACCCGAGCCTGAACTCGACCTGAATCCGGGCCCGAACCCAGATCCAAACCTAGACCCGCACCAGACCTGCTCTGACCCAGACTTGAACGCAGACTTGGAACCCGACCCCTACTGGATGACTTGAATGGATTTTTTCCAAATAAATTTTAACTAGCTAATCTCCTTCAAGTATAAGAGTTTGTAGTAGTATCACATGAGTAAAAGACCAAGTATTATCGATCCACGAGAGGTAACTAGCACAATGAAACCCTAAGTCTATTTGTTGTCATGCTACGGTCAATGATTTGTTTCAAAACTTAAAGCTAAGCAACAATTTAAAGCAAGTGTGAAAATAAGCAAATAAAAATAAATAACAACTAACTTCGAAGAACAGCAATTAGAGTGGTATGCTTCAGGTATTTTCCACCTATTTTTTATGCATTTTCTATAATTCTATTTGGATGTTTAGGGGCAAATTACTCAAAATTCTCAATGAATTCAATAGTGCAAATGCTATGAAGAGAAACCGTTTCCCTTTGGGTAATATAGCCTTACAATAATGTGTTCCTACCTAGTTTAATGTCACTCCCTAATCCTCCACTTAATTCAAACTAAAGTCCAAATCAAACGTCTAAATAAGGGAGTTCTAACACTAAATATCCTCTCTCGAACGGATAAATAGTGTAATTGAAGCATTCAATCATTTCTCAACCCCAAACATTCATTTGGTCATGCCCAACGCTCGTTGTTGGGAAATTTGTAGTTTCGATGGAAGTTCCAAAACAGATAATGTAATAGGACCAGTCAGACCTGTTCGCTGACTGATGATCTAGATAACAGATAGGATGACCAGCTGAAATGTATAGACAGCTGAAGTAACAGATAGGTCACATATTGAGGGGGAACTCAATATGTATATGTTAAGTCTTGAATATCAGAAGACCAGTTTACTCGAAGATCAAATATGCTGAAGATCTGGTGATTGAAGCAGATAAGCCGAGAATTAGATAAGCAGAAGAGTTCAAGGCAGAAAACCATCCAAAAGACCTGCATCAGATGACAACAAGAAAAGGTCAGTAAGTTGTGCTAAGGCAACTTACGAGCAGAAGACCTAAATCAGGTAGACAGGTCGGTGTTCGATCTGGTCTGTGTCAACTCCATCAGGTAACTACTTCATTGTTACCCAGTACGAGGAAAGTGTTCAGACAAGAAGAATGTCAACCTTGTTGCTTATTCAAGTACTGCGAATCGTACTTGATAGCCAAAGAGGAGTTGACAACGCACGTACGGAGTACTGACAGTCTGCAGAAAAGTGGTTCAGTGTCAAACGGCTAGAAAGGATAAGCTTGCATGCTTTCGGCTATGCCGCCCCTGAAGCACGTCAAATCCGCCTACAAACCTACCTAAAATAGACAGAAATTCGAATTGCTCTCCAACGGCTAGTTCGATTTCGTGCCTATAAATATGGGATCAAACCTTCATAGTAAGGTTACTGAAATTATCATCAAGCTCAAGCACTAGCATATTTCCGCACGAAGAACACAAACTCAAGATTTTTTCTTAAGTGGTCATCCCATTGTTCTTAACATAGAATACTTATCCTCAATCCTTAGGCTACATAGAAGATAGAATAGTATTCCAGTTGGAACATCACAAATCTTATACCCAAACAAAAGTTAGGTTAAATTTGTTATAGCAAGATTTCAGTCTAGGGTTTCTAGATCTGATTTCTGGGATTGGTTGAGTGAGAACTCGTGAAACATCTGTTGGTTGTACTGTGTTAGACTAACACATTAAACTAAGTCCAGTTGATTAAGTTGGTGCCCCTGCTGATAGGGAAGAGTGGACGTAGGACAAGTTATCCGAACCACTATAAATATGTGTGCTTTTACTTTGCTTTACACTTATCTGCACACTACTCTTTGTTATCTGCATGCATATTCTGTACCTGGATCAGACTAGCATCAAGCTTCTGATCTGATCAGTTTGACACCTTTGTCATCTGATCTGAACCAGATTGGTCAGAATCTTTGTTTGAGTAGGTTTTCACACGGGTTAACTAATCTTCCTCACCATCAGTTAAACTGATAGACACCGAACTGATCTGGTTCATACAGATTAGTAAGTCGGATATCAGTCCATACTGATTCACATCGCACTCTGATTAGGCATACTTGCTTACACACCTGATTCAGGAAAAAGTTTTGGAAGTCTATTCACCCCTCCCCTCTAGACTTCCAGCCTCACTGAAACCCATTCGGGACCTACAAGTGGTATCAGAGCAGTAGTTCTTCCGACCACTGGCTTTGAATATCACCAGTTCTTGAGGAAGAACCTTTGTGGTCACTTGAACTGATCTTTGAAAACCATTTTTAAAACTCATACTTTTCAAAATCACCACAAGCATGGATAACACTTCAAGTATGCATCATAATCTACCCATGTTTTCTGTTGATGAAAATGCAGATTGGTCTATCGACATGAGAGACCATCTAGGAGTGATAAGCAACAGAATAGATGAGATTCTTGAGATAGGACCGATTATCATCTATCACTGTAACCCAGTTGAAGCGGGAGAACGAGATCCTAATCAACCAGTTGGAGCAAGAATCAGAAAGAGTCCCTCTCTGATGGATGCAGATGATAGGAAATTGTCTAATCTGGATACTATTGCCAGACATCTCATCATGAAAACTATGGATACTACTAAACAAGAGAAAGTGAAGTACCTGAAGACAGCTAAGGAAGTTTGGGATACACTTGCTGAAATCTGCAGAGGAAATGAATAGATTAAGGACAACAGATTGCAAGCTGAGCTGGTGGTATATGAGAAACTCAAGATGCTACCAAATGAAACAATTGCAATTTGATGGAAGGATCACTCGAGGAGTCAACCGACTTTGTGATCTAGGACGAGTAATGTCAAACAAGGATATCAACTACAAGATTCTCAGATCGTTGACCAAGAAATGGGATACGAAGGTGACCGTGATTAACGACTATCAAGATATTTCTACCATGAAGTCAAATGATCTAATCTTTAGTTTGAAAGCCCATAAGTTCGACCTGATTGAGAGAGGACAAGGATCATATGATGTCCCTGCTGAAGCTGCTGCAAACTTAACTAAATCTGTTGCATTTCAGGCAACTAGTAGCAGTTCACGAATTATTGAACCAGTTGGAAACATCATCAGCCAGGCCGAACAAATTGCACTACTAACGAGAAAACTTGAACGAACAAATGTTCAGATAGGCAAGTACAGAAAGTTTTATGATGAATATCGACGAAGCAGAGGAAGAGATCGAAGATCTTCTGATAGATCACAAGAAAGGTATCGTTCTTATGATGATAGGGATAACAAATGAGATGACCGAAAAGACGATCACAGAGATGACAGAAAAGATGATCGTAGAGAGGATCGCAGATAGAACAGACGTGATGTGAGATCAGATAAGAGAGGTTCTGATTACAGACAAGGTGGAAAGTCTCCTGACATATCATACCGAATAAATGATTCACCTAACAGAGGAAATTCTGGAGACTCAAGGGTTTGCTACAACTGTCAGAAACTAGGTAACTACAGTGCTGATTGCCCCGACCTGACTCCCAAGGAGAGAGAGGAAAAGTGGAACAGAAGAGAACAAAGGTTTCGAGACAGAAAAGTAATTGTTGCCGACACATCTGGCATTGATGATTTTTATCTACCTTCAGATGACTCAAGCTACTCATCTGTTGAAGATTTCTGTCTGATTACCACAACTGATGATGTCGATGATATGAACTTCTCATCTGATGACGACATTTGTTTCATGGCCAGAGAAAGTGACCAATCTGAGGTAATTTCTAAACCTTCTGTGGTTCCCTGTTCTACACCTGTTGTGCTTAGCACATCTGCTGGAGAGATTAACCTGCAGGTCTACAATGACCAATTGCTTGATGATCTCTATAATACAATAGATACTTATACACGAGTGGAAGTTGAGAACGATAACCTAAGGGCTGAGAATATTCGGCTTGTCAAGAATATTGAGGCAAGTAAAGCAGCTGAACTAAAATCAGCTGAAACTGTTCAGAAGATGACTAAAGAACTGGAGTTTCTAAAAGTCAGTACTACTAATCAGGGAAAGCTGATTAAGGAACAGTTGGCTCTCTATGAACGGCAAGCTGGAGAACTCAAAGTTCTTCAGGATAAGTTTGATGAACTCTTCCGAATGCATGAGAATCTGAAAACTTCTGAGGACAGTTTGCGTAAGAAAATAGAGGTTTTCACGAAATCTTCTAAGATGTTCAAGATCTGAACAACTATTTTCGTACGCCAATTGATAAGAAGGGAATTGGGTATGAGAACCCTTCTGGATCCTCAAAAGCCCCGTCTGGTTCACATCAGAAAAGTGTAACCAAACGAGTTTCTGATCAAGATACACGAAAAGCCAAATCTGTATCAGATCAGAGAAAATGATCAGCTGACCAGGCGAGTGCCGGATCAAAAAGGGAACAGAAATGAACCCCAACTGATCAGTCATCAGTCGAGGAATCAACAGAAGAATCTTGTTCTTCTGAAGAGACCTCAGCCAAATCAGCAGAGTAGGCCTCAGTCTGGACCATCTCGTAAGGGACAGTACCAGCTGAAGTCAACTCAATCCAAGCTGCCTAACAAGCAAGCTAAGGGTAAACTGCTAAGACCATCTATGCCAGAAAGATATGAATATTTTAATGGTAGTAGGCTTACCTACCCTTACAATAAGAAACCTAGGGCTGCTGCACCTGAGCCCCACTGGATTAAAAGAAGACAAGTATCGATGAAAAATCCCAAGTCTTCCGATTCATCCAAGTCTCACACTAATAATCATACTGATCAGATTGCATATGAAGAAACGTATGATTCTGTAGATGTTTATGGGAGACAAATCAAGCCTTCTGTGTTCAACAAAGGTGCCAGATTTGTTTGGATCCCGAAAGGTACTTCTAACCCCCCAGGACCCAATTCTACTGGGGTACCTAAAGTCTGATTTGCTTGCAGGCTCGAGTGGGACTAGCAAATAAAGGAGGTGTACAAGCAACTATCTGGTACATAGATAGTGGATGTTCAAGGCACATGACTGGAAGTCAACATCTCCTCAGCAATTACATTGAGAAACCAGGCCCACGAGTTCTCTTTGGGGACGACAACTTTGGTTTTACCAGAGGAGTTGGAACCTTAGTGAACGATGATGTACATGTTACAGATGTTTCATACGTTGACGGCTTAAGGCACAACCTATTATCTGTATCTCAGTTCTGCGACAACGGTTATAGTGTTGAGTTCTCATCAGATCAATGCACAATCAGAAATCGAGTGACTCAACAGATTTTGCTAACTGGAACCAGAAAAGGAACGATTTATACAGTAGATTGGGACAGTTGTCCAAGAAATGCATGCTTGATTGTTAAGAGTTCAAAGAGCTCCAGTTGGCTATGGCACAAGAGAATGAGCCATCTAAACTTCAAAACTCTTAACAAGATAGCAAGGATGTCCTTGGTTGAAGGTCTCCCGAATGAAGTATTCTCTAAGGATCAGACATGTGTCGCATGTTAGAAAGGAAAACAAGTAAAAGCTTCATTTAAAGGGATACCTCCTCCTCCATCCAGCAGAGTACTACAACTGCTCCATATTGATCTATTTGGACCAATTACGCCTCTTAGTTTTAGTGGACACAAATACACCTGGGTTGTTTTCTTGTATAAGAAGAGTGAACCTACAACAAAGTTACCTGAACTTCTCAAAAAGATTCAGAATGAGAAGAGTCTCAGCATAGTGAAAATCAGATCAGATAAAGGTAAAAAATTCTTGAACCAATTTATATCTGATTTTTTCTCTGAGTTTGGTATACAACATGATACATCAGCTGCAAGAACATCACAACAAAATGGCGTAGCAGAAAGAAGAAACAGAACACTTAAAGAAGCTGCATGCACCACGTTAGCTGAGCATGCAACACAAAGCCGTTTCTGGGCAGAAGCTATCAATACTGCATGCCACACGCAGAACAGATGTTCTCTGACTAAGATTCACTTTAAAACACCTTATGAACTATGGAAGGGCAGAAAACCTCGTGTTTCCTACTTTCATGTGTTCGGGTGCAAGTGTTTCATACACAACAATGGGAAGAGTCAGTTGAGAACCTTCGATGCCAAGTCAGATGAGGGTATATTCTTAGGATATTCCTCAACCAGCAAAGCATTTAAGGTTTTCAACAAACGAACCCTAGTTGTGGAAGAAACACCTCATGTGGTCTTTGATGAGTCAACATCTGATCAAGAGAAATCTGCCGCAGAACAAGATATACCAGAAAAACCAGATTCACTGAAAATGGATCAGTTAAGGCTCAAAGGAAAGAATTCAAAATACGTCACTATATATGTTCTTAACTTTGACCTTGACGATTCACCAGGTCAGTAAGACTCTAAGGTATGTTCAACTGTTAGTGAAGAAGCTGGTACAGCTGAGACAGTAACAACTGAACCATCTGGTTCAGGGGGAACACCTGATGTTCCGGCGGACAGACTTCAGCACATGATGAGTCCAACATCAGCTGAGATATGTCCCTGCCAAGTGGTTCCTACTCAAGTACCTCTCCCAGTCTCTAGTGATGAATCTTTATCAGAAGAGGATGATGTTCTCCAAATGATGATAATCAGGACAGAAGGACCTAGATAACCAGTCATCCAACTGATCTGATCATCGGAGACCCATCTGATAGAGTCAAAATTAGACATCAGACTGGTGAAAGTGCAATGTATTGTTATTATCTGTCTTTGAAGGAACCACTCATAGTTGAAGAAGCTCTTCAAGATGCAAGTTGGATTCTAGCCATGCAAGAAGAACTAGAGCAACTTGAGAGAAATCAAGTTTGGGAACTTGTAGACAGACCAACTCATCAAGATGTGACTGGTACTAAGTGGGTCTTCAAGAACAAGAAGGATGAGCACAATGTGATAACCAGAAATAAGGCAAGACTTGTTGCTAATGGATATTCACAATCAGAAGGGATTGATTATGATGAAACCTTTGCACCAGTCGCTCGCCTGGAAGCCATTCGGCTGTTTCTGGCTTATGCAGCTCATAGGGGATTTACTGTGTATCAGGTGGATGTAAAGAGTGCATTCTTAAACGGGGTACTAGCTGAGGAAGTTTATGTTGAACAACCTCCTGGCTTTGAAATGAGCAACCAAGTGTATCGTTTAAGAAAAGCTCTTTATGGACTGAAACAGGCTCCTAGAGCTTGGTATGATACACTATCCCAGTTCTTGATAGAAAATGGTTTCACCAAGGGCTTGATTGATAGGACTTTGTTCAGAATTGAAGACGGTGAAGATATTCTGATGGTTCAGATCTACTTGGACAATATAATATTTGGTTCTCCTAATCAGAAACTATGCGAGAAATTCTGTAAACTGATGCAAGGGAAGTTTGAGATGTCCATGATGGGTCAGATGAGCTACTTTCTGGGTCTTCAAGACAAACAAGCTCACACAGGGATCTTCATCTGCCAGGCGAAGTACACAAGGAGTTTATTGGCTAAGTATGGTGTTCAGAATTGCAAGGAAGCCAGAATTCCAATGATGACTTCTTTCAAAATGGATCCAGATGAAGGTGGTAAGAAAACTAATCAGAAAGAGTATAGGGCTTTGATTGGATCACTACTATACTTGACTGCCAGCAGACCAGATATAACCTTCGCAATAGGTGTATGTGCCAGATTTCAGGCAAATTCGAAGCAAAGCCACCTGGAAGCAGCTAAGCTGATTCTTAAGTATCTGAAGGGTACTGTAAACCTCGTTTTATGGTATCCAGCAGATGATAATCTAAAGCTTAATTGGTACTCTGATTCTGATTATGGAGGTTGTAGGATAGACAGAAAATCAACCTCATGTACCTGTCAGTTTTTGGGAAGTAAGCTGGTCTCTTGGTTCTCTAAGAAGCAGACATCTGTTGCCACATCTACTACTGAAGCAGAATATATGGCCGCAGGAAGCTGTTGCTCCCAACTGCTTTGGCTATGTCAGCAGCTGAGGGATTATAACATTGTAGCTACGAATGTGCCTATTTTTTGTGACAGTAATAGTGCAATTGCTATCATTCAGAACCCAGTTCTACACACAAGATGCAAGCATGTGGACATCAGACATCACTTTATCCGAGACCATGCAGAAAAAAAGAACATCAGAATGGAAAAGATCCATACTGATAAGCAAAGAGCTGATATCTTAACCAAACCGCTAGCTGAAGTCAGATTTAGAGAGCTATGCAATGAGCTAGGTTTACTGGACTTAGGAGAGGATGCACCAGATTACTTTGGTGGATTAATCTCAAACACCAGTTGGTTTAGAGACTAACCAGGTAAGATGAAGAGAGAACTTCATCTGATCAGAAGAGATCAGTTGGAAACTGATCAGAAAGGATTGTCAGGTGAAGGGGGAACTTCAACTGACTAAGGGTTTTTGGGTCAGAAGGAACCTGATCTGAGGGATAAAAACATTGTTGGGAAAATTTGCTAAGGTATAGGCTACACAGTAAGATCAACAAATCAGAAGAGTTGGACCTACGAGTTGGATCAGACACAAGTGGTAACCGGTTGATTACAACATCAATCAGTCAGATACTATTTCTGTTTACATTATCTGAACTTTTCTGTAATGATTACTGTTCACCCTACTTTATGATGCAATCACTGCAAGCATTAAATGCGGACGTGGGGTTTTCGGTTTCTCGGATGGGTATACCAATACCCTCTAAGATATTTGTGCATCCATTATGAGATACCTAGTATCTCGTAGTAAGTGAGATCTTACTACACTCTCTAAGAGTATGATGCAGATCGCACACCAATCTCCATTGCATCATCAATATCCCATTCTTGATGATCCTTGATCGGGGCTATTTGAGAATCATGCTTAAGTCATCTGATTTCTCACAACATCAAAGACAACAATGACTCATGGGAACACTTGCATGAATAAATGCAAACAATCAAACATAATATTCAAACAAGTGTATTGCCATACATTAATATTAAATGAACTATAATATTAAATCAAACTGAACATCATCGAGTATTATGTCCTTATAATTGATTGTGTCTAGGACACTAACACTAACAATCTCCCACTTGGACTATAGTCAATCACTTACATGTCTAACCCCTAGACCATCAAATGTCTAGTGTGTACATGAACACTCAGTGTTTCGGTGAAAAGATCTGCCAAATTAAATATGTGGGAATACATTTTAATTCTATTTCTCCTATCGTTATGATCTCCCGGATCAAATGATAAGTCTAGGTACATGCTCGTTTATGCTTGTTGATCTCGGTTCCTTTGCTTGCGCAATCACACCAGCGTTGTCTCAATAAAACTTTATTGGACAACTGACACTCGGAACTACCCCTAGTTCTCTTAAGAACTATAAAATCCAGACATCGTCCTTGAGGCTTCTGATACAGCAATGTACTCAACTTCGATTGTTGAATCTGCGGTGCTTTTGCTTGGAACTATTACAACTGACCGCCTCATTATTGAGAGTGAAACATAACCTGATTATGATTTGTAATCATCATAGTCGGATTGGAAGCGTCAGCATAACCAGACACTACTGGTTCTGACTGTCCACTATAGACAAGGAAACATTCGTTAGTTCGTCTAAGATACTTCAGAATGGTCTTGACAACAATCCAGTGATACTCACCCGGATTCTGTTGGTATCTATCAGTGATGTTGATAGCGTAGGTCACGTTTGGCCTAGCGCAAGTCATGGCATACATGATTGACCCAATTGCTTATGCATATGGGACATATTTCATGTGCTTGATATCAACTTCAACAGAAGGACAATCCTTCTTTGACAGCTTTATCCCATGATTGCCGGTAGAGACCCTCTCTTAGAGTTTGCTATCGCAAAACGCTTCAACACCTTGTCTACATAGGTGGACTGTGACAACCTCAACATCCTCTTAGATCCATCCCTTTGGATCTTGATCCCTAAGATGTAGCAGGCTTCAAAAAGATCCTTCACCATGAAGGTCTTTGATAACTAATCTTCAACGGAATGCATTAACGGGATATTGTTTCTCAAAATCAATGTGTCATTGATATACACGATTATGAAACAATATTCTTCCCGTTGTGTTTACAATAAACACAAGGATCTTTCGAATTTCTGATGAAGTCAAAAGACTTAATAGCTTCATCAAATCAGATATTCAAACTCCTAGAAGCTTGCTTCAATCCATAAATGGATATATTTAGCTTGCACACTAGATTAGAATTTGACTTAGATATGAAACCTTCCGATTGAGTCATAAACACTTCCTTATCAATGTCTTCATTGAGGAAAGCTGTAATTGACGTCCATCTGTCAAATCTCATAATCATAGTGTACTGCTATCGCAAGTAGAATTCGAATGGACTTGATCTTTGCAACTAGTGAGAAGGTCACATCACAGTCAATGCCTTCGCGTTGACTATAACCCTTCGCCACCAACCTAGCTTTGTAGGTTTGTACTTTGCCATTTGCATTGGTCTTTTGCATGAAGACCCAATCGCAACATATGGGTCTAACCCCTTTAGGCAACTCAACCAAGTCCTAGACTTGATTGGTGTACATCGTGTCCATCTCGAATTTCATGGCTTCATGCCACTTCCCTGAATCAATATCTGATATTACTTCAGAATAAGTATTAGGATCGTCCTTATCCGGTATGTCCATATTATCGAGTTTCTCCAAGAGATAACCGTATATAATGGGCGGATTACGATTCCTAATTGACTTACGGAGCTGTGGTTGTGCAGGCTGTACATTCTGATCGTGAAAATTTTGTGGTGCATCGATTTCATCAATGTCCGGAGAGTCGTCAAGAGCTACACTTTCAGATGCCTCTTGGGCGGGAGTTTGAACTATGTTGTTCTCATTCAGCCCACTTGGAGGTTCTTGCACAGGCAAGCCAACTCCAATTACGCTCCCACTGGCTGAAAGACGATCACCTAGTGAAAGACTCCCAGCGTGAAAGTTGTTGAATGCTCCCACTGATTCCTTGTCATATTGCTTTGACAAGATATCAGTCTCTTTGTTAATTTGTGGTTCTTGAATTTCTTCAAGTTCTATCAGCTTATGACCTTGTTCCTTAAAGACATAGTTTTCTTCGAGGAACTTGGTCTGCCTAAAAACAATCACTGATTATTTCTCAGGTAGATAGAAGCAATATCTTTTAGTTTCTTTAGGATATCCCACAAAGTAACCTTTTTCACCTTTGGATTCCAACTTGTCGGTAAGCATCCTTTTCACAATCACGGGGCAACCCCACTTTAGATATGTGTAAAAGTTAGCTTCTTGCCAAACCATGGTTCATATGGTGTATGCTCAACCGATTTAGATGGAATCCTATTCAGAATGTAAATTGAGGTTTGTAACGCGTATCCCATAAAAATGTTGGAAGACAGAAAAAGCTCATCATGGACCTCACCATGTCTAACAGGGTTTGGTTTCTTCTCTCAGACATACCGTTCATCTGAGGTGTTCCGGGAGTAGTCCACTGTGACTGGATTCCATGTAACTTCAAGTAATCAGTGAATTCATGGCTAAGGTATTCACCTCCTCGATCCGATCGAAGAGTCTTGATACTCTTACCAAGTTGCTTCTCTACTTCAGTCTTAAACACTTTGAATTTCTCAAAAGATTCGAATTTGTGTTTCATAAGATACACATATCCGTATCTTGAGAAATCATCAGTAAAAGTGATGAAGCATCCGAAGTGACCCCTAGCTAGAGTGGACAATGGTCCACAAACATCTTTGTAGATCAACTCTAGAACTTCTTTGGCATGCACCTCTTTCCCATAAAAGGGTCTGTTGATCATCTTGCCCATGAGATAAGATTCACAATTACCATAAGACTCAAAGTCGAATGGGGTTAAGTAGTCAACTTTCTTAAACTTGCAATTCTTTTCTCGTTTACATGATCAAGTTCTACAATGCCATATGTAAGTCGGGTTTTCATGATTACTAAGTTTAAGTCTTTTATTTTGTATATTAAGAACATCATATCCATAATGCAACAAATACATGTTGCGAGTAATAGAAAGAACTAGATGACAATTATTAAGTTCTAATCTAAAACCAAGGGGTAAGTCTAACATAAGTCCCCACACATTCAGTCAGCAACTCTTGCTTCAGTTCCACGTGTAAGACGACTTCACCCGCCCTAACTGTCCTATGGCATATGAGCCCTTTCACATTAGTGCAAATGTGAGAGCCACATCCAGTATCCAATACCGCGCAGTTAGCGCTATTAGTGGACATGTTTATCTTAATAACAAATATACATGTTCTAGTGCTAGAAGCACCTAGTGTCTTTCTCTTAGCAACCAAAATCTTGCAGTCCTTCTTCCAGTGTCCTTTTCTACTTACAGTAGAGACACACATCCTTGTTTACCCGCTCCTTCTTTTGAACACCATCTTAGTGATAGTGAACTCAAAAGTCTTGAGCACGTTGTGAAGTTTAGGCATGGTCGCATCCGTCTTATTCATATTGTAGTTCACAATGAAGCTAAAATATGAATCTGAGAGCGACTGGAGGATAACATAAATGAAAATGTTGGTCTTTTAGCTCAAAGCCTAAATTACCAAGTTTTTCAATTAGGCCTATCATCTTAAGCACATGAGGTAAAATCTTCTCTCCTTTAGCTAATCGGCATTTGAACAGATCTCTCATCACTTCATAAATCTCATAACGAGATTCATAATCAAAGAGATCCTTCAGATGCTTGAGCACTAAGAAGGGACCCATTTTTCTCATGTTGCCTATGTACATCGTGAGTCATGCCGAGCAACATCACACACTGAGTCTGGGAAGCATCCTCTTGATGCTTCTTTTGAGGTGCTACGTCAAACGTGGCTGCCTCAGAGTACCAGCTTTAAGGGTAACCGGGATAGGCGTGTCCAACACGTACTCAATCTTTTTTTTACCTTAGCACCAAACACATGTTACGGTGCCAGTCCAGAAAATTTGGCCTAGTCAATTTGTTTGTTTCAAAACATATCTCAATAACAGTTATACATTTCAACTAACTAAGAGAAATAAAATAAAACGGGAATTAAAACACATAATTCCTAGGATCAATACTCAGCAATCAAAATAAACATAACCTTTCTTTTGTGTTTATTTTGTCTCCATTATTTTCACATACTTAACGACCTCATCGGAAAAGTACGAATTTATATCTAATATAAATCATAATGGACTAGGATCCACATTACTACTATTATAATCCAAGCGAAGGCTGAATATCACAATAGCATAACTGGTAGGTCTCTAAACCAATTGCAAACTGCAACTCCTAGTTTGTCGAACCTAGTTCGACTGATGTCCCTTACCCTTTGTCCCCGCGAGGGCGAGTTAAACAAAGTTAAGTTGGTTTACAACCATCAAGCGGCGACATTACATGTCCCTATAAAATATCCATTAGATGTAGATTCGAGCAAAAGACGAGGGTCTTAAATACTCATTGGAATGAAATCTCCTGTTTTCTTTTAATTTTGATGGAAGACATCTTATCAAATCAATGAGAAAACCATATTTTAGTGAGGAACATTTTAAAGGCGGGGTATTAATTGCTTAATCGAGATCGAACATGTTAATCTACATCACATTTGAGCAATTATTGAGTGCCGCCTACCCAAACATGAGTTACACGGACTAACATTTATATGGACGCCGTCTACCCAAACATTTAATACGGTCCGACGAAGCCTACCCAAACAATTATAATGCGGATGTAAAAGCGTTAACATAATATAAAACACGTTAACCAAATGAGAATTAATAACTCTTTCAATCCTTTAAACCATAATTTTAAAATCCAATTTTAAAATTGAGTTTAATAATTAAATTAATTATTAATTTAGTCTTTTAATTAATCCAATTAATTAAGTCCGTCATTAGTCCAACTAATACGTTTTTATTATAACCCAAATTTTATTAATTTCAACAAATTAAATCCAATTTAATTATAATTAATAAATATAGGGGTTCAAGTGCAATTTCTAAAATTTGCACGGAGAGTCCTATTTGAAATCCAATTTGCAAAATAGCCCTTTGCTCTCATCACTGCCCAAAACCGCCTTTCCAATCGGGACAATCCGAAACCAACAGTTCAAACACAGTTCATCAGATTTATTCTAATTAATCATAAGAACAGTCAACCTTGGAATTCAGTTTGAATGATTACTCGAAATAGTCCAACTAGTTCAAACAAACAGAAAATCCCAAAACGCAGAAACATGAACAAGCACAGAATCATGTCTCAAAACCGAAGTATATGATCAGCGTGTGTAGGCGAGTCGCCACCGCCGCTAGGCGAGTGCGGGCGACTTGTCACTGCAGCCGACCAAGAAATCGTATACAAGCACCCGCGACCATCATCTCGAAACAAATCAGAGACGAAGGTTGCAGATCGAGAGAAATACGACGGTAACAGCGTAGGGATCGCGAATCGAAGATGGGTCGCAATGACAAAACGAATTGACTCGGAATCCATAGCGCCGAGGCTACACAGCAGCACGCCGCCGTGAGACCCATAGATTCAGGGGCTTGTCCGACCGAATCGATTCACGAAACGGGGATGTCGCCGCCTAAATCGATGGAATACGGTCGACATCGCCAAGATGTATCCGGCGAATCAGGTTGCGCCGTCGCAGACCCAGTCTGCTGAGTATCGCACCGATGCGGCGTCACGCAGGCATTGCGAGTTACGGTGCTACACCGTCGACTCGAGCGACACCGTGGATGCACGCTGTGGACACGAAAACGGCACTGGACGAAGACGATAGCGGCGAAGGGATTTTCCCAGAAAACCCTAAAGTGAGCGAGCGAGAGAGACGAACGTATTTGGGGGTGTTTGTTTCAATCAAATAATATAAACAAACAAACACAAATATTGGGACTCGCCCCAATACTAATTGACAAATTCAATTATCCAAGCAATTGGTGCGGTCGTAACACAAAACGACCGTACCCAGATTTATAAATCAAACAATCATGCAATCATCAAGATTCTCGCTCTCTACGATACCACTATTTGAAATTTAGAAAGACGTAAACACACGAATACATATGCAGTGGAAAAAATAGTTCACCAATAACAAACAATTAATTGCATAATTAAATACGAGTAAACGTAAACAGAATTCTTACAGTAATTCGAATACAGTTTTCTCTACTATGGTATCCACGTAATCCCCAATTACGGACTTGCACAAATTTGCAAGTGTTGAATCCCGAGATGAATTTGTTAGGAAAATTCTAACTCTAGATCTTATGGAGAAAATATAAAGTGATGCTCTATGTGAATTCCTAAGAGCTTGTATATATAGGGAGACTTAACTTATTTCCCAAACTAGCCCAATTAGGGAAATAAAATCTCTAATCTTGAATTAAATTAATTTCTTTTAATTTAATTCCCTAAATATAACTCTCTACGGATTTAAATGCCTTATATAAAAATCTCTACGATTTATTTTAATATACATTAAATCCTACAATTATATTCCAAATATAATTATTGGGAATTCTTATTTAATTAAATCTAATTTAATTAAATATTAATAATAATTAATTTCAAATTAATCTATTATTAATTACTTCTCCATAAATTAAATATTAAATTCAATTTAACATTTAATCAACCAACTATAATCCGTAAAAGGAAACTACTTGTTCTGTGACCCATATGCCCTCATATGTCGAGTGATTAGTCAAACTAACGGTCTTAATTGAACCCTAGACAATAAATAAGACATTCTCAATATATGAGGTACGTTGCGAGAAAAGTGCAACTGCCTGTAACTGAAACATGGGCTATTACGATTTCCTCCTTTCATTCGCGAATACTCGATTAAGTCTTGAACATGATGAAGTGTCTATTACAATAACTTAATCAATTTATCTCTAATCTCTAATTGATCATGTATCTCACATTTAGCCACAAAGTCTAAGTTGACGTGCATCGGCCGATGACTTAGATCCAATTATGATGAGAGGATGAGTATTCTCTCTAAATCCACATTGAGGAATGAATCATATTCTTGGCTCAACTACCACGCACATGTACTTTGTGATGAACCCAATACAAGCCATATCTACCCATAGACTGGTGCAAGCGTCGGTCATTGTCAAAGTTCATCACTCCACACATGTCGTGCGTATTGACCTCAAGTCAAAGGAGTATCGCATCGCTCCCACTAACCGAGACACCCGTAGACACATATAGTGGAAATACATCAAATGGTTTCTCGGATGGGTATACCAATACCCTCTAAGGTATTTGTGCATCCATCACGAGATACCTAGTATCTCGTAGTAAGTGAGATCTTACTACACTCTCTAAGAGTATGATGCAGATGTTGGAGAATTAATTGCCCGGATCTATTCGGGATGAATATTTAAATACAAATTTAATTATGATAATTATTACTAGCATGAATTAACCCATATTAATTCAAATAATAATTCAACAACAAATCATGCATATAAACAAATCATGTAAATCCTACGCATGCGGAATTACTACGAGTTTACGTGAACTTACCTCTTGGAATGACAATTGACTCGTCGATGAAAACACACCAAAAAGCCTTCCCAAGTATTCCCTAGTCCTTGCTCAACAATCCGGTGGAAGGAAGCTCGTGAACAATTAACAAAAGGAAAAATAAAATTTGTTGCACCACCTTTGTGGATTTACTAATTTTTCCAGCACATGAAATTGTACTTGAGAATGAAAGAATCATCCCCTATTTATAGATAGGGTGGTGGTCGAAATTTTGGGGAAAAAACAATGTGGGAAATTTTTTTCTTGATCTCCAAGAAATCTTGAATATATCTCCTATATTATTTTCTCCATAATTAAAATATTCCACAAAAATCCCACCTTATCTTGTTATGGCCAATTTTCAAAAAATTAAGAGACAAGATTCCAAGATTTGAATCTTCTTGAATTTATGAGATATACTTGTATTTCAAGAAATACATATCTTCTATAATATCTTTTCAAGAAAATCAAGAAAATCTTTCTTTCCCTTAATTCTTTGAAAATTTCGAAAATCTCACTATGAATAACCAAGTGGGAGATTTCTTGAATTTAATGAGATAATCTTGTATTCCAAGAATACATATCTTCATTCCATAACAAAATTCAAAGAAAATCTTTCTCCCCTTTTATCCATAATTTTCGAAAAAGAGAGAAAAAATAAGCAACAAAATTTATTTTATTTTTAAACACATTTTTCAGTTATTAGACTTTATCTTGGGTTATTTGGGGGGCCTTTAGGAGAATTAAGATTTGGACCTTCCAATAGACCTTGAATTATCAATATTGAGCCACAATATTATTCAAGCCCATAAATATTAATTAATCCCACTACATAATTAATATTGCACTATCCATCTTAACCCATATTACAGTTAATATGGCTCCCGGTTATTATTTTCCGTGTTTAAGATTATCTAGCCCATTAATTAATTCAAGCCATTGAAACAACTTTCCATTAATTAATATCTTTTATCCTTGGTAAAGGAACGGTTCAACATTATTATCCATACCGGAAACTAGTTCCACTTGCAAGATTTGGTATGATAAAACTTATGAACCTCCCAAGGGGACAAATCGAACAAGCGTACTTGCACACGATTCTCCGTATTAAATCTTAGCAATCGCATGTGACCAATAATATTTCCCAAGATATAGGGTATTGAATCTCATTGATTCTCTTCCTGTAATAAGTCAAAGCAATAGTTACTAACCACACGCAATCCTATTTAAGGGACGAAGATTAAGAAATAACTAACCACTGAGGTCTTATTCTTCCTAGTTCAGTCCTGAAGAATTTATCCTCCTGTAGGTCCTCTTCAATGCATCAGTCATGAACTAGTGTAATCCCTTGGTCAAGACAAACCAATCTGAGCCTTACACTACAACCTTTCACGATGGATTGTTCATTTCCATCTAGGTCGTGAATGGTGTACTTTTAGTTACAAGGAATTGTTAATTTAATCTTCTGTGATCTTGGTATCACTAAATTAACTACAATGTAACACGTACTATTTAATGAACAGTTATGCAGTAAATATATGTAACATTCGATGATATTTAAAGCATCAGTGATAAACAATTTATTTCAGTAAATAAGTCCGAAATTGATCGACCGATTATACAAAGTAAAAGCATACTTTCCAGTATAATCCCAACAATCTCCCACTTATACTCAAAGTTTGCTTTTAAGTATACATCAGCATGTCTCGTGTAGTACGTGACAACTAATGTCACCTACACGAACATAATAATGTCTCCCACTTATACTCAAAGCAGATTGACAACGGTCTTGACACCCATTCCTTTCACATGTCTCTCGAATGTATTCTGAGGCAGACCCTTTCTGAATGGATCAGCTAGGTTGTCATCTGACGCGATCTTTTCCACCTCCACATCTCATCTCTTAACGATTTCTTGTCTAAGATTCCTTTCCTTCAGTGTGCTTGTTTGACTCGTGGACTCTTGGTTCCTTGAATTTAATGGCTAGCAAATATTGCTAGACAAATTTGGAAAAGTCCACACTAAGGTCTAGGTAGATCGGTTAATTTCACAAGCGAATCTAAGACTTCCATGGTTGGTCGTTGATGCCGAAACTTCCCAAATGAAAGCACACTAAGCGAGGTAGATAATTTACGGGATCTAAGTCCGGGGAAATCGTGGTCCGAGCCTATGGGGGGGACCAACGATCGATAAACCAACATTCTATCTCGAGTTCTTTTCGGATACTTGGAATGTTTTTAATCGCCATCAATGTTCCTTCCTGGGTTACTCGATATCTTGCCACCATGCCAACGATAAAGCAGATATCCGGGTCTCGTACACAACATTGCATACATAAGGCTTCCGGCGCGGTAGAAGCACAAGGAATGCCTTTCATGTCATCTATCTCTTTTTTTGTGTCTTAGGGCACATTTCCTTGGATAGATGGATTCCATGCCTGAAAGGTACGAATCCTTTCTTGGAATCTCGCATCTTTGAATCGTTTCAAGGCGATTGTCTATGTATGAAGCTTGCGATAAGCCTATCATCCTTTTCTTGCGATCTCGGTGATCTTGATCCCAAGGATGTGCCCGGCTTCCCCTAAGTCCTTCATATCAAACCGTTTTTTGAAAGCCATGCCCTTACGTCTGATAACACCTTAACATCATTCCCGATGAGCAGAATGTCATCTACGTATAGTACTAAGAATACCAATGCAGTTCCGACACGCTTTTTATACACACAACTCTTGAACTCGTTTTGATCAAACCCGTAAGACTTTATAACATGATCAAAACATTGGTTCCAAGCTCTGGATGCCTGTTTGAGTCTGTAAATGGACTTCATGAGCTTACAAACTAGGTGTTCTTGGCCCTTTTCAATGAAGCCTTGGGGTTGTTGCATATAAATTTCCTCATCAATACTTAGTTAAGGAAAAGCCGTCTTGACATCCATTTGCGATTTCAAAATCGAGATCTTTGACTATCGACAAGAGAATACGGATGGACTTGAGCATTGCTACAGGTGAAAAAGTTTCCTTATAATCGATCCCTTCTTTCTGAGTATAACCTTTCGCCACAAGCCTTGCCTTGAAGGTTTCCACCTTCCCGTCCGATCCCCTCTTTCTCTTGTATACCCACTTGCAACCAATAGGTTTGACCCCATTAAGTGGTTCGACTAGCTCCCACACTTTGTTATGATCCATAGACCCCATTTTTACTTTCATTGCCTTTTGCCAAGAAACCGCATCCTTATCTTAGATTGCCTCATCGTATGTCCATGGGTCTGATTCATCTTGTCCGGAAATCAAGTCCGAGGACTCTCCTATCCCCATGAATCTCTCGGGCTATCTCACAACCCTCCCACTACGACGAGGCTCCGTTTGTGAAAGTGTGTAGTTTGGTATATCATCTTGTACAGTTGGCAATGAGGTTAGCCCCCTTAGCTCACTTAAGGTAATCTCACTTCTGGATCTTCTTTCGTTCATAAAGTCTTCCTCCAAAAATCTAAAGTGGGTGCTTATTACCACATTTTGATCTTTGGGACCATAGAACATATACCCTTTTGTTCCCTCGGTATATCCTATAAACAACCTTAATTATGATCTAGGATCCAATTTCCCGGCTTCCTTGTCCAACACGTAGGCCGGACACCCCCAAATTCTCATGTGTCTCAAACTAGGCTTGCGCCCGGTCCACAATTCTTTGGGAGTTTTGGGAACCGATTTGGATGGCACCAAGTTCAGAATGTAAGCCGCAGTTTCCAAGGCATGACCCCAGAACGACTTGGAAAGATCCGCATAACACATCATTGATCTAACCATTTCCAAAAGAGTTCTGTTTCTTCGCTCTGCAACCCCGTTTTGTTGAGGGATTCCGGGTGCAGTCAGCTGGGATACAATCCCTTCATCTGACAAGTAGTTCAAAAACTCCTCGCTAAGGTACTCGCCTCCACGACCGGATTGTAGAGACTTGATACGTTTTTCCCTATGATTCTCTGCTTGAGCCTTAAATTCTTTGAATTTCTCAAAGGTCTCAGATTTATGCTTCATAAGGAAAATATAACCGTACCTCGAGTAGTCATCAATAAAAGTGACAAAATACTCGTAACCTCCTCTTGCCATGGTTGACATTGGACCACATACGTCTGTGTGAACGATTTCTAACACTTCTTTGGCTCTATTCCCCTTGGCTCCGAATGCCCTCTTGGTCATTTTACCCTCCAAACATGATTCGCAGGTTGGAATTGGTTCAACTTGGAGAGACTCTAGTGAACCATCTTTCACCAACCTTTGGATCCTCTTTGGATTAATATGTCCCAATCTTAGATGCCATAGGAGTGTTTCGTTCACGTCTGATGAATGTTTTCTTTTATCGGAAATAGTTGATGTGTTATAGGATGCATTTCGTGAGTGGTGTGCACAGTTAATTGTATAGAGATTATTCGACCAATGTCCCATAACAGATACACTCATCATTTCAAGAAATGATGTCATTCTTATTAGAAGAAACTTAGTGTCCTTTAATAGCATTTTAGAAATTGAAAGTGAATTCTTTCTAAAATTGGAACATAAAGATAATCTCTTAAAAAAACTTTATCTTCAAAAGACAGGTGCACTTCTCCCACAGCTTTAACCACTACTCATGTAGCACTGCAATATCTGCTACTTACGTAGCATTGCAATAACTGTTACTTACGTAGCATTGCAATATCTGCTACCTACGTATTTTTGCAATAACCGTTACTTTCGTAACATTGCCCAGTGTGATGAGGATCTCACTCCCACTAAGTTGCCGGATCAGTTTGAACCCGTGAAGCAAACATGATTAGTGGATCTCGTATCAACTACCCACGAATGAGAAGTATACGCCGCTAAACAAGCTTCAACAATTAGTGCGTGAGAACTACCTTTCTTTCCTTCCCTTTTGGGGTTGGAACATGCAAACCTCCATTGTCCTCTTTCACAGCAGCTTAAGCACTTCCTCTTTGGATTTTTCCTTGACACCACAAGCATTCCTCATCTTACCATTGCCTTTGGCAACAATTGAGTTTGATTGCTTATGGCTCTTGGTCCTCTTCTTTTTCTTGCCTCCCCTTGGCCTAGAAAATGAAGACAAACCACTTGCATTCAAAGCTTGAGTTTGGTGCCTCATCAACATCTCTGCCGAGACCAAAGATTACAACAACAAATCAGCTAGTGAGGCCCAAATGCTCAGAAACTTTTGGGCAAAGAGTGAAATACCAAATTCATCTGAGTCTCCAGATTGTAATCTGTACTCAGAACCTCAAGTTTGTTCAGATGGACCATCAATTTTGAGGACGTAATCCCTTATGGGTTTGTCCTCCACCATTTTCAGCGACGACATCTCTCTCAAGGTGATCTGATGGGTCCCACATTTTTTTGACCCGTCAGTTGGCTCATTTGATTTTGGTGTGTCAAAAATCCACTTGTGCTTTTGTGCAGTTAGGACAATTATAATTTTTCGTTTCCAATCAATATAGTTTCCATACATATTGTATTGACTTTAAGTATATTAACAGTGGATTAAAAAGTTGCGACATGCTGAACTGAAATAAATAATAATATGCATACGCACAAATATATCACAAGGTTCGATCACATGTTTCATATTAAAATCTCAAAAAAATATGAACATGCATCAGACAACATCTCAAAACAGTTTAAATAAGCCACGTGGGGTGGGTCATTATTTAAACACATTCAAGCAAAAGTTACAAACAAAACGATTTACAAACCTTTAATATCCAGATTAATAGTTGGCTCCCACTTGACCAATATAAAATTCGATGGGGACTTAGGGAAGTATATGCATATCAATTTTTTACCTAAGTAATAACCATGATTAAATCTGTAATTATTATTTCGCTTTTGAACGAGCCTCGTGGGGAGGGTCATCGCCGCCACTAGTAATAATCCACAATCATCCGTTTGGAATTTATTCATGTGAAAGCTATCTTTTTGACCGTCCGTGGGGGAATTTCTCCAAAAGAATTCACAAATAAATAAATCATGGAGGTCAATAATTAATTCAATTTTATTATCCGGAATAAAATTGTCAATTAATTGTTTAAACATACTTAGTAATCTTCGAAAGTGAGATTTTTCAAAACATTTTCTCATGCATCACAAATTTAAACACAATTTAAATAAGCATAAATAATGCATAAACATCAAGACAAAAATTAAACATATTGGGCACATTTATCCAATTGTCATGGTTAATTTTGTCATGTCTTGATCTTGAGAAATCGTCTTCATAGCCTTCATCGTTCGTCTCGAAAAGCTCCCACTTGACCATCTTAAAAAAATGCCTTGTCAAGCCACGTCATCGACCAGCTCGTGGGTCGAAGTGCCCGCCTAGCACTCCGTGCCGTGTTTAGTGGCGTCCGTCTTCGTGTGTATTTGAAGTGCCCACTAGTGTCAGTGTCCGCGTCACGCCCTCCTCGCCCAGCGCGTTTATTGTCAAGATGCGACTTACGCCTTTGCCGTTTACGCCGGATTACGGATCCCATCTTTTAATTCTTCGTTTCCGCCTCCGTTTTCCGATCCAATTACAATTTATTTAAAAAATAAATAAACCTAGATCTAGACTAGTCTATTACATTGATCAAATCAAACAAATTCTAATCTACTCATGGATTTTCTCACGAGGCAAAACAAATCCGAACGAATCGAATTAAAAAAAACACAATTTATATGCATGCATAAATAAACACATTAAATTCCATGACAATTGGATACCTGCAAAAAAGATCTAGCAATTCTACTATCCAATTTCAAATTTAATGACAGCAAATTAAATTACAATTTAAAATTCAGAGCCCGAAACCGAGGCTCTGATACCAGTTGTTGGGGAATTAATTGCCCGGATCTATTCGGGATGAATATTTAAATACAAATTTAATTATGATAATTATTACTAGCATGAATTAACCCATATTAATTCAAATAATAATTCAACAACAAATCATGCATATAAATAATTCACGTAAATCCTACACATGCGGAATTACTACGAGTTTACGTGAACTTACCTCTTGGAATGGAAATGGACTCGTCGATGAAACACACCAAAAAGCCTTCCCAAGTATTCCCTAGTCCTTGCTCAACAATCCGGTGGAAGGAAGCTCGTGAACAATTAACAAAAGGAAAAATAAAATTTATTGCACCACCTTTGTGGATTTACTAATTTTTCCAGCACATGGAATTGTACTTGGGAATGAAAGAATCATCCCCTATTTATAGATAGGGTGGTGGTCGAAATTTTGGGGAAAAAACAATGTGGGAAAATCTTTTCTTGATCTCCAAGAAATCTTGAATATATCTCCTATATTATTTTTTCCTTAATTAAAATATTCCACAAAAATCCCACCTTATCTTGTTATGGCCAATTTTCGAAAAATTAAGAGACAAGATTTCAAGATTTGGATCTTCTTGAATTTATGAGATATACTTGTATTTCAAGAAATACATATCTTCTATAATATCTTTTCAAGAAAATCAAGAAAATCTTTATTTCCCTTAATTCTTTGAAAATTTCGAAAATCTCACTATGAATAACCAAGTGGGAGATTTCTTGAATTTAATGAGATAATCTTGTATTCCAAGAATACATATCTTCATTCCATAACAAAATTCAAAGAAAATTTTTCTCCCCTTTTATCCATAATTTCCGAAAAAGAGAGAAAAAATAAGCAACAAAATTTATTTTATTTTTAAACACCTTTTTCAGTTATTTGACTTTATCTTGGGCTACTTGGGGGGCCTTTAGGAGAATTAAGATTGGACCTTCCAATGGACCTTGAATTATCAATATTGAGCCACAATATTATTCAAGCTCATAAATATTAATTAATCTCACTAGATAATTAATATTGCACTATCCATCTTAACCCATATTACAGTTAATATGGCTCCCGGTTATTATTTCCCGTGTTTAAGATTATCTAGCCCATTAATTAATTCAAGCCACTGAAACAACTTTCCATTAATTAATATCTTTTATCATTGGTAAATGAACGGTTCAACATTATTATCCATACCGAAAACTAGTTCCACTTGCAAGATTTGGTATGATAAAACTTATGAACCTCCCAAGGGGGCAAATCGAACAAGCGTACGCACACGATTCTCCGTATTAAATCTTAGCAATCTCATGTGACCAATAATATTTCCCAAGATATAGGGTATTGAATCTCATTGATTCTCTTCCCGTAATAAGTCAAAGCAATAGTTACTAACCACACGCAATCCTATTTAAGGGACGAAGATTAAGAAATAACTAACCACTGAGGTCTTATTCTTCCTAGTTCAGTCCTGAAGAATTTATCCTCCTGTAGGTCCTCTTCAATGCATCAGTCATGCACTAGTGTAATCCCTTGGTCAAGACAAACCAATCTGAGCCTTACACTACAACCTTTCACGATGGATTGTTCATTTTCCTCTTGGTCATGAATGGTGTACTTTTAGTTACAAGGAACTGTTAATTTAATCTTCTGTGATCTTGGTATCACTAAATTAACTACAATGTAACACGTACTATTTAATGAACAGTTATGCAATAAATATATGTAATATTCGATGATATTTAAAGCATCAGTGATAAACAATTTATTTCAGTAAATAAGTCCGAAATTCAGTCAGTTTGATTATACAAAGTAAAAGCATACTTTCCAGTATAATCCCAACAGCAGATCGCACACCAATCTCCATTGCATCATCAATATCCCATTCTTGATGATCCTTTGATCGGAGCTATTTGAGAATCATGCTTAAGTCATTTGAGTTCTCACAACCTCAATGACAACAATGACTCATGGGAACACTTGCATGAATAAATGCAAACAATCAAACATAATATTCAAACAAGTGTATTACCATACATTAATATTAAATGAACTATAATATTAAATCAAACTGAACATCATCGTGTATTATGTCCTTATAATAGATTATCTCTAGGAAACTAACACTAACAATATGTATATATTCTCTTTGAAACCACATTAAACTTACACTAAATCCTCTCAACTATAATTTTTATTAAATAGTTTTACCCATTCAACTTCTCAAATATCTATCAATGAAAATCAATCGGTAGATATCGATTCAAGTTCCGATTCTTTTAATTTCATCGAATTTGATGAATGGGAAGAACGAATTATTCACCAAAATCATCAAATGGATCATATTATCGAGGATATGCTCTTAAAAAATCTTAATTTGAACGAACGAGATCCCACTCCTAGAGCTAGAAGAAGGCATTGTGAAAGGGAACACAAGTTGGGTGAGGAACGTTTGTTGAACGACTACTTTGTTGACAGTTTGACGTATACTCCTGAAAACTTTCAACGTAGATTTTGTATGCGAAAATCTGTATTTCTTCATATAGTGGATGCCATTATAACCAATGGCAAATATTTTCAACAAAAACCTGATGCCACAGGTAGACAAGGTCTTTCACCATTACAGAAATGTACTGGAATTATGAGGGTGTTGGCGTATGGTACATCAACTAATGTTGTTGATGAATACTTGTGAATGAGTGCAGTTGTAACAAGGCAAGCTCTCATGAATTTTGTAGAAGGCGTCATTTCCTTCTTTGGCGACGAGTACCTCAGAAAACCCAACGAACAAGATTTGGCAAGACTGCTCTATGTCGGGGAACAACGTGGATTCCCGAGCATGATAAGCAGTATTGACTGCATGCATTGGGAGTGGAAAAATTGTCCTACTGCATGGGCTGGGAAATATGCAGGGAGAAGAGAAAAATCAACAATCATTTTGGATGTTGTTGCATCATATGACTTATGGATATGACATGCTTTCTTTGGAACACCAGGTATGTGCAATGATATTAATGTACTCCATCGATCTCTAGTTTGTAGTGGTGTCATGAAGGTCGAGCATCAAAGGTTAGTTATGTCATGAATGGTCGGGAAAATGATAGAGCATATTATCTAACTGATGGCATATATCCTTCATGGGCTGCATTTGTTAAGTCAATTATTCTCCTCAGACTAGAAAGCACAAGTTGTTCGCTCAACACCAAGAGCCTGTCAATGGGATTTTAGATAGCTCCTGTCAATGGGACGCCCTGAATTCACCGGCGCCATTATCGCCACCATCTCCAGTTTTGGCAACCCTAATTGCCATCGCAACTGCGCAGCCACCGAATCCAGATTCGGCCACCCCTATTTCCACCACCATCCGACCTCCACCATTGCCTTGCCACCCCGCTGAATCCATCCCACCACCAGATCAATCACGTACCCCTGCACACCATCCACCAGCATCCCAACCACGCCATCGTCTTACTGCCGCCGCGATCCCCATTGCCGCCGCACCACCCCTCGCCATCAACAGCGACAACAACCCCCACCACTGTCATACACTCATTTTGATGCGATAATTTGGCCTCTTTTTGTGGATAATAAAGAATTTGGGTATGAAATTAATAATTATCATTTCTTCATCACTCATGATAGCTATTTTTCCACTTCTCGAGAGCCCCCATTTGCATATCATCTCAAGACTTTGGGCATGTACGCACTGCCGATGTGTTCGAGGTTAAATTTTGTGAGGCGTTATTAAATTTTGCTCTTACGAGTCTTGGAGATATGCACCTCATCAGTTTCACTGCTGGAGATATGATCCGATCATATTCGAGGGAGAATCTTTCCCAAGAGAGGAAGGACGATGGAGATATGATCACGATTTAATAGTTTTCCTTATTTATTATCTTCCTATTTAATATTTAGTTCTACAATATTCCTAGAATATGCCTTTCTTGGTCGCTAAGTTGGGCATTTAATAATGTAACCCTAGTTTTCTCTATAAAAAAGGGCTCTCTTATTTCATTGTAGACACGTTGAATTTGATAATTATAAAGTATTTCCAGGAGATTTCCTGAGTATCCCGAGACGCTGTCTCAACCCCTTGCAATGTTGTACGCATTGCATCATCAACTCCATACGTTAACTGATCATCGTGAAAAGTATCATAAACCGACTGAAATTGCGGAACCATCATCGAGAATCGTAACTGGTCTCTGATTACCAACTGATGTAGACATCGATAGCGTATAATAAAGAAGATAATATGCAAAGAACACAAGAAGCCACTAATTCTGTTGATTCAAAGAATACCCGGAAAAATGACAAACTCAAATTACGTTGATTCTCACAAGAATACCGTAAAAGAGATATTAAGATAAAACTCTCATTTTTCATTTCAACTCTCTTTCACAATAATAAAAACACCTATTTATAATACTAAAACAACTTAGGGAAGAAGAAACGTAAATAAATCCTAAATATTACAATATCTCTCGACTGGTTCAACGATTCGGTGATGATGTTTCCAACTGGTTCAACGATTCGTGAATCGCGCCATCGTTACTGGAATGCAACAGATTGAATGAGTTTGCGGCAGACTTCAAAGAGGACATCATCTGATCCTTGTCCTCTCTCAATCAGGTCGAACTCATAGGCTTTCAAACTGAAGATTAAATCATTTGGCTTCATGGTAGCAATATCTTGACAATCCTTAATCACGGTCACCTTGGTATCCCATTTCTTGGTCAACGATATGAGAATCTTGTAGTTGATATCCTTGTTGACATTACTCGTCCTAGATCACGAAGTCGGTTGACTCCTCGTGTGATCCTTCCATCAAATTGATCAACTGTTTCATTTGGTAGAATCTTGAGTTTCTCAAATACAACTAGCTCAGCTTACAGTCTGCTATCCTTGATCTGTTCATTTTCTCTGCAGATTTCAGCAAGCGTATCCCAAACTTCCTTAGCTGTCTTCAGGTACTTCACTTTCTCTCGTGTAGTAGCATCCATAGTTTTCATGATGAGATGTCCGCAACAAGATATCAGATTAGACAATTTCCTCTCATCTGCATCCATCAGAGAGGGACTCTTTCTGATTCTTGCTCCAACTGATTCGAGTAGGATCTCGTCCTGCTTCAGCTGGGTTAAAATGATAGATAATAATTGGTCCTATCTCAAGAATCTCATCCATTTTGTTGCTAATCACTCCCAGATGGTATCTCATGTCGATGGACCAATCTGCATACTCTTTAACAGAAAACATGGGTAGATTATGATGCATACCTGAAGTGTTATCCATGCTTGTGGTGATTTTGAAAAATATGAGTTTTAAAAATGGTTTTCAAAGATCAGTTCAAGTGACCACAAAGGTTCTTCCTCAAGAATCGATAATATTCAAAGCCAGTGGTCGGAAGAACCACTGCTCTGATACCACTTGTAGGTCCCGAACGGGTTTAGTGAGGGTTGAAGTCTAGAGGGGAGGGGTGAATAGACTTCAAACCTTTTCGTGGATTAGGTGTGATTTGTAAGTATGCCTGATCAGAGTGCGATGTGAATCAGTTTGGACCTATATACGACTTACTGATTTGTCAAGAAAATCAGTTCGGCGTCTATCAGTTTAACTGATGGTGCAGAAGATTAGTTAACCCGTGTGAAAACTAGTTTTAATCAAATAAGGATTCTGACCAGTAGAGTTCAGATCAGATGACAAGGGCGTCAAACTGATCAAATCAGTAGCTTGATGCTAATCTGATCCAGGTACAGAATATGCATGCAGATAACAAGAGTAGTGTGCAAGTAAGTGTGAAGCAATGTAAAGACACACGATTTATAGTGGTTCGGACAACTTGTCCTACATCTACTCTTCCCTATCAGCAGGGGCAACAACTTAACCAACTGGACTTAGATTATTGTTGTAGGTCCCAAACGGGTTTAGTGACAAGTCTGGAGTGGGGGTGAATGTTTGAAAAAACTTTTCGCGCAGATCGGTGTCAACCAATTTGATCAGAGAAATCAGTGAATCGATCTAGATAAATCGTCGCTGAAGAGATCGGCCGGCAGAAATATTGCTTTACCGATGTGTCGGAAACTTAAGTTTTGTTTGTGAAAAAACTTTTGATAAATCGATTCCAAGGTTAATCTTTTAATGTTGTTCAAGTGTCAAATATGATCGGATACTATACGATCTCAACTTGGAATATGTATGCGCTTTTAAAAATCTGCGATTATGTGATAAGTTAATCAAAGCAAAGATGGCACACAAGATTTACAGTGGTTAGGACAAAGATCTTCCTACGCCCACTCTTCCTATCAAAAAAGGGCACCGACTTAACTAACCGGACTTTGTTTATGTGTAAGTCCAACGGTTGTTCGACTAGATGTTTAAAGAGTTCACACTCAACCGACTTAGTTCGTAACTAGAAACCCATCGAATCTTGCTAAACAACTTAACCTAACTTGGGGGTTTGGGTAAGATTGTTGAGGTTCCAACTATGAAATCTTTTCTTTTTTCAGATAAGTAGCTTTTACTAGATGAAAAGATTTCTATGCTAAGAACTTATGGGATGAACACTTAATAAAAATATTCTTCTTGATCGTGTTCTTTGCGGAAATCAAATTACCTTGAGCTTCTTGATTGTTCGTTTTTTCGTTTGTTATTTCCGTGTTTCACTCTAAAGTGTAATCCCATATATATAGACCTTGAAATCAAAGAGCCGTTGGAGAGCAATTTGAACTTGAAGGCTATATTTGGTAGACTTGTGCTTGATGTGACTAACCAGAATGGCAAAAAAAGCGTGAATTTTACTTTGTTCTTCAATTAGAGGTAAAATCAAAAACTCGGCTCCTCGATCATCCGTGTCTTGTTCTTATTGGATAGCGGACTTACTTTTCGATTGTTGTTCTATATCCTTCGGCATTCTTCTCTCAAGTTGAGGAACATTGAAGATCTGTGGTGACTTTTTGATCTTCCATTTGACATCTTGATGCGGTTGAGATCAACTCTGACCCGGTGATGGATCGGATATCGATCTTAAGTATTTTGAGCTTCGACTTGGTAGAATCTCTGGAAAAATCCGTTTTGTTAAATACGGCCTTATCGGATATCGGCTTGTTTTTTATACATAAGTTCCCTCAATATGTGACCTATCTATTACATCGGTTGTTCTATGATCATAATGCTAATATAAACATCATGTTTCCTATTCAAGTGTTGTTGGAACTTTCATCAAAACTATAAATTTCCCAACAATTTCCCCCTTTTTGATGAAACCAAAACACTTAGAGAAACCAAAACAAGTTGATAAGAAATAGAGGCTTAAGAAGCATGTAATCGAAGACAATGAGACTTTGTCTTAGGATCGAAAAAAAAAAAACTTTTTTTCATTAAAGAATGATGATTACATGTTACATCGTAAAAGTTTGAAAATAAGCGAAGAATCGATCCAGTAGTCTTCCGATTCTTCACTCTTTGGGCTTGTATCCTTCCGCGCATCTCTTTGATCTTGAGGAACGTTGAAAATCGATAAAGTTTCCATTTGACATCATCGGTTTGTCGAGGATCTCTTATTTTATGCTTCTTGGGATGTCAAAGTAGAATCTTTGAAATCTTTCGAACGAGCCTCTCCTTCTTCATTACACCAGATGATCATACTCTTGGCGAGTTATTTTTACATTGATCTTGGCCTCATTCTGATACTTCCTAAAATCGGGTATTTATTCTCTAACCGGTTGAGGAATTCTTCATCGGAGATTCTTCTTGTGGAACAAGATTAAGAACAAAGGCATCCGAAGCCATTCATTTTCGATCTTGTTCCATTCTCAAATTTCTGGAAGATGGATTGTTTTTGGGATGATCTCATCAAACTCTTTCTTTGGCAACTTAGGTTACGCACGGATTTTTCCAAGCCCTTCCTTTCTTCATTCTCAAATTGAATTTCTTCTTTAGATTTTATCATCCGGATCATCTCTTCTTTTGGCATTTTTATTTCTTCTCTTTATCGCTCTTTGGACATCTTTTTCACCAAAGATTTTGTCTACATTCAGATCTGTCGGGCCGTTTTTCTCCGAAGTTTGTGATGTCCCTCAACATTGGTTTTCACTGTCCTTCCCCCTTTTTGGTTTGATAAAAAAAGTAGGAGGTGGGAGGTCGAGAACAAAAGTCGATCTGCGGACGCTTTGTTGAGATCTCGCAATGTGATATGCCTTTGAGTTTCCTTTAGATTTTGAATCGTTGATATCATCCGTCTTTGAGATTCCATAGCAAGAGAGAGTGTTTGATTTTGTCAAGTTTCTTCTTGGCAATTTAGCTTGTCTTTAGCATCAAAAAAAAAACTTGTTGTTTATCCACTTGAGTCATTTGGCATCAACGGTCTTTTCGGTGGCCGACGAGGGACTAAGATTTGGGAGAATCGATCTTTGATTGCCCCAATGTGGGAAATGGAGTTTTTCCTTTGATCTTTTAGGTTTGATGGATCTTTGATCGCCTATCAGTCCCTCAACTTCTTCTCAGAGATCTTTGAGACAAGATCTCGATCTCTCGAAGTTGATCAGAGTTGTGATGTTGGAACGTTAGTTGTCACTTGATCGGCCGCTTGTTTGTTCAGTGGTTGGTCATGAATCGCAGATTCCACTATTATCATAAAGCCTCCTTGATCCTTCACGGGTGGCATTTCTTCCATGACTTTGGTTGATATCTTGTCTGATGATCTGCTATTAGAACCCTAGCTAATGGGATCTTCTTTAACATCCTCAACCTCTTTTTCGGATTTCCTCATAATCGATTCTTTAAACCCATCTATGATTATTCTGATCTCTTTCGGTGATCGGATGTAACATCCTCTCTTATTGGGTTGAGGAATAGTTATAATTCAACCTTGGATCTTGTGAAAGATTCGGGGATTGTCGGTCGATTCAATTTGATGAGGTTGAAGGTTCCTCCGTTGAGTTAGTCGTCTTGAACAAGAGCTTACAGCTGCCTTTCCCAAGGTAGCTCTCATTCCGTTCAACGATGATCGAGTTTGATTTACCCGGGAAGGATAGAGAGACATGCTTTCGTTGGTGAGATTTGGATAGCTGAGATTTCCTTCTTCCTGAGTGATTTCTTGTAGCTTTCTTCATTCGATGCTTCACCTGATTTTCAGTCAAAATCTCGCTTCTTCATCAACTCCTCCTATCTTCTCCATGATAACTTCCTTAGCTTGTCTTCGGCCTCTTCTCCTGAGCCTTCTCCCGTTTTCTTTTTTTCTTCTTGGGGGGCATCTGGTCGGGGGTCCTTCACCGATTTGAGCCGATTCCTTGATGCGAGAATGTTAGGATGCCTTTTCCTTTTTCTTGGACTTCAATTGACGCATATCATCGTCGATGGCCCAAAAATGGTCATATGATTTGTGAGAAAGCCTTTTTTAGGACTTCATCCATTAGCATTCCCATTTGGCCTTTAGCAATTTATCTTGGAGGATAATCGCAACCTTGTTGAGATTGATCTTCTTCTTCACATATACCGTCTTCCATCATCTTCCAAATTTTTCATGTTCCCGGAGAGAATGGCCTTAGGAACCCGTGCCAATTGATGTTCTTTTTCCTTCATCAATTATTGCGACCCATCTTTCATCTTTGATTGATGTAATAGCATTCGGCTGAATGCAATACCCATTATTGTTTTTGACAATATGTCAAACAACAATCGGTATTTTCTTGAGCATTGGTCCGACAAAAGAGAAGTATGATGTTTTGTCGACCTCTCGAAGAGCATTTTCGATCGGCTCGTCTTGGTCTCCCGTAATGGGCAAAGCGAGATATCCTTTGGGGAAAATTGAGCATTCGGGTTATGTCCGTGATTCGAGGCCCCGATTTTTCGCTTCGGATCGCCGAAAAGTTAGTTCTTCTCTGGAGCATCCGATCTACTCTTAAATTCCTTAGGAATTCTGGTGCTTCATCTTCGCATCATCGAAAAAAGTGAGTATAAAATTTCTCAAGGCACTGCAAGAATTTGCTCGACCTCCATGGATTAGGATCCCGAAAGTGATATTGAATCTGCATTTAACTTATCATCCACGATCCTTTTTGCGATTCATAGTTGCACATAATTTTGCCCATACCGTGAGTGATCATTCACAATCTCATGATAAGATAGATTCGGTTAGATAGTTGTGCATTAATACAACGAATATCACACAAAGTGGAAACTAAGAAGCAATGAAGCATAACACAAGAGAAACATTTAAGATCAATGGATTTACAAAGATGCATCAAATAAACATATATTACCAGATTCTTTTTCGAAAAAGATGATTTTGAAACTTAGGAAAACACTTTGAATCGAGAGAGAGAAGTAATCTGAGTTTTCGAAGGAATAAATCGCAAGTTTGTGAATTTCGGTCTGCTTTTTGATGAACTTTATAAAGGCGGGGAGGGGAAGAAGAAGACACGATTTTGAAGATCAACCGTTTGAAAAGATTAAACGCTTCCAGATTAAGCGGTTTTGATCGTAGGTCGAAAAAACGCATTTAACGAAAAAACTTTTGGATTTAAAAGCACGTTTAATAGCGGTTAATACATGTACCCTACGTCGCGATTAAATGATTTGCGCAGAGAATACGTCACACGGATAATGGGTACAAGAAGGCAAATAATATCCGATAAGATCCGATAAATAAGCAAAGAACAAGAGAAAAGAAAAGCAGATCCGGGTTGGTGATATTGTAATCATCAATACTACTTGTCCATGTTGATTTCACTTGTTGATCTTAGTATTTCGCCTAAGCCTAAAATTTCCCAACCGATCCTTTTAACCGATCTTCTTCACTTGCATCCGATTTGTTGATTCGATCTTCCTTGAATACGTCGATTTCCTTCGATCCTCCCTTTATCGGTTGAAGTTCCCCTTCAACGATATTTCGCTTTCCCATAGATCGATGCATCCGATTTTTGTGGTTTTAAGTGGGTGATCTTCCCCATCCGATCCTGAATGTATCAGATTTTTTGATTGACCTATCTGATTCTTCTCGAGATCAAGTCAATTCTTGGAATAAGTTACCTTAAAAACTTAGTCTAGAATAGTAGTCTCTATTCCCTAAGTTGGCCTTGATTTGTTCTTAATTATCGATCAATCTTTCGATATGTCAATCTAAATTTATCCAATTATCGGTCGCGTGATTCCTACATCATTGTCTTTTGGTCGATTTCTCTAAAAGGTTTTGAAAACTTGAATTTGCATTTGCACCCTTGCTTGGCCTCTATAAATTGGACCAATTGTTTTACACAACATAACCCATTCACCATACTTATTTTCTTTGTAAAATCATGTATATCTGGTGAACCCTTATTTCCGGTTAAAATTCCGGCCAAATATCTTTACCCTTTTTCAATGATTTAAACTTCTTAAATTAACCCTTTCGTCCCTTATTCTTTGTTTTCGTTATCGTCAAAGATTTCACATACGATTGTTGCAAAGCTTCTCTACCACCATAGACTTTCTTTTTTTAACCGAGAAGACACTTCTCCTAACCGTATGCACCTTGTGTGTCTATCGTTATGACGTAACTACCATCCCGAACTTAATGCGAAAATGAACGTGAGTTTGATATACGATCTTGATCGGTCAACAACCGATCTTCGATATCACCTCACCATTAAATGGCTTTGGAGAGCCTAACCGACTCTTTCTTAGGGCTCACGGCTTAAAAAATCCTATCAAGGTCATTTGTCATTCCATTTTTCTTGATCTTGACCTCTGAAATCTTTGATATATTCTTTTTCTTTAAAGCCTCTCTCACCCTTGTTAAGTGGGGAAAATGAGAGCATCGATTTAAAATCTCTCTCTCTCCTGCTCCACTTGGGTTGGGGATGAGGGTTTAGGGTTATAGGTTTAGGGTTTTGGGTTATCACTTATGTATTGACCTCCGGGTCCTTTGTACTTGTATCTTGTAATGTAACCTGACCTTCGGGTCTTTATCAATGAAAAGTTCTATTATTCCATTGTTGTGTAAAATTCCTGTATCTTTATGCGATTTTAAGCTTTAATCTTGTGAATATCACTTGTAAATCTTGCTTGTTTGAATATCAGCTTAATCGACTCATAAAGATGTAAAATAACCCAACTGATTTAATCAGATATTCCTTTTAAAATGAGTGTTTCCTTTAATCTGATAAACCTTAAATCGACCGGTTCCTTTAATCGATAATCTTGAGATTCGACGATTTCTCATCGTTTTTGATAGTGATTTTCGATCGATTGAGATACCAAACTCAATCGATTTCTTTCAACCCGTTAGTCTCTTAACCACCGTTCTCGAGATCATTTCAAACATTTTAGGTGCATTTTCTCCAAGAAAGTCCTAGCTCATTGCATAATTCTTTGATCTCTTAAGTGTCTTGGTTAGAATATCAACTTTTACGTATATCAAGCATGAATCTTTTCCATTTACGATATTCTTCTTTTTCAACATGATCTCTTTATAAAATGGTGTCCGACATCCACATGCTTGCATCTTGTGTGTAGAACGGGAATCGAAAGTGATTGCAATAAAGACTATTATCATCACGAAAAAATAGGTACATTGTTAGCTTCAATGTTATAATCCCTCATTTACGACTAAGCAAAAGGTTTTGGGAACAACGCTTTTCCTCAGACCATATATTCTCTTCATAGTCTTGAATGCCCGATTTCTTTCTTTGAAAACCACGAGATCGGTTTACTTCCCATGTTTTTGAGGTGGATTTTACATCAATCTTGCAACCTCCATAATCGTAATCGAATACCCACTAAGCTCTAGATTATCATCCGATGGGTAAAATAAACCAAGATTTTGGCCCCCTTCGGATACTTAAGAATCCGCTTAGTCGCTTCTAGGTGGCTTATCATTGGATTTGCTCGAATCGCACATACACCTATCTGCGAAGGTTATATCTCGGTTTCTCGGGTATAGTAGAGATCCAATGAGAGCCCTATATTCCTTCGAATTTTTTTCGACCATCCTCATCCGGATCCATCTTGAATCCAAATCATCATAGGAATTTTGGCTTCCTTACAATTTTGAACTCCAAACTTAGCCAATAAATTCCTAGTGTACTTTTTCAGCCATGATGAATATTCTTCAGACTTTGCTTCACTTGAAGACCCGTAAAGTAATTCATCCGACCCATCATGGACATCTCTCGAATTTCCCTTGCATCGGTTCTTTAATCTTTCACATAGACTCTTGTTAGGAGATCCAAGATGATGTCGCCCGTGAGATCCGAACCATCGTAATATATTTTCCATCTTCTATTCGAATAAGGTTACGTCCATTTTCTTTAGTGAACCCACTATTGATCAAGAATCGAGAGTGTATCATACCAAGCTCGAGGAGCTTGTTTGAACCATGTAGAGCTTTTTCTTAAACGGTACACTTGGTTTGCCCTTTTCAAAGCACGGAGGTTGTTCGACATAAACTTCCTCTGCTAGTACCCGTTTAAGAAAAGCAATTTACGTCCATCGATACACAAATGAACCCTCGGCAGGAAGCATATGCTTAAAAGCCGAATGGCTTCTGTGCAAAGGTCTCATCATAATCAATTCCTTCGATTGTGAATATTAGCAACAAGTCTTGCCTTATTTCTCGTGATGACGTTTTCTCATCTCTCTTGTTCTTGAATACCCACTTCGCGCCAATAACGTCTTGATGACTTCTGGTCTGCCTTTTCCCAAACTTGATTTGGCTCTTCTCATGGCTAGAATCCAAATTTGCGTCTTGTAGAGCTTCCTCTATTGTTGTTGGTTCCTTCATAGGAGATCCAAAGAATACATGGCACTTTCACTGTCGATATCTAGTTTTAACTTTATCGGATGGGTCTCGATTAATGAGTTGGATGATGGTTATCCGGTAGAAGGTTACGATTTGCGTTTTTGGAGAATATCGTTTACGATAAAATTTCATTACTAGCGATTGGGAGTGGTGCGAGTTATGATCCACTTGATAAGAACAAGTCTCGGTGATGTTGGACTCATCATGGATTCTCGTGGGAACTTCAGATGTTCCGAACAGGATGGTTCGGTTGATCTTATCTCATGTCGCTTCTTCCAGTTACCTTGGGATCACGAATAATACGGTGAATTTAGATCTGGAATGTATATTGTTATTGATTTGATTTTTTCCTTGATCGTTTGATCCATTTTAACATCGGGTTCTTGTTGATCGTACATCTTTTTTGCAGATTTCTCTTGATCGGAAGATGCTTCATCAAAAGACTACATGGGGTGTTTCTTCCACAAGTAGGGTTCGCTCATTGTAGACCCGAAAAGCCTTGCTAGATGAGGAATATCCTAGAAATATACCCTCATCGACTTGGCCTCAAAAGTCTTGGTGACTCTTCCCATTGTTGTGTATGAAGCACTTACACAAAAAAACATGGAAGTAAGAGACACGAGGTTTTCTCGTCCTTCCACAGTTCATAGGGTGTTTTGTAAGTGAGCTTTAGTCGAAGACATCCATTTCGAGTATGGCATGCGGTGATTGATTAATAGAAACGGCTTGGTATCGCATGTTCATTTAACATTGCGAAAGCGACTTCTTTGAGAGTTCTGTTCCTCCGTTCAAATTTACTCCATTTTGTTGAGGTGTCCTCGCGGTGATGTTTCATCTTTCAGATACCAAACTTAGAGCAAAAATCTTAATAAAAGAGTTTAAATTGCATGCTTTTATCTCGTCGATTTTTACTAATCGACACCCTTCTCATTTTGTAATCGTTTTTAGCAAATTTCGGGTATCTTCGTAGTCGTCTCATTCTTCTTTGTAAGAATATAACCTGTAAACTTGGAATAATCATCCATGATTACTAGAGTATATTTCGTTCGTTGAGATCGATCGTAATCGGGTCCGAATAGATCCATATGAGCAAATTTGCGAGACTCTATTTGGATGCCGGTCCCGAATTCCTTTGAATGAAGCTTTGACATTTTCTTTCGACATCAAGACATGTCCGATCCTTTGAAAATACTTCATTCGGAAGTCCTTCTACTAGAGACATCCTTGTTATTTTGTTAAGAGTTTTAAAGTTGGGATGGCTCATTCTTTTTTTGCTGAGCCATTCGCTACTTTTGGAACTCTTCACAATTAGCATGCATTTCTTGGGCAACTGTTCCAATCACGGTGTGTAGATCGTCCATTTCCTTGAACCGGTTAGCAAAATCGTTGAGTGGCTCGATTCTTGATAGTGCATTGATCGATCGAGAACTCAACATGAATCCGTTGTCGAAATTGTGAAACCGATAATAGGTTGTGCTTTAGACCTTCGACATACGAGACTCGAGTTACTTGTACATCGTCATTCTCTAAGGTTCGAACCCTTTGGTATAGCCAAAGTTATCATCACCAAGTGTACACGCGGACCTTTCGTTTCTATGTAACTTTGAGGAGATGTTTGCTTCAAATCATGTGCCTTGAGCATCCACTATCGATGTACCGGATCAATTTGCACACCTCCTTTGTTAGCCAAACCCGTGAACACGCAATCGAGATCGGGCTTTAGGTACCCCTTTTTGGATTGGGTCCGAGGGGTTAGGATTAGTTTTGGGAATCCATACAAACGAGCACTTTTATTGTGATCGGTTAGATCGAAGGCTTTGATTTGTCTCCTCATACTTCAACATAATCATACATCTCTTTATATGCTTTTATTTTTGTATGATTATTAGTGTGAACCTTGGATGAATTAGAAGATTTGGGATTTTCCTTTTTCGCTTTGTCTTCTTCTTATCGATTGTGGTTGGTGTTTTGAACCTAGATTTCGATTATAGGGGTAGTATGATCGCTACCATTAAGAGATTCATATCTTTTTAGGCATAGGTGGTTTTGCGGTTTAAGCATGCTTATTAGGCGGTGACCTTGATTGGGTCTCGATTGTACTTCCCTTTTACGGGTTGTCTTTTTCGATTTCGATGTTTGTTGATTAGGTTGAGGTTTTTTTAGAAGAAACGGGTTCTTTGTTGATTTCTCGGTGATTTTTTACCGGTTGGGGTCCATTTCAACGGTTAGGCACCGCCTCGACCGCTCAATGGTCCTTTTCCCTTATTAGATACATATTTGGCTTTTGATGTATCTTTTTGTCGAAACTAAATGCGAATACCTTTTTGAGATGAATCGTAGGGGCTTTTGAGGATGTGGAAAGGGTTGTTATAGCCAAGTCCCTTCTTATTAATCGTTGTTCGAAAATAGGCGTTCATGTCTTGAGCGGTTTTAGATGATTTTGAAAAAACCTCCATTTTTTACATGATTATCCTCGGATGATTTTAGACTTTTCATGCTTTTTTTCGCCGAATTTTTGCTTGTAGGATTTTGAAGTCATCGAACTAGCTTTGTTTTCCTTAATTCCAATGATCTTTGATGCTTCTTGATCGAAGCTTTAACTTCGAGAATTTTAAATTCCTCGGTTGCCTTACGGCGTTGAATTTGATCTAAGTTCAGAGGCTTTACATAGATCATTTTCTTTAGCAAGTCGATTATTTATGGTCCTCGGCTTATCATTTTAAACTTCCACTATAGCATAAGTGTGTTCATTGATTGGAGAGATCCTCAAGCAAGAGTAAATTTTCAGGTCGAAGTGTGCTAATGAAATCAGTGTGAGCGAGCAAGCGAGTTTGGAGGTTACCTCAGATTGGTCCTCCACGGAAAGCAGAAAAAGAGAATATCGATCTTTTTTTTCATAGAAGTCAGCAAAGATCATATCAAAGAAGTCTTCTCGGGAGTATCCAGAGTCCTCGGGCCGAGATGAGGAATCGTCAATTCTGACGTGTCGGCAACCATGGCTCTTCTGTCTTTATAAAGACATCGATTTTTAGCCTAGCGAATGGAAGCTCCTTGATGTTCCTTTCCTTAGGGTGAATCAAAATTCGTCTGTATGACCTATCGGTGATTTCCCTTTTCGATAGTAGTCGAGCTTCTTCTATCGATTGGTTATCTCTTCCTTCCTCCATCGACTATCTCTTTGAGGAAAATCTCCGTGATCCGCCGATCATCGGATCTGGTTCTTCCGGATCTGTTGGCTGATCTCCTATCTGGAAATCTCGGCTATGTTGATAGTTATAGAATCTTGATACTTACCAAGTTGGACGTTTGATTTCTCATCAGCGACATCTTGCCGACTCACTATATTCCCCGGCAGGTTCGTTGGCCTTTCGTTCTTTATTTGGTTGCCTTAAAAGCAACCGATTTTGAAGTTGAGGCTTCAACGGCGGGCACCTCATCTTCATCCGCTTGTCCTCTCTCAATCAAATCGAACTCGTGAGCTTTAAGGCTCAAGAACAAGCCGCTTGACTTCATTTTTGAGATGTCTTGGCAATCCTTGATCACCGTGACCTTCATATCCCCTTTTGGTGAAGACCTTAGAATTTTGTAGTTGATATCTTTATCGGACATCTCTACCAAGTTCTCGAAGCTTGTTTATGGACATTGTAATTCTTCCATCGAGTTCGTTGATGGTTTCGTTGGGCAAAGACATCTTCGGTTTCTCGAACTTCACGGTTGACTTGTCTACTGTCTTTTATTTGTTCATTTCCTCTCATATTTCAAACGAGTATCCCACATTGCTTTGTGATTTGAGATACTTAATCTTTTCTTTGGTGACCTTATCCATTGTTTTCAAGATAATATGCCGTGCGATAGTATTCTAGAGTATGCGATTTCCTCTCTTACGCATCCATCAAGGCCGGGCTTTTTTCGTACAAGACTTGGGCAAAATGATCTCCTCCCGCAGGGTTGTCGTAATAAATGATGATGGGTCCTTTTCGATGACTTCCATCATTCTTCGAGCCTAGATGGTTGGACATATATTGGCTCAACAAGAACTCATCGATTGAGAAACCGGCAGATCATGATACATACCGAGGTGTTATCCATCGAGTGATTTTGGAAAATGAATGAGTTTTAAAACGGTTTTTCAAGATCGATTCTTGACCACAAAGATTCTTCCTCAAGAATCGATGATACCACGAAGTCAAATGGTGCAGAGAACCAGCAACCGATACCACTTTGTAGGTCGAACGGGTTTAGTGAGGGCAGTAAGTCTAGGGGAGGGGTGAATAGACTTCTGAAAAACTTTTCGTCTTGAAGAGTGTGAGGCGATTCCTTTTGATCTCGCGAAAGTGAATCCGAAAACCAACTTCTTATTTTCAAGAGATCGGTTTTCAGAACTATCTTTAAGCGATGTGTCGCGGAAGCTTTAAGTTTTACCGTGTGAAAACCAGTTTTGATAAATCGATTCAAGGTTAATCTTTTAATCGGTTGATCAAGTGTCAAGTATGATCGGATCGAAGCTTGGTGCTAGTGATCTCAACTTGGAATATGTATCGCTTTTTTAAAGGTTGTGTGCGATTATGTGAGCAGTTAATCAAAGCAAAGGTAGTGGCACACAAGATTTATAGTGGTTCGGACAAACCAAATCCTACGCCCACTCTTCCCTATCAAAAGGGGCACCGACTTAAACCATTTGGACTTTGTTTTATGTGTAAGTCCAACACAAGACAATCGACTAGATGTTTAAAGAGTTCACACTCAACCGATCCCGTAAATCGAACTAGAAACCCATCGAAATCTTCTTTAAACAACTTAACCTAACTTGGGGGTTTGGGTAAGATTGTTGAGGTTCAACTATGAAATCTTTTTCAAGTATAAGTAGCCTAATCAACTAGATGAAAAAGATTTCTATGCTAAGAACTTATGGGATGAACACTTAATAAAAATATTCTTCTTGATCGTGTTCTTGTGCGGAAATCTGAAATTAGCTTGAGCTTCTTGATTGTTGTTTTTGGTTTGTTATTTCCGTGTTTCACTCTAAAGTGTAATCCCATATATATAGACCTTGAAATCAAAAGATCATTGGAAGCAATTTTGGCTATAATTCTGGTGCTTGATGTGACTAGCCAGGGCGGCATGGCCGAAAAGCGTGAATTTGTACTTTGTAGAGAGGTAAAAATCAAAAAGATGCTCGATCATAACGTGTCTTGTTCTTATGGATAGCGAGATTTATTTAAACCATTTCGTTCTTCCAACTAATTCGACATTCTTCTTGTTCGGATCAAAACGTATGATTTGAAACATCGATTCTTCACTGGTGGTTATATGAACCGATCTCCCTTTCGAAAGTCTTCGATGCTTCGGTTGACTTAGCTTCAACTACTAGATTATGTAGGTCTTCCGGTCCGATCAATCATTTGATCTTCGAGTATCCGAGTTTGAGATCTTGAGATATAAACCGGATCGAGATCAATCGATCTTTGTTCTTTTCTAGCGTTTGGCCTATGGGATATCGACTTGTTCTTTGAGTCTTCAGATCGACTATACATATTGAGTTCCCCCTCAATATGTGACCTATCTATTACATGTTGTTCTATACGATAATTATCAACGGTCTCTATGCGTAATATAAACAACTGTGTTTGGTCCCACAAGTGTTGTTGGAACTTTCATCAAAACTATAAATTTCCCAACAATTGTGTTAGCCCAACACAGTACAACCAACAGATGTTTCAAGAGTTCTCACTCAACCAATGGTTTAAATCGATCTAGAAAACCAGACAGAATCTTTTATAACAAACTTAACCTAACTTTTGTTTGGGTATAAGATTTGTGTTGTTCCATCTGGAATACTATACTATCTTTTGAGTAGCCTAAATCTAGAGGATAAGTATTCTATGCTAAGAACTATGGGATGAACACTTAAGAATAGATCTTGAATTGTGTTCTTCGTGCGGAAATCTTGTGACTCTTCTAACTTTACATCAGTTGTTCTATACAATAATTATCAACTGGTCAACTTAGTTCTCAAGCTAAATCATCAGTCAACTAACATTTTCTGATTGGTCCTATTACATCTGTTTTGGAACTTTTATCAAAACTTAATAAATTTTCCAACAATTTCCCCATTTTTGATAAAACCAAAACATATGAGAAACCAACATCAGTTGATAAGTATAAGACATTTAAAGACAGATAATCAGAAGACAGTGAGAGATTGTCTTAGGATCAGAAAAAAGGTAATGTTTTTCATTCAGATAAAACAATTACACAGTGCATTGAAAAACAAAAGCGTAAATCGCCGGTCTTCTTTCGTCATCGATGGGCTTATATCCTTCCCAAGCATCTCTCTCAAGTTTTGAGAACATTGAAGATCTGTCTGACTTCCATTTGACATCGAATATCGGCCCGGATCGAGATATGGCGGCTTTTGCTTTTATGGGTCAAAGTAGAATCTCTCAAAAACCAGTTTGTTAAATGTCCCATCAGCTTTTTTCTTGTAATCTAACACATCATAAGGAGGATGTGTGATCCTGGCATTTATGCTTTTCGCATCCTTCTGAATTTCTTTCAAGAAGTCCGGATCTTGTTCTCCATCAATTTAGGAACTCCTCATGGGAGATTCTTCAAGAGGGCACAATGTTTAGAACAAAAGCATCAAAGATCCATTCAATCGATTTTCCACCAAGTTTCCATTTTTGCCTCTTTCCTTTTCTCGATGATGTCTTCAACTTTAATTTGGGATCAGAGGCTCAAACAAGTCTTTTTCAATCTGCCCTTTCTTCAATCTGGAAGTACCTCTTCTTTAGTTTTTAATTTCTCTTTCTTTTCCATCTCATTAACCCTAGCTTCTTCTTCTAACATTCTAATTCGATCGGCGTCGCCAATCTTCTATCGGCTTCTATTCCGAAAGCGGTGATGCACTTCGAATTACTCTTAGAGTAGTTTGAGCATGAGAAGGTAGCGGTCGAGTGAGATGGACGATATGTTTTCCCCTCCGGTTTAGCTCTCTCAAGCCTTGCTCTTTTCTTCAATTGCCATATCATCCGGATCATCTAACCTTTGGCCATGCGATTCAAGCTATGCGGATGAGTTCTTTTTTGTTGTCCTGATCAGATTAGTTGGTTTCTCAACCTGTCCTTCCCCCTTTTTGGTTTGATAAAAAAGGGCGAAATATAATTTTGAGGAGCCAAACCGATGACAAGCGCTGATTGAGATCCTTAACATTCAATCCATGAGCTTGAACAGATAAGTCTTTGATTTTGTTCCCCAGCTTGGCTTTGGCAGTCTTTATGGCAGATGAAAAAGTGAGGATTAACTTGTCTAGCTTTTTTTCAGTTGAACTAAGCTTGTCAAGTACCACCAGTAGAGATACTTCTAGGTTTGAGATCTTTGTCAGATTGTCATTCACAGTCTTCGTGAAGTCATTTGTGACCTTCTTAATATCCAAGGCAAATTGTTCTTTCAAATCAGTTACCTGAGAAGTCATAAATTGCCTCTGCTCTTCCATGACTTTGGTTGATGTCTGGCGATGATCTGCTATTGTGTTGCTAATGGAATTCGGCAGAACATCCTCAACCTCTTGTTGCAACAGTTCTTTAAAGCATGATCTGATCTCTTTCAGCTGATCAGATGTGACATGTGTTGCAGGAATAGTTATAATGGCTTTTTTGTTGGATCTTGTGAAGATTCAGCGCCTTAGGATCACGCTCGCCTCCGGTGGTTGGTCTCGTACTGGAACACCAGCTCCACCCTCATCGGCAACTGCCACTTCCTTTAGTAGCTCTCATTCCTTGACTTCTTCATCTATTGATTTACCCAGTTTTTGGTAAACCAACCTTTTAACCGCATCAGAAGATAGCAAGGCAACTGGTGAGTTTATTCCTGTAGCTTTCTTCATATCGAAGTCAAAATCAAGAAACTCATCAACTCCTCCCATATTCTCCATGATGATAACGAAGTCCGTGAAGTTCTTCAATCGCAGATATCTCCAGGCCAGAATCTCCACTACCTCATCCTTGATCAGAGAATGTTGGATAGGGAAATCAAGCGCGTTCAATCGTAGTCCGATCATATGACCATGTTTTTGTCTCCAGTGGACACATACTTGTCTACGAAGATGAGGTTGATCGGTTTCCACAATATCAATTTATTCCTTTGATGGAGGTTTCGCGACACCGCTTATGTTGTGATTCTTTTTGAAAAAATTCAATCTCTGCCTTTCTCTTCTTTTGTTCCTTATCTGTTCTGCAATATCTTCTTCCATTGGAGTGTTGAGAATTTCCACTTGTTTAGGCTCACGAACTTTGGATCGGCGGTGATTGAGCTCTTGATTGAGAGAAGGGACCCTGTCGGTTCACCACCGGTGACTCTTCCTCTGGTTGATCTGGTGAACTAGCGGACTTAGGAATCGGTTGTTTCTTGAACCGGTGATTCTTTATCGCCTATCTTTTAGCGATTTCTCTTCAATCTTCGGTTTCCTCCTCCTCTACTCCTCCTTCCAAGAACAGAGTCATTGGAGTCTGCTTTTATTTCTTTGTTCTGACACCCGAGGCACCAGCTTTGGCTTTCTTCTTCTTAGCAGATGTAGGTTGGGCTGCCTCTTCTGTATCAGCTCCTTTCCTCTTTTTCTTGATGGTCATCTGACGATCTGAATCAGATGGACCATAGATCCTTGCAGAATCAGTTAGAAAGGCTTTGTAATGCTTAAGTCCTTCCGTGTCCCATTCCATCTCCGACAGTTTATCCCTTAGAATCACAGCAACCTTATTCAAATTTCCGATTCTCTTCTTTAGATAAACCTCTCTCTTTTCGTTCACTCCAAATTTCTGATGTTCTTGAACAAGAACCACCTTCAGATTCCCAAACCAGTTAATGTTCTTGGCCCTATCAACCATGGCAACCAAGAAATGTAGTTTAACAGTTGTCAGTCCGTCAGGACTGAAAGTAATCCTTAGAATGGTTTTTGATAGAATGTCAAAAAGTAGTCTATATTTTCTCTTGAGAGTGGGTTTGAAGAACCCTGAAGTATAGCTCTTGTCGGCTTCTCGGAACAATTCATCTATGATCTTGTCATCATCCTCATCTCTGTAGTGTGCAGGTGAAATCTTTCCTCTTGGAAGAGCAAAGATTCTGATCAAATCTGCATTGGAGACAACAATTTCTTCTCCATTCACTGTAGATTTCAACTCATCTCCTGGTGAGGTGATTTCCAAAATCCTGAGAAATTCTAAGGCTTCATATTGCATCACCGGATTCCCTTGTCGTGAGCAAAAGTGATCTAGATTGTTTTCCCTCAGAATCTGCTCAACTTCTTGTGATTCTGGGTCCTGAGTTACCCCAAAAGTCACATATCGATCCTCAACAACTTGTTGGACTAGTGCAACATAGTTACACATGATTTTTCCCACCAGGTGTGTAGCCATCGTAAATTGTAATTATAAGCACTTATGAGCATTTATGATTAAGAACAGAGGTCTGTGCCATAAGTTAATAACCTTTTCAATCAAACACATATTTCATAAAACATTTTACAGTTCATAATACATGAAAACAAGTGTTATAAACCATAAGCAATTTACCAGAGAATTTTTCGAAAAGGATTCTGGTTAGAAAGATTGGTTTATGAGAAATGCTTCAAAAGTCGCTTGAATGCAGGAAATGTTTTTCAAATTGAGTGTTTTGAGAAATTTAGGGCGAAGAAGAGTTTGTTTAGTAGGGTTTTCTTCCTTTTATAGAATTTTGGAGGGAAAGTGGGTTTGGAAAATCGATGCAGGATTTCAATCGATTAACCAAAATGAGCGTTCAGGATTTAGCGATTTATTTTAAAACAAATCGTGTGGTCAGGGATTTTAAACCGACAACTTTTGGATTTTAAAAAGCGTATTAAAAGCCAATTAATACATGTTCCCCACGTCCGCATTAAATGTTTTGCAGGACGTGCGTCATATGTACTTGAGTATAGTAAAAACAGATAAGATCAAAGATAAACAACAACAAAATCGAAGATGTAATAAGATTCGATTAACTCGATGTTTAATCGATCCATTCCACATGATGATCTTTTATTGAAATTGATCTTAAGCGATCCGTCTATGGTTAGTAATATTTCCCAACAATGTAATCTTATGATTGATCTTCTTTTGTACTAATCTTATCGGTTGAAATTCCTTCTTCAAAAAACAATCAAGAGGTCGATTTCCGATCGAGATGAAGTCCCCCCTTCATCTGACCTTCTTACTACTATCAGTTTCTTAACCAACTGGTATTTGAGATTAAACCACCAAAATACTCTGGGGCTTCATCTCCTAAGTCCAGTAGTCCCAACTCGTTACATAATTCTCTGAATCTGACTTCAGCTAAGGGCTTGGTTAAGATATCAGCTCTTTGTTTATCAGTATGAATCTTTTCCATTCTGATATTCTTCTTTTCTGCATGGTCTCTTATAAAGTGATGTCTAATGTCCACATGCATGCATCTTGTGTGCAGAACTAGGTTCTGAGTGATAGCAATCGCACTATTACTACCACAGATTATAGGTCCATTGGTAGCAATTATGTCGTAATCCTTTTGCTAACAAAGCCGAGCTTGTTAGGGAAAATAGCTACCATGCCCATATATTCTCGCTTCAAGATAGTAGATGTGGTTCAGATGTTTGCTTCTTAGACTTGACGGAGACAAAATCTTTTGTTACCCAAAAACTGACAAGTAACCGAGGTAGATTTTCTATCTATCCTACATCCTCCATAATTAGAATCAGAATACCCACTAAACTCTAGATTATCATCTGCTGGATACCATAAACCCGAGGTTTACCATTTTGAGATGCTTAAGGGCATCTTGTGGCTTTGCTTAGGATTTGGTCAAAATGCACATTTCATGAAGGTAATATCCATTTCTTTGGCGATCGGGTATAGTAGTGATCCAATCAAAGCCCTATACTCTTTCTGATTAGTTTTCTTACCAGCTTCATTTGGATCCATTTTGAAAGAAGTCATCATTGGAATTCTGGCTTCCTTGCAATTCTAAACACCATACTTAGCCAGTAAATTCCTTGTGTACTTCGCCTGGCAGATGAAGATCCCTGTGTGAGCTTGTTTGACTTGAAGACCTAGAAAGTAGCTCATCTGACCCATCATGGACATCTCAAATTTTACTTGCATCAGTTTACTGAATTTCTCGCATAGCTTCTGATTAGGAGAACCAAAGATTATATTGTCCACGTAGATCTGAACCATCAAAATATCTTCACCGTCTTCAATTTTGAACAAGGTCCTATCTATTAAGCCCTTAGAGAAACCATTCTCCGTCAAGAACTGGGATACTGTATCATACCATGCTCTAGGAGCCTGTTTCAGTCCATAAAGAGCTTTTCTTAAATGGTACACTTGGTTGCTCATTTTAAAGCCAGGAGGTTGTTCAACATAAACTTCCTCAACTAGTACCCCATTTAAGAATGTTTCTTTACATCCATCGATACCACAAGAAATCACTTTATAAGCTTTAGCTCTTCTGCTTGAATGGCTTTGAAAGCTTCGGAACGGAATAGTGCAAAGGGTTTATCATAATCAATCCGCCGATTGTGAGTATCCCTAAAGCAACAAGATTTATTTCCGCTTTTTATCACATTATGCTCACCCTTCTTATTTTTTAATACCAAACAGTACCAATCACATCTTGATGAGTTGGTTCTACAAGTTCCCAAACTTGATTTCTCTCAAACATTCTAATTCTTTCATGGCTAGAATCCGGTTTGATCTTGAAGAGCTTCTTCAAGCGTGAGTGGTTCCTTCAAAGAAAGATAACATTACATTGCACTTTTTCAATGGATTTCTCCGATGATCGATATGTTGGATGATTGGTTATCCAGTCCTTACGGTCCCGATTATCATTAGTTTGGAGAACATCATCCTCTTCTAATAAAGATTCACCACTTAGATTTGGGAGAGGTACTTGAGTAGGATCCACTTGGCATGGACATATCTCGGTGATGTTGGACTCATCATGTCTTTCGTCGCTAAAACATCAGTGTTCCCCACCGGATGGTTCGATTGTTATTGTCTCGATTGTACCAAAGCTTCTTCACTATTGGTTATGCGTACCTTGGTCATCCTTGGTGAATCGTCAAGGTCTTAGGAACATATCTGATGACATATGTTGAATCCTTTTTTTTTGAGCCTTCGATCCATTTTTAGTGAATTTTTTATGGTACATCTTCTTGATTTCTCTTGATCGGATGTTGACTCATCAAAGACCACATGAGGTGTTTCTTCCACAACTACCGCGTTTGTTGAAAACCTTAAATGCTTTTCTTTGGTTGAGAATATCCTTAGAATATACCCTCATCCGGGTTTGGCATCTTTAAGGTTCTCAACCGACTCTTCCCATTGTTGTGTTGAAACACTTTCAAACACATGAAAGTAGGAAACACGAGGTTTTTCGCCCTTCCACAGATTCATAAGGTGTTTTAAAGTGAATCTTAGTCGAGAGAACATCGGTTACGCATGTGACATGCAAGTACCTTTCGGCCCGAAACGACTTTGAGTTGCATGCTCAGATAACATGGTGCGTCAAATTTTATTTAAGTGTTATGTTTCTTCTTTTTCGCTATGCCATTTTGTTGTGGTGTTACGGCGCTGATGTCTCATCTTCAGATACCAAAACTTCGAAAAAAAAATCGGATATAAACTAGTTCAAGAATTTCGTACCTTTATCCGATCCGATTTTTACTTATCTTTGAGACCTTCTCATTCTGAATCTTCTTGAAAAGTTCAGGCAACTTTGTCGTAGTTTCACTCTTCTTATACAAGAATACAACCCAGGTGAACTTAGAATAATCATTTACGAACACTAGAGTGTATTTGCGTCCACTGAAACTAGGAGGCGTAACTGGTCCAAATAAATCCATATGGAGCGATTTTGATACTCTATTTGGATGGAGAATGTATCCTTTGAATGAAGCTTTTACTTGCTTTCCTTCCCGACATCTTTGAACATGTCTGATCCTTAGAGAATACTTCATTCGGGAGACCTTCAACCAAGGACATCCTTGCTATCTTGTTAAGAGTTTTGAAGTTCAGATGACTCATTCTCTTGTGCCAAAGCCAACTGGAGATCTTTGAACTCTTAACAATCAAACATGCATTTCTTGGACAACTGTCCCAATCTGCTGTATAAATCATTTCTTTTCTGGAACTAGTTAGCAAAATCTGTTGAGTCACTCGATTTCTGATTGTGCATTGATCTGATGAGAACTCAACACTAAATCCTTTGTCGCAGAACTGTGATACAGATAACATATTGTGCGTTAAGTCGTCAACATATGAAACACCTGTAACCTGTACATCATTGTTCACTAAGGTTCCAACTCCTCTGGTAAAACTAAAGTTGTCGTCCCCAAAGAGAACTCGTGGGCCTAGTTTCTCAATGTAATTGCTGAGGAGATGTTGACTTCCAGTCATGTGCCTTGAACATCCACTATCTATGTGTTGGGAGATGAATTTAATAAAACATATATGATTTTGATTAAGATCCCAAAACCCCTGAGTATGACATGTTGAATGATCTTGATAGTTAGGTCGAGGATTCGGTTTTAGAGTATTGGGATGTTACATCAAAATGTATAGTCATCAGATATAGATCGGGGATGAGTTAAGAAGACTACGAAAAATCGGTATGTTTTAAGTTTCTTAGAATGAAGTTTACGAACCGAGATTCAAAACTTCGATCTATATCCGGAGGAATCTTGATATCAATCTTGAATATAAATCGATTCAATATCTTGAAAATCTAATCCTGAAACGACGTTTATCAAGATCTTGATTTCTTCAATGCGGAGGATAACAACTGAATACTCTTAAAGGGGATTTCTTAATCAAAATCATATATCTTTCAAAATCATATATTAAATTCATCTCCAACTTTTGGTTGATGATAAAACCTATCTTGTTACAAACATATAACCTATACTCGGGTTTTGTTTTATTCTATTACAAGATTGGTTTTGTCTCCCCAATAATTTCTGATTGAGAGAATCTCTCAACAATTTCTGAGAGTCTCTCAACAATTAACAATTTCTTCAGTAATGAATCTTCTTAAATAGTTCATCACCAAATACTTAAACAATTTTCCTCTTATCAACATACAATCAGTTCAGAGACATTCATTCAGCATATCAAATATAAAAGACATGTAAATAAGATAATGAGATATTATCTTTTGAGCAAAAATGATAAGGTTTTCATTGATGATTGGTATATCATTACATATTACAATGAGTCTTATCAACAAAATCAAAAAGACAAAAATTTAAAGATTTTGAATCTTACGAGTCTTGATCTTGATCTTCGCTCTCTTGGTTTTGCTTCTTCTTCAACTTCATCAACGGGCACCTCCAGGTTGAACATTCCGAAAAATCTCTTCTTCAGCTCATTTCTCTCCTTGATGATATCGATATCGTTCTCGTTAAACCCAATTGACCAAAGATAATCTTGAGCAATTTCTTGAGTAATGGCCTTCTCATTCACCAAGCCATTACCAAGTCTTGGAGGAGGGTAGGAATATGGACCGGGGGCTACTATCGCACATCTCCTTCATCCAAAAAGGTTAATCGACTTTTTGGAGATATTTTGGATAGAAGGTTAGGAGATATTCAATGAATGCTTCATTTCGATCCGAGCTTTTCCTCTCCACTTTTCGAAAGCACATCATAATAGAACCAGAAGGTTCTCTTGACTTCTTCCCACATATCGTTGAGCTTGATAGGCATCCATTTATCAACGTGTGGCCACTTCAGTACTTTTGATGTCCCTTTCCTCTTGCTCTCAAACTTCTTGAATTCACTCCTTCGCTTCTGCTCTTCGTCTATCTTCTTTTCGATCCATAATGAGACAAAGCGGCATCTTTCTTAGCTTGTTCTATCTGGAGTGACTTGAGCACCTCTTGTGTTGAAGACTTTCTTCGAGGTTGAGACTGATTCTTCTTCATCTTCATCTAGAATCGACTTTTCTGGATTGGCTTCCAAAGCCTTTTGTCGTTTCTTTCCGGGTTGAACAACGCCCAAGGCTTTCCTCTTCATAGGCAATTCAAGAGCGGCGGCTTGTTCCAACCTTCAAGCTCTATCACTCGTTTCTCTCTCGTGACTTCAAGCATGGTTTTTCGAAACTTCAGTGTAGTTCCACTGGCGAACTTCTAACCGACTTCATTTAAGGCTTTGGATAGGTTATACATTTGAGCTTTTTACGAGCCTTTTTCTCCATAGCACGTGCCAATAACTTCACGAGGTCTTCACCTTCCTTTCCCCTTCTTGGCACCGACTTTGGAAGAAGTCGGAAATCTTTTGTCCATGTGATATCGTTTCTTTGCTCACAAATGGATCTCTCCACCTTTGATCTGTTCGTCTTCCATCCTCCTAATGTGGTTCTTAGCCACATAAACTTCTTTTTTCGGATGGAGAAGCATCTTTAAGCATCTCTGTCATCTTGGTCATGAATCTTAGCTCATTTCCTCAACAAATGACTTGATTAGCACCTCATTCTTTCGCCAATTTCACCTCTAGGAATTGAACTCTCTGGTTTTGCCTTTCAAACACTTCAACTCGGCCTTGACTCCCTCGGAACTTCTCATTGACTTTTCTTCCATGAAGGTCATCCGTGAGGTCGAGTGTTTTGAATATTGTTGCGAAGGTATTTCCATTTCCAAGGTGGCAATGTCCTCCATCCGGAAAAGTGATCTTGATCATCATTGGCTCAAACTTCTCTATTTTTTTTTTTTATTGAGGTTCGGGAACATCATCTGTCTTTGATTGATCAAAGCTCGGTCAAAATCGAGCCTCGGTGCATATCGACAATTGAGATTAAAGATTTTTTTTAACTTTGGTATAATTGTGAATAGTGTCAAAAGGTACACGAAGATCTTAACCGATCGAGGTTGACCGATTTCGGAGTTGATCGAGAAGTTTCCTTCTCCATTTAAGGCCCGATCCTCGGCATCCCTTTTGTTGGTCCCCATCTCCATCTTGAATTTATCTCCCAGGGGCTCAACATTTGTGTATTTCTGAACGGCTCATGAAATCGGAGTTTTTCATGTAGTCTACAATTATTTTCCTCATGATCTTTCTCGAATTTGCATAATCAAGCATCTCGGGAATTGGTCGATTGAGGAGACACATCCTTAATTTGAAGAAAGACATCTTTCATCATCTTTTTTCTCATTTTGGATCAAGAATGAACCTTCCCCTTGCTCCTCCACTCTCCTTCTTTCACTTCTCCCTTCTTTACAAATCTTCCGGTTGGAATAAGAATGGTGAGGATTGAAACTTCACTGACATCATCAGAACTCATGTTTGGAATTATGGTGAGTCCCATTTCTCTTGGGTTCATAAATCATAGTTCTCAAAAGAACATCCGTTGGTTAGAAGGATTTTTGTTCACCATTTCCATCTTTTTTAGGAATCTCGAGGCATGAGTTCCTTTAAAAATTTTTGAGAAATTTTATGCAAATCGAGTGAAGTCTCAAGCACCTATTAAAAAAAGACCATCCTCGTCATTTTTTAGAGATAAAGCCAAAACTTGCAATGGTCGAATTCGAAAGCGGTTTGGTCGGGTTGAATCTCTTCGAGAATCATTTGCCATCTTCATCGGTGAGAACCACCAATCTTTCCGCGCTTTGGAGCAAGATTCTTCATTTCATCATTTTTGCTCCTGCTCCATCTTTACCTCCAACAAAACCTTGTATGGGGTTTGTTGGGTCTTTTTTCGTCCGGTGCAAGGTGATTCTACCTTCTTTTCTTTCTTCCTTCGATGGCTGGCCTCTTCCAAAGAATGGGCTTGAAGAGCACCTTGGACTTAGGGAATGGGGTCGAATTGGCGAAGATATCCTCCCCCTCTCTGCACATCTCCAAAATATAAGCTATTTTGGTGGCATGGTGGATCTTGCCTTTGATTGAGATCGCCCCATCAACCTTCTTCAAAACTTTGGTCCTCCTTTCCTCACCGTCGAATCTGGAATTTCCAGTTGAAGGTAATGTGTGGGGTGAGGCCTCGATCGCCGCCATCAATCGAGCCGGTACTTATCGCTCAAAAACTCCCAAGAAGACTCATGATGCTTTTGCTCACAATATCCATCAAAACTCGATATTGTGGCTTCAAGTACCTCTTATGTAAAGTAGCCTCAAATTTAACAGGATTCTCAGCAATCCTATCTAAAAACTCCTGCTCTCTACCCAACATATACATCGCAGTATCCTCTCCTCTATCACATAGCTCAAAAACATCATTTAAATTCTTTGGAATTATATACAACTCCCTTTCAAAATCGGTGAATTTAGATGATTGTTCCAAATGTGATACAGTGATCTTGGAATGTAAACCATCCTCTTCATCTATCTCCAGATTACAAAGGAATTCGATTACCTCTTTTGCGTACTCCTGGTCTGGTCGGCTTGCGACTAGATGGGTGAGATTAGCCAGTCGGATCATATGCAGAGCCTCCTCTTCTGGCTTTGAGTTGGTTGTGCTATCGAGTGAGACAACGAACTCGTACCAAGGCTTGTTGGTTTCGGCTAATCTCTCGAACAAGGTTGGGGCCATTTTAGAGATTGATTGAAGAAATGAAGTTTTTAGGGTTAGGAGTTTCTGGGCAAAGGGATTTTTATTTGCAGAGGATTTTGGGAACGAAGGGTTTGAAAAAAATTTGGCTTGAATGGCTTCTTGGGGTATAAATAGCTTCGAGAACGTGGGTATTCGCGTTGGTTAGGTGAAAAGCAACGGTTGAGATTAATCTCAATTAATCGGCGAACGACGATCGATCCTCCGAAAAAGTAAGCATGCCTAAAATATCCTCATTGGTCATTAATGTATGAGCATTAAATGATTGTTGACCTTCTTGAATTTCAAACGATCCAAAAAAAAAACTTTCCTTAGGTGTTTTGTATTTATTGCAAATGATTATTGAGCTTCACTTAAGCAATAAATGAGTCGATGAGTCATTACTTCTTGGACTAATTTCTCTCTATCGGTCTTCGAGAGTTTTGACCTTGATAAAATGTCAATTATAATCTGAAATCTTGAATGGGTTTAGTATATAACTTTAATCTTGACCTTGATGAATCGAGTTTCGATTTCCGCCTAAAATATTTCCATTTTATCTGAGTTTCTCGGTAGAATTACGAGAAAGCTTCATGCATCTGAAAACCTTCATTTTTTGATTTTTACTCTATACACTTGGATCTAACATCCCTAATTCAATCGAAAGTTCACGAAATCTTGATTGATTTTCAAAGGTTTAGTCAAGATATCGACTCTTTTGCTTATCGATATGTATTTTCTCCATCCTTATGTCCTTTTTCTCGACATGATCTACGATGAAGTGATGTACGATATCCACATGCTTGCATTCGGTGTGCAATCTGGGTGTTTGTGAAATAGCAATGGCACTATTATTGTCACAAAATATTGGTACTTCATTGGCTACAACTTTATAATCCCTTAATTGTTTATGCGAGCCAAAAGTTGACTTCCTGCGACCATGTATTACCTTCGTAATCTTGGTTCTATCGAGGTCCATTTCTTCGAAAACCAAGATATCGGTTTACATCCTAGAAATTGACAAGTTCTGTAGTGGACTTCTGTCAATCTTGCAACCTCCATAATAAAGATTCGAATAAGTTAATTGAGGTTATTTGGATACCATAATCCTCTATTCCTTTGTGCCTTTAAGATACTTCGGTATTTTTTTGGCGACCTCCATGTGACTAGCCTTAGGATTGGCTTGGTATCTTGCATATAGGCAAATGTTATATCCGGCCTTCTCTTGTTTGTGAGATAGAGCAATGATCAATGATTCCTCTATAATCGGATGACTCACCGATTTTGCCTTGAATCGGGATCCATCTTGTAGTTAGTATTCATGGGAATCTAGCGCATTCTTGCAATACACCATATTTGGCAATCGGATCTACGGTGTACTTTTGCCCGGTTGATGAATATTCCTTCCTTTGATTGTTTCACTTGAAGACCTAGAAAGAAATTCATCTCCCATCATTGACATCTCAAACTTGCCTTTCATCGGTGTTGAAAACTTTTTTCAGCGGTGATGGTTTGGAGATCAAAAATGATGTCATCAACATATATCTCGAACCAAGAAGATATCTTCCCCATCTTCTATCTGAATAGAGTTCTATCAATGATCCCCTTTGACAAAACCATGGGTGAAGAAGAAACCGAGAGAGTATCATACCATGCTCGGGTGCTTGCTTGAGACCATACAAAGCTTTTTCCGAGCCTATAAACTTGGTCATTCTGTTTTGAAACCGGAGGTTGTTCCACATAAACTCTTCTTTAAGCACACCAATTTAAAATGCACTTTTCACATCCATTTTTTATGAACTTCATAAAGATAGCATATGCAAGAAAACAATCGATGGCTTCTAGTCTTGCAACAAGTGCAAAGGTTTCATCATAATCCAAGCCTTTCTTCTTGGGAATAACCTTTCAATGCGACTAAATTTTGCCTTGTTTTCTTACAATGTTGTTGTTTTCATCTCTTTTATTCTTGAAAACCCACTTGGTTCCAATGACATTGTGCCTTTCCGGTCTATCTACTAGCTCCCATACTTCATTCTTGAGAATTGATTCAAATTTCATCTTGCATCAAGAAATAATCCAATGAGAATCTTGTGAAGCTTCACCAATCTCAATAGTTTTCTTTCCGATAGGAAGCGGCCAGAATAGTGCACTCTCACCATGGAACCTTCTTGTTTTAACACCTTGGGTTAGATCACCCTGTCGACTTTAGGATGACTATCTAACCATTTCCTTCTTGGTGTTCCCCTTCAAGATATCCTCAACATTTGAAATGTTAGGTTCGATTAATTGATAATCTCGGGGAACAATCGAAGAAAAGGAAAGGAATCATCTTTTGTGGAAATTTATTGAGAACATTGTCGAGACATTTGTTCTCCTTTGGTTGATAGATTCAGAATTTGCCTCTCATTGTGACCACATCTTCATTGGCATCACATACCGAAGTCTCCGTGTCTGTTGGATTGGTCCCTTTGGAGTGTTGGGTTTCTGAGTCTCACCATCACGAGTTCCATCTGAACCTCTTTATTCGAAGTCTCGAGTCACTCCAATCATAGGATGTGGTGACTTCTTCTTTTGAGAATTAGATGGATGATTTATCTTTCTTTTCGGGCTTAAGGCGATCCTCTTAGTTAGTTCATCAAAGACAACACCTTTTCTTTGAACACAAGTAGATTCATCAAAAAACAACATGAGGTGTTTCCTCCACAATAAGAGTCCTACGGTTGTAAACTCGAAAGCTTTTTCTGACTTCAAAATATCCTAAGAATATTCCTTCATGAGCTTTTACTATCAAATATTTTTTCAAATGATCTTTACCATTATTTGTATGAAACACTTGCAATTAAACACACGAAAGAAAGAAACAAGAGGCTTCCTTTCATTCCAAAGCTCATAGGGTGTTTTGCCTTGACTCTGGGTCAAGATGGATCTGATGCGAGAGTAGCGCAAAGTGTTGGCGGACCAAATTTCAAAATCTTTTAGGAATATCGACTTCAACTATCATTGTCCTTGGAACTTCTTTCGAGAGTCATGTTCCTTCTTCAAAAAACACCATTTTGTTGAGGGTCCTTTGCGGTGATGTTTCATGAGTAATTCCATTTCTTTTGAAAATAATGGATATAATATGATTTATAAATTGGTTCATTTTGATAGGATCGATTTTGACCCACTTTTTTATTTTTTCTCAATCTTGAGCCTTTTCATTAATGATTCTTAGTCTGAGTCTCTTTTTCATTGAGAATAAGAATATGACCTAAGTATATATCTTGAGTAGTCGTCAACTACTACCAATGTGTATTTCCGCCATTAGTGCTTCTTTGGTGTTATAGGACCAAAAAAAAGATATCTTGAATTTATATTTCGTCATTAGAAACATCTACTTTGCTTTTAAATGATGCTTTAATTTGTTTTCCTTTCTCGCACGCATCACAAATATGTTTCTTCATGAACACTTCATTAAGGCAACCCTCTTTACAAGAGCTAATCTTGCAAGCTTATTCAGGGTTTTGAAATTGGGGTGATTCATTCTTTTATGCCATAACCAAGCGGTATCTGTGGAACTTTTAGCAACCAAACATGTATCTTTAGGAGTTGAACTCCAATCGACCAAGATACACATTTCTTTTTTCTTGTATTACCAAGTAATATTTTTACGTGTTGTATCATCTTTAACATAACATAAGTTCTTAGAGAACTCAACATTAAAACCCTTATCACGAATTGGCTTATTGAAAGCAAATTATGCTTCAATCAATACATATGAAACACCATGGATATGAATCGAGTCGATTTCCAAAGTTCCATATCCTTGATTTCCTTGAGTTATCTCCAAAAGTGATCTATGGGCCTTTGTTCAACATATTCATCGAGTATCTTCTTGAATCTGTCATATGTCTTGAACATCCTTTGTCAAGATACCATACATCGGGGGCCTTTTAATCTTCTTTCATCATCATCTTTATGTGATCTTTAATCGACTTAGTGCCCTTGTTTTCCTCCCTAAAAAAACAGATCAATTCTTAGGTACCCAATTTGTGTAGGGTCCTACAAGGTTAGATCTTACCTTTAGGAATCCAAATCGCTTTTGACAACTCTAATCACTTTAGAGTGGCTAATTTGTCTTCCATAAACATCAACATACACATTTACTACTCTGGGTGCCTTAGCGGTTTTACGTGTATGAGTCTAGCTTTAGCATGAACATGGGCTTTTGAATTTTTCTTTAGTTCATGCATACGTTCATTTGCTTTTGACGGTCTAAATCTTTGTTGACTCGGGTTGGAGTAACCTTTACCCTTAGGCAAGTGGGGTTACGTTTGCTGTCTTGAAATCAAGGTCTTTTCGATTGTCTTGAGGACTTGGTTTCTTCGATTGAGAATATCTCATCTTGAGTATTTCTCATCGAGGATTCCTCGATGGTTCATTGTGGAGCCTTTCGGGTTTGCATTCTTTACTTTGAGGCTTTTGAAGTACTTACACGAAACTTTCAATGTCTTTCGGGTTTTCTAGCCTTCACTTTTGAGGTTTGGGCTTTTTCGACACGATCATTGCTTTTATTGAGACCATAGGTCCTTTTCCCTTATCTACAACCTTGGGCATTACTTGAGTTTGAAGTGTGGGTGCTGGTGGTTTTACAAAGATTGTTGATTTTGCTACTTGATGCAAAGATTCGAGATGACCTTGTGAGGTTCCTGGAATGTATCCCAATCCAGATTTTATTGGCAGATCTCTGGTAATAACTGAATTTTATCTATTACATTAGATGCTTTATCAATAGAGTTAACTTCTTCATGACTATCCTCACGATTCGGCATTAAAGTGTCATAAGAGAGGTCATTGAACTTAGTCTGATTAGTTGAATCTCTTGATGGATTTTCTTTTTTGTTTAGGGTCATTATCCTTTCTTTCTCGTAGAGTTGTACTTTCAGAACATCAGTTCATCAAGAGCTCCCATTAATTGAGAAGTGATTTGATTATTGCTAGAGTCTTTCCATTTTAGATTTTACTTTCGGGTTCCTTTATACGCTCTTGAGTTTCATTTAGCGATTCTTGTAAAACAACATAGTCCTTCATTGATTCTCAAAAGAATCCATCGAGTCAAAATGATTTAGGTGGAACTTGAAAACTCTTGTGCTAGTGTAGAGCAACAACAACAGAGAAAGAAGAGTATACCTCCTCAATGGCCATCGGACAAATGTCATCACTTTCCTTTCTTCTCGAGAATATCTCATCCGAAGAGCTAGATCCTCCTCGAGTGTTATTCTTTCGCAACCATGGCCTTTTGCTAGAGAACATCTTGTCTCTTTTAGCTTGCCTTTCTCTTCCCTCCTTAGCACTCAAATGGACAATCATAATGAAAGTGACCTTTGTTTTGGCGATTATAAAGATCTGTTGGTATCATCATCCCGATCACTTTCTTCTTTGGACTTGAAGTCCTTCTTTCGGATGAATATCCTCAGAACTTTCGTGTCCTTCTTCTTCTCGGTTGATCCGTCCCCGAGGTTTCTTCCGGTACTGTGGTTCTGTAATAGTTTTTTGTATTTTCCAAATATTTTATTAAGTCTTTCAAACCTCCTTGCCATCGATCTTGCTAGCTTTTCCTCAAGCTCATCCCCGATTTTTGGCATGGGGGTTCTCAAAACTCTCTAGTTTTCTGAGTTTTATCTTTGGCTTTTAAAGCCACATTCTTACTAGATGATGAATCATCTTTCTTTGCTTCGACCTTTTTTGGATTTCTTATCAATTACAAATTGTTTCATTTCGAGAGAAAACTTGTTGGTATGGCATTGAACTAATGTTTTTGGTGTTTTCAATCACCCTTTGCATGTATATCCCATTTCTTAGAAAGACCTCTAAGAATTTTCAATGCAACTTCTCTTTGTGGATATTTCTTTCCAAGTGCATTTAGATCATTCATGATCTTTAGTGAATCGACTTCCAATTTGTTCATTGATTCACCATCATCCATTCAAAACTATCAAACTTTCCAATTGAGTTGAAAGTTTGTTTTTTTTATATGATCGTGCCTTGGCACATTATTCTGACTAGTGTATCCCAAATCTCTTTAGCAAATATTCTGTTGAGAGATCATTCCCATCACACCATCATCAATTGTCTTTGTATAGTGTGTCTTTAGCAATGTAGTCTAGATTGACTAACTTTCTCTCCTCAGAGTCGGTTGGTCATCGACTTAGGAAATCGCTCTCGATCAATTCTCTCATCTTTCATTCCTCTGGGATTCACCACGATTGGAATGGTCCTTGAGAGACCACTCTCCACATAATTTCATGTTTGGAATCTGGTGAGCTGCATTCTCGATCTCCATAAATCATAGTTCTCCACCGAGAACATGGGAAGTTTTTTAGAAGACATTTTTATCCGAGTTTTTTTGAAAATTCGACCAAATAAGATCGATTCGGATAGACCATAAGTATTTTTAGCAAATAAAACTTTGGTCAACCCAGTGGTCAAGTTGAACCCTTTTGCTCGATACCACTTGTTGGTCGGTGCAAACTTGAGTCTTCTCGTGTATGGGGGGAATACACGTTTTGACTTTTTTAAAACTTTTTCTTGAGGTCACTTGGGTCGGATAATCGAAGATTAGGTCCCGAGAAGCACAGATCGCTCCGAGTCAAAGTCTCATCGAGGCAGTGATCCGAAATTCGCTTTCGAAACCTCGGATAATCCCAACCGAGTCCTAAGTATCAGAGATCCTGAGTTGCTTGGATCGGATAACTAACTTATTGAACCCTCGGAAGAGTAAGTTCGGTTTGGGATCTGTTCTAAATACTTTCGGTTGTGGAAATGGCCCTTTAGTTTATACTGCGTTTTAAGCTTTCTTGAAAACCTTCCTTAATGAAATAGTGATTAGAATTGATTCAATTACATGCAACTTCGATTGGATTGATTCCAATTGAAATATCGATGAAAAATATGCTTTCAAACTCGGTGATGCAAGGTTAAGCACCTGATAAAAAAAGCGATAAATAACACAAACAATTTATAGTGGTTGAGACTCAAGCTCCTACGTCCACTCTCTCCGATCCTGGAGAAATTCACTAATCACTTCGAAGCTTCGACTACCTGGCGTAGTTTACTTACTCAACTTCGACCCGATTTTACGACTACTCCGAGTTTACTTACTCAACCCGACCTTGAGTTTTGACTGGTGAGTTTTTTCTTACTCAAACACAACCAAGCTTTGAGTATCTTACTAACTTCTTCAAGAGTTTTTCGACTACTCCACGTAGTTTACTAACTCTTTACAACTCTACTCACCAACAAACACACTCTAACCACGTTCTCAAGGGGTTTGGGGTTTCTCGGTTGGTTTCAACTAGGATGAGATATCCTTTACAATGAAGCACAATGCAAAGGGTTAGGATATCTCGACTAAGCTTTGGATATGTCTTATCAAGCTAGGCTTAGTATAGTGATCTCTCTTCGAAATAAAGCACTTGGGAAATTCTAAGTTTTTTGAGTGCTTCAACTTGCAGTAATAAGTTTGAGCTCTTGAGTTGCGTATAAATTTCCCGTAACCTTACAATGTAGAGGGTCACCGGTATTTATAGGCATACACCAAGGTCACTCTTGAAAACTATCCGTTGGAGAGATAACCCGTGAGTTTCCTCTTATGGTGTGTGAGAGCGGCTATATTTAGGGTTTGAAACTCCCTAACACGTTTTAGGCAATAGCCTTTCATGTAGCCGGTCTTCACTTTTTTGGAACGGAACTTTGTACATCGACATCTTTTAAGTGAACATTGTCGATGCCGATCCGGTGTGTATGGTTGATCTTTGTCTTCCTCTTTTTGACTTTTGTCTCCAATTAAAGGTAGACACCTTCAACGGCTCTTTTGGTTACAAACTCTGAGTTTGATATAACCTTAACAACACTTCTGACTTAGTTCCTTTTGTCTGCATGGGAATGTCTTGGGCAATATCTATTCTTCTAAGGAATCGCTATCTTTCTCGATGTGCATCCTTCGGATAGATATTTTCGATTGCCTCAGATAGTGGGGTTTATCTTGAGCATTGATGCATCAATCGAGTCTTGATAATCTTCATGCCTTTCTTGATCTTCAGTCTTCTGTCTCCAGTCTTGCGTCTTCAGAGTCTTCTGAGTCTTCAGGGTCTTCAGAGTCTTCAGAGTCTTAGATTATTGTGTTAGCCCAACACAGTACAACCAACAGATGTTTCACGAGTTCTCACTCAACCAATACCAGAAATCTGATCTAGAAACCCTAGACAGAAATCTTGCTATAACAAACTTAACCTAACTTTTGTTCGGGTATAAGATTTGTGTTCCAATTGGAATAATATCCTATCTTTTGAGTAGCCTAAAGCTAGAGGATAAGTATTCTATGCTAAGAACCATGGGATGAACAATTAAGAATAAATCTTAAATTTGTGTTCTTCGTGCGGAAATCTTGAGAGCTTGAGCTTGAGTATAATTTCCGTAACTTTACTCTGAAGGTTGATCCCATATTTATAGGCACGAAATCGAACTAGCCATTGGAGAGCAATTCGAATTTTGGTCTATTTTAGGTAGGCTTGCAGAGTTGATATGATTTTCATCAGAGCTGACATGGCCGAAAGCGTGCAATTTTGTCCTTTTTAGCCGTTCAACTTTAAGCCTTCAACCCTGAGTCCCATCAGTTCCGTACAAACGTGTCGATCTCTCATTGTCTAGCAAGTACCATGAATGCTGGTCTTGATAGATCTAAATGCTTGTTGTCTGATAGATTTGTTTGATGTAGGTTGTAACTTTCTGAGTTAAACCTTTCCTGGAACTGAACAGATCAGATAAACTGATTTGCCCTACTTGAAGTCTTCAACTATAAGTTGTCTTAGCTCAACTTACTGACTTCATCTGATGTACTTCGATCTGGTCTTCAGTCTTGATATCTTCTTCATGACTTCAGATAGGTTCTGATCTTCTGATCTTCGCTTCTGATCTTTACTTCTAATCTTCAAGACTTAGAACCACTTACATTGAGTTCCCCCTCAATGTGTGATCTCTTCTAATTTTACATCAGTTGTTCTATACAATAATTATCAACTAGTCAACTTAGTTCTCAAGCTAAATCATTAGTCAGCTAATATTTACTGACTGGTCCTATTACATCTGTTTTGGAACTTTTATCAAAACTTAATAAATTTCCCAACAAGCTCGTTTCGCATTTCTTCGACGCCCATGTCTTGTCTAGGATAAGCTTTTGATGGGAAGAATTATGATGGCTTGTATCATCATGCACGATATGATAGTAGATGATGAACGAGACACGTACCAAACTTATTATGATCCCACATAATTTTTATGGATGATCCCACAGGTGGTGAAGGTTTTGAATATTCTAAAGTACACATTACAAGTCTATCCACTTATATATGATTAATAAGGAACAACTTCGCAATAGAGAAGCTCGTACTACTATTAAAAACGACTTTATTGAGCATATATGACAAAAATTCGGTATTGATAATTAAATATGTAATTTTATCTTCCGCATTGTTGTATTTTGTACATCTATTTATAACTTGATATATTTATTTACAATTTTATATTTAAATTTTTGTGATTTAAACTTTATTATTGAGATTATAATTTTATTTTAAATGTATGGTAATTTTTTTATTATAGTTACGCATTTTGAATATCAAATAATTTAATATATCATCTTATTAATGTAATAAAAATTTATTATAGATAAATATAATTATTAAATAGTGAAAAAGAAAGATTATTTTATTAAGAGATCGGGTTGTGGGTGTTTGTTGATAAAGTATGAAAAAAGATGAGGATTGGTTGAGTTGTAGCTTGTAGGTTGTATGTGTGGAGGAAAGAGAAATGAAGAGATGCTTGGTGAAATTGTAAGGAATGAAATTGGAATGAGAATGAAAAGAGTAAGTAATCAAAGTCATACCTCATCTATTTGACACATTTGATAAATTCTTAGTTTGGAGGAATCAAAGTCATAATAGTGCAATTCCAAATACACACTATGACTTTGATTCCCATAGTATACTCCATAATACCCCAATCAAACACCCCCTGAATTATTTATTAGGAGATTGAGTCGTGGGTGTTTGTTGATAAATATAGTCTAAAAATCTGCTCTCAAATTACTCCTGCTGTCTCTTTTTGTGCTGCTATTCTTTTCTCTTTGTTGACGTACTCATAAAATCACTGAAGTTTAAAACGCTTTTTTCCTTTGTTGCCAAATAAATGCTGAAAATTGAGCAGCAAATTAATCTTCATGTGGGTCCAAGTTCAATTGCAGCTGCCAACCTTCCTGGTTCAATTGCTGCAGCCTACTTCCCTCTCTTTCGGTGGTGGGTCGACACATAAGAGACCAAGTCTCTTTCTCTCTTCTCAACAAATAAAGCTAATTCCTTGGTTGTCTTTTCTTTTTATTTAAATGGGCCAAGAGATTTTGTTTCCACAACATGGGCCACTGATTAAAAATAGTTGGGCCTGCTATACTTCATTTTCGCGAGTTGGGCTAAGACGATATTTTTTGCTGCGCATCGCTTTTTGTTTCGCTCATAACTCGAGCTCTCGAATTTTGATTGAGTTGATTCTTTTTTCGTTGTAATTCTCTTTTCAACGAGCTTTATATGGTTTAGTCCTCTTCTCCAATACATTTCTAGATCGAAACTTTTTTTTTTTTTGCTTCAATTCCTTTTCTCATTTCAAATGCAATTAAGTCAAATTAATGTCGAAAAATACATGAAATCCTATCAAATTTGAACAATTAAACAAATAATTTCAAGCAATTCTCACACCAATAACTGGACCCAACCTTACTTACCGAACTCGGAACCTGATGCGGCAAGTGGAAGCATAAAAGAGTATTATCCGTTGATTCTAAGAATACCCGGATGAATACAAAAACACGATTAACATTTAATTCCGTTGATTCGACATGAATACCGGAACGGAAGAACAACGATTAACACACGAATAAGGGATAAACCCAATATGTTTTCTATTTCATTTCAATCTGTCTATTACAATGGTAGAAATTGACTATTCATACTAGTCTCGTAATTAATTAACATAACAAACGAAAAGACTAAATTAAATAACTAATAAATAAATGGATCTAAAACTTATGATGACTTTCAAACTTCTTCCTACCATTCTTATCTTCATCAGAACAATCAGGACCCAGATCGGGACCACGACCACGGTCGGACGGACCCATAACGCATAGAACCCGGGCATAGACAGGATCCGAACCTGTGTCTTGACCTAGATCGGACTTGGACGACCCGGACAGGCACGGACCCAAATCCTTACTAGGACTCGGAATCGACCTAGGACCTAGATCCAACTCGGACCTGAACCCGACCCAGGTCGCGGAGGGGTTTGGGAGGGTCGCGCATGGGCTGAGTTTGGGATCGTGGACTAAAATTTTTAAATTTATGAATATTGTATTTTTTTTTGTTAAAATAATAATTCTTTAGTCTTATGGCAAACAATATCGCTCATGATGAAATTTAAATGATGTGACAACCTTTTATTGGACGTCTAACGTAAAAAAAGACAATTATTTTATGAATATATTGACTGAATGAGTTGAAAACAATTAAATTTAGACAAAATCTAGTATTAAAATTTACATATAAAAAAAAAAATTGAATTGAAACTCAATTTCCTTTGACCTTGCCCCTTTTTGTCTTCATTCCATTGAGTAGGTCATGCCTTTTTTTGTTGTTGCTGCCTTTCCTTTTTTCCCTTTTTTTCCCTCTTCTTTCCTCTTTCCTCTTTCCTCTTTCTTCTTTCTCTTCTCTTTCCTTTCTTTTCCTCTTTCTTCTCTCTCCTTTCTTTTCTTTTCGATCTATAACTCTTTATTTCTCTCTCTCAACTCTTATTTTCTCTCTATTTCTACGCTCTATTATTCTCACAGCAAAAATATCTAAATCTTATGAGTTCGTGTTACGATTTTTATTGTATAGTTGATTTCTCTCGAATTTTTGTTCATTGTGAAGCACAATTTTCAACCTATTCGACATTGTAGGAATTCGTCGGTTTTTTAAGTTCTTCTTCAGGTACTATGACATTGCACAATTTTTGTTCATTGTGTTTTTATGTGTTTATTTGTTTTTATCAGGTTTTTCCCCCATTTTTTTTCGCTTTCTAGGTTTTGTCTCAAACATGCTTAAATGGAATCGATCCGTTGAAAATTTTACTGGTGGTTCTGATAAAGGGTCAAAGAAGGTGAAGAATGATATTATTTCTGGTGCTTATAGGGAATCGAGCTAATCGAAATTGTAGTAGTGGTTCTGATAAGCTGCCAAAGAAAGGTGAATGATCGATGATGTTGTTGATGGCAATTATATTAGGTTATTCCCCCTGTTTGATTGTTTTGTTTTATAATGTGATGTTATTTAGGTGTAATACTGTGATGCTATTTAATGTAATACTTTTAAATTATGTAGTGTAATACTTTTATTTTATTTAGTGTAATAGTTCTTATGGGTTTTGTTTTGAATATTCAGTGATGGTGTTAAATATACTTTGAGGGGTTTCGTATGAAAAGAATATTACTCTGAGGCTTTAAGTTACTTAATTTTACTTTATGTCAATTTTTATTTAATTATTTTTGTGTTAAACTTGTAATTGTGAGTTGTAATACAAATATTATTAAGGGAATGAATTTATACGCAAGTGATGAGAAAATAGACAGGGACATCAGAACTCCTTTGGAGTACAAGATGACTTGTTCTAATGAGAATCTCTCTGATGCTAATTATCAGTTAATTGCATACTCGTAAATTATTTCTGAAGCTGCGTGTTAATGTTTTTTGTTCAATACGTTTCAGTTATATGTGAGATGTGTTGATTATAAAAGTATTTTATTTTTATAATATGGTTACTTCATCTAATATTATGGTATAAAAAAAATCACATGAGTCGGTCATTTTCTAAAGTGTTTAAGCGTCATGTCTAAATTATACATTGTCTCATCGTGAGGCTCCCTCACTCAAGTGTGTGCCTCTTTGGCATATTGGATAAGCAGTGTGAACTGTGAAGCTAATTTTCATTATGTTCCTCATATATGTAGTATGTAACTTTCTTGGTTAATTGCACACTAGATGAGTATTGTGTCTGAATACATGCTATTTTGTTCTACCCATTTTTTCAATCAGTTTTTATGCAAGTGGTGATGAACAGACATGGACATCAGAAACTTTATTGGAGTATGACGTTTTGTCGTTGCGAATCTCTCCGACGTATTGAATTTCACTTGCTTATATGATCTTTTGTTCTACTTTGTATTTTCGTACTAAGTTGATTATTATGCCTATGAATTATTGCAGTTGAGCCTTTGAGAGAGTACCCATGGAGACCTTGAATGAAGTTGTGAGGCCATTTGAGCTTCAGTACTAATCAGTTTTTCGTGTAAACTCATCCAAGAGAATGGATGACTTGGATTGCATTAGCTATTTCCTACATCCAGGCAATTGAGGACTTTGAGCACTAAATCCTCGAGGTCGGTAGCAACACCAGAAAGGCCGAGGTAGTCAACATGTTGTTGTTAAGAAAACCCTTCAATGTCTAACATAGGAACATAAATAATGTTGCGAGTAATAGAAGGAACGAAATAACAATTATTCAGTTCAAGTCTAAAACCAGAGGGTAAGTCTAAAACATAAATGTCAACACGTTCAGCAGCAACTCTTGCTCCATTCCCAAGGTGTAGGGCGACTTCACCCGGCCTAACTGCCCTGTTATGCTTGAGACCCTGCACATTAGTACAAATGTGTGAGCCACAACTGGTATCTAATACCCAGCAGTTAGTATCATTTGTGGACATGTTTATCTCAATAACAAACATACATGTTCCAATGGCTAAGACACCTTGTGTCTTCTTTTCAGCTGCTAGAACCTTGCAGTCCTTCTTCCAATGCCTCTTCTGCTTCCAGTAGGGGCATACATCCTTGTCCACCCTCTCCTTCTTTTGAATTCCACCTTTGGGTTTAAGGAAGCTTGACTTAGAGCCTTTCTTTGCCTTGCCCCTTCGCTTCTTCTTTCCTTTCGGAACAGAAGAAGTAGAGGCACTCACCATGAGCACGGGCTTTTCCTTAGCAGTGGAAGACTCAAAATTTTTTAGCATGTTATGCAGCTCGGGCATAGTTGATTCCGTCTTATTCTATTAAAGCTTACTACGAAACTCGAATATGAATCGGGAAGCGACTGAAGAATGACATAAACAACAACGTTGGTCTTGAGCTCAATGCCCAAACGACCAAGTTTCTCGATTAGCCCAATCATCTTCAACACATGGTCAAGCACCAAACGCACGTTTCGGTGCCAGTCGAGAAAATTTTGCCCAACCAATTTGTTCGTTTCCAAAACGCTTCTCAGTGATAAGTTATTCATTTCAACAATCCTAGAGAAATAAAATAAAATGAGAATTAACACATAATTCCTATGATCAATATTCAACAATCAAAATAAACATGGTCATTCAAATTTATTTTGTCTCCATTATTTTCACATATTCAACGACCTCATCGGAAGAATACAAATTTATATCTAATATAAATCATAATGGTCTAGGATTCACATTCCTACTATCATAATATCTGCTTGGGCTGATTACTATGATAGCAGAACTGGTAGGTCTCCAAACCAATTGCAAAAAACTGCAATTCCTAGTTGATTGAACCTAGTTCAATCGGATGCCCCTTGACTTTCGTTTCCCTGCTTGGGCTGGTGAAACAAAGTCAAGTTGATTTACAACCATCAAGCGGCGACACTACGTGTCCCTATAAAGGTCCCGTTAGATGTAGATCCGAGCAAAAGACTTGGGCCTTAAATACTCATTGGAACGAAATCTCTAGTTTACTTTTAATTTTGATGGAAGGCATCGTTCAACTTAATGAAAATCATATTTTAGTGAGGAACGTTTTAAAGGCGGGAAATTAATTGCTTAATCGAGATCCAACATGTTAATCTACATCACATTTGAGCAATTATTGGGCGCCGCCTACCCAAACAAGATTTCACACGGACTAAGACGTATATGGGCACCGTCTACCTAAACATGATTTCACACGTACTAACACTTATATGGGCGCCGTCTACCCAAATAATTAATATGGTCCGACATTTATTGGGCGTTGCCTACCCAAACAGTTATAATACGGACTATAAAAGTGTTAACAAATTTAATTAAATAAATAATTAACCAAGTGGGATTTAATAATTCCTTTAAAACGAATTTCAAAATCCAATTTTAAATTCGATTTTAAAATTATTAAATTTCAATAATTAATTCAATTAATTTATAAATAAAACTTCAACTTTTATTACTAATTCTTAAAAATAATCTTATTAAATTTTAAAATTAGATTTTTATGTATTTGTTTGCCAAGGGCACAAGTGCAATTTCTAAAATTTGCACGGAGGGGTCTGTTTGAAACCCAATTTGCAAAACAGCCCCTCCCTCATCACAGCCCGGAAACCGCCTTCCAATCAGGACAACCGAAACCAACAATTCATCAACCGTTCATCAGTTTTAATCCAATTAATCATAAAACAGTCAATGAAAATTTAAGATCACCAGGTTAATCGAAATTAGTCCAACCAAATCAGATAAACCATAGTATCAAAAACCGAAAACCAATCTGTACAGATGTGAATAAAAGTACAGACGAGCATCGAACAGACGCGTACACCCGAGTCGCCCCGCCGCCGCTAGGCGCGCGGGTGACTCGATGCTGCAACCAAATTTTTGTTTATGAGTTCATCCCGAATAGATCCTAACATAACATATCCCAACAACTGGTATCAGAGCCCTGGTTTGGGCTCTGATCTTTTGAACTGTAATTTAAATTGTTGTTCATTAAATTTAAAATTGGATAGTAGAATTGTTAGATCTGTTTTGCAGGTATCCAATTGTCATGGTATTTTAATGAATTTTCCTTATGAAGGATAAATCGAAAATCTTTGATATATTCAAGGATTTCAAAGCCGAAGCTGAGAAACATAGGGAAAAAGAGTATCAAGTTTCTACGATCTGATCATGGAGGCGAATACCTCAGCGATGAGTTTTGGAACTACCTGTCAGACGAGGGAGTTGTATCCCAGTTGACTGCACCCGGAACCCCTCAACAAAACGGGGTGGCACAACGAAGAAACATAACGCTTTTAGAAATGATCAGGTAAATGATGAGTTATTAAGATCCACCAAGTCGTTTTGGGGTCGCGCCTTGGAAACTGCAGCTTATATTCTGAACTTAGTACCATTCAAATCGGTTCCTAAAACTTCAAGATAATTGTGGACCAGACGCAAGCTTAGTTTGAGACACTTGAGAAACTGGGGGTGTCCGGCATATGTGCTGGACAAGAAAGCTGGTAAGTTGGATGCACGCTTAGAATTAAGGTTGTTCATAGGGTATCCCATGGGAACGAAAGGATGCATGTTCTATGGTCCCGAAGATCAAAAGGTTGTAATCAGTACACACTTTAGATTTTTAGAGGAAGACTATATGAACAATAGAAAGCCTAAAAGTGAGATTACCTTAGACGAATTTGTTAGGGTTATACTGAAAAGTATGTTTTTACTTTGTATAACCAAACTGGAATTTCTTATTTATTTACGGAAATAATTAATAAATCACAGTTGCATTAAATATGAATGAATGTTATATATATTTATTGCAAATCCGTTCAATAAGTAAAGTACATATTACGTTGCAGTTAATTTGGTGATACCAGATCACATAAGATTAAATTAACAGCTCCTCGTAATTAAGTACAAATTCACAACCCAGATGGAAATGAATGAATCATAATGAAAGGTTGAAGTATAAGACTCAGATTGGCTTGTCTTGACCAAGAGATTATTTTAGTGCATTTAGATGCACTGAATAAGGACCTACAGGAGGATAAATTCTTTGGTACTGAATATACAAGAATTAGACCTCAGTAGTGTGTTATTTCTTAATCTTTGTCTCTTAAATAGGATCGTGTGAAATTAATAACTATTGCTTTGACTTATGATAGGAAGAGAGTCAATATGATTCGATACCTTATATCTTGGGCAATATTATTAATTACATGACGATTGCTGACATTTAATATGAAGAATCGTGTGCAAGTACGTCTTACTTGATTTGTCCCCTTGGTGGGCTCAGAATCTCTATCATACCAAATCTTGCAAGTGGAAATTTATTTCCGGTATGAATAATAATGTTGAGTTGTCTTTACTCCAAGGACTAAGATATTAATTAATTTAAAGCTTGTTCAGTGGCTTAATTAATTAATGGACTAAAATAATCTTAAACACGAGAAATAATGACCGGGAGCCATATTATAGTAGAATCGTAATATGGGTTAAGATGGATAGTTCAATATTAATTTTATAGTGGAGTAAATTAATATTAATGGACTTGAATAATATTTGGCCCAATTTTAAAGCTTCATAGTCCATTAAAGGTCCAATCTTAATTCTCCTAAAGGCCCCTCAAATAGCCTAAATTAAAGTTCAATTAATGAAAATGAGAAGAAAATAATTTTGCCTAATATTTCTTTGATTTTTTCGAAAAATATAGGAAAGAGAGAAGAAAAGATTTTCTTGATTTTCTTGAAGATATTTTATGGAAAGAGAGAAGTATTCTTGGAATACATAATTATACCATAAATTTAAGAAGTCAAATCTTGATCACTTTTGCCTTGTAATTTTCGAAAAAGTGGGGAAAAGGGGAAGAAATTTTTTTATGGAAAAATTTAATTAAGGAGAAAAGAATATAGGAGATATATTCAAGATTTCTTGGAGACCAAGAAAAAGATTTTATTTCTTATTTTTTCCTCCAAAAAAATCGGCCACCCTAGTCCTATTTATAGGGGATGAATTTTTCATTCCTAAGTGCAATTCCATGTGTTGGAAATATTAGAAATCCACAAAGGTGGTGACAAAATATTTTATTTTTCTCTTTTGTTAAAATCGTTCGAGTGAAATCATCCCACCGGATTACGTTCGTGGACTTGGGATATATTTGAGAAGGCTCTTTGGGTTGATCCAACGTCTCAACGGTTGTCTCTACAAGAGGTACGTAATCTTGTAATTCCTAGATTCCGCATGCTTAGGATTTACGTGGATTATGTGTACACATAAATTATTTATTTGCTTATTGATTATTATGTTGAATTGATTTATGATTAATTCATGTTAGTAATTAATTGATTTATTTAAATATGTATTTGAAAATCAACTCGAATAGATCCGGACACCTATAATTTCCCAACAACTGGTATCAGAGCTCTGGTTTCGAGCTCTAATTTTTAAATTGTTATTTAAATTTTGTTGCACGTTAAATTTAAAATTGGATAGTAGAATTGATATATCTGTTTTGCATGTATCCAATTGTCATGGTATTTAATGTGTTTATTTTTCATGCGTATGAATGTTGATTTTAATTCGATTCGCTCGGATTTGTTTTCTCATGAGAAAATCCACGAGTAGATTAGGCTATTTAGTTTGTTCAATGTAATAGACTAGTCTAGATTTAAGGTATTTATTTTTTGTTAAATAAATTGTAACCTGATCGAAGACGAAGACGGAGACGAGGAGTTAAAATAGACCCGGAATCGTAAGTAGGCAACGTCGTCACTTGCTAAGGTGCCCTAGCGAGCCTGACGACGACGCGACGACGCGGCGTCCTTGAGCCGACAGGCGTGGCGCTGACAACATCGGCGGGTGGTTGGGGCGGACGCGCATGGGTGCAACCGGTGGCCCGGCGGTCTTGCCTGGACAGCCTTGAGTCGGGAAGTCTGGGCGGGTGGGTGAAAGCGGCGAAGCGGCGTCTTGCGCCGCCAGGCGCTATCTTCTCGGGATTGACTCCGAGCCCGCCGATTCTTGCCGTCTACGACTAAAGCGTCTTATTTCTGCGCTAAGCGTCTTGCTTTTTTGAAGGCTGCTGCGCTAAGCGTTCGACCAAGTGGCGGCGCCAGATCTTGGAAGGGTCTTGGTGGCGCGAGCTACTTGGCGCGACGCTTCGAGACGGATTTTTTTTCGAGACGAACAAGTGGGAGAAATTCAAAACGGCGTTTCTTCAAGATCAAGCCAACAAAAATCAAACCATGACAGTTGGATAATTTGTGCCCAATATGTTTATTTTCCGCTTTGCTTGATTTATTGTTGTTTTTCTTATGCTTTATTTAATTTGTTTAAATGTGTTTGCATGAGAATTGTTCAACTAAAAATCTCAAACTCAAAAATTACTAAGTATGTTTTAATAATTAATTTGGTTTCGAATTAAATTAATTTTGACCTCCATGATTTATTTATTTGTGAAATCTTTTGGAGAAATTCCCCTACGGGATGGTCAAAAGATAGCTTTCACATGAATAAATTCTCAAAAGGATGATCGTGAATTATTATTAGTGGCGACGATGACCCTCCCAAGAGGCTAGATCAAAACGAAGTAGTAATTTTGGATTTGTTGTTAATGTATTTGGTCGCAAGTTCAATTTCTACTGAACACATAATTTTTTTTGAAGTGTTTGGGTGCTTGGTGTACTAACTACTAACATTTAACAACTAACTTTGTCCTATCAAAAAAAATTTGGATTTAATCATGGTTATTACTTAGGTATAAAATTGATATGCATATACTTCACCGAAGTCCCTGTCAATTTTATATTGGTCAAGTGGGAGCCGACTATTAATTTTGAATTAAAGGCCTGTGACTGTTCTTGTTTGTAACCTGCTTGAATAGAATTTAAATGATGACCCTCCCAAGAGGAGCATTTAAATCTGTTTTGAGATGTTGGCTGATGCATGTTCATATTTTTTTTGAGATTTTAATATGAATCATGTGATCGAATTATGTGATTTCTTTTGTGTTGATCCGGATATTGACACAATATGTATGTTTATTTCAGTTTCATCATGTAGCTACCTTTTAATCCACTGTTCATTATACTAAAAGACAATCTGCTTATTGGAGAAAACTATCTTGCTTGGAAACAAAAACTAATGAACGATCTTGCTACACATGAGTCCAAATGGGTACTTAATGCACCAAAACTCGAAAAACCAGCCAAGAATGCTACTATATGGGAAGAGATGGAATATAATGAATGGGAGCTGGCAAACAAATTGATAAAGGAAATAATCTTGACACAGATGTCAGATTTGCTAAAACACCTTCATCAAGGGTTTGCGACAGCTGCAGACATTATGGAAAATCTCGAAGCGAAGCAATCAAGAGCATTAAGCATGACATGGTCAAGCTAAAGTTGGAAGAAGGAATGACTGGAAAAGAGCACATTCTTAGGGTCATGGTCCACTTTGAAGAACTTGCATATCTCGGCGAAAAATGTAATTTCAAAAGCAAAGTTGATTTCATACTCAATTCTCTGCCAAAGAGTTATGATCATCGCTATGTAAGATATCTTATGGAAGATATGGACTTTACTATGGATGATATTGTGAGATCTCTTACATTGGTCGAAGAGGAAAATGAGTGCAAGAAAGTTGCAAGAAGGTCCGCTTCTCGTTCTAGGCCAATTGGAGGTAAGACCGATGAGCAGACTGACATGATAAATCAGTTTTATACAAACTTCAAAGATGGAAGGCTAAGTATGAGGATCTGTTTGGAGTGCGGCGAGAAAGGTCATTGGAGGTCAGCCTGTTCCAAACCCAAAAGGAATGGAATGAAAGGTAATTCTCACTCCCTAGTTGTTGAAACTTGTTTGGCGGAGTACGCTACCCATTCGTGGGTAGTAGATATGGGATCCACTTATCATATTTGTTTCACATTACAGGGGTTCAAGCGGACCCGACAACTTAGTGGACGTGAGATCCTCATCACGCTGGGCGATGCTACAAGAGTGACAGCTGAAGCAGTGGGAGAAGTGGACCTGTCTTTTGAAGACAAGACTTTAATTTTAAGAGATGTTCTTTATGTTCCTGTTTTTCGGAAAAACCTTATTTCAGTTTCAAAACTATTTGTTGATGGATATTCTTTTCGTTTTAATAAGCATGTTACTGTTTTTCATAACAATATGATTATCTATTGTGGAACTTTACGGAACAATCTCTATATTATTAATTGCACACATCACTCACAAAATACATAGTATAACACGTATACTATTTCATGCAAAAGAAAGCGTTTGACTGATGTGAACGAAACACTTCTTTGGCACCTAAGATTAGGTCATATTAACCCAAAAAGGATTCAAAAGTTGGTTCAAGATGGTGTTGGGGTCCGGGCACCCATAATTTTCCCAACAGATGGTTCATTGGGGACTCTCCAGATTGAACCATTTCCAACTTGCGAATCATGCTTAGAGGGTAAAATGACCAAGAGGGCATTTGGAGCCAAGGGGCTTAGAGCTAACTAAGTGTTAGAAATCGTTCACACCGACATGTGTGGTCCAATAAAAATCAAAGCTAGAGGTGGCTACGAGTATTTTGTTACGTTTATCGATGATTACTCACGCTACGGATACATTTTCCTAATGAAGCATAAATCTGTGACCTTTGATAAATTCAAAGAATTTAAAGCTCAAGCAAAGAATCATAAGGAAAAGACTATCAAGTCTCTACGATCTGATTGTTGAGGCGAATACCTCAGCGATGAATTCTTGAACTACCTGTCGGAAGAGGGGATTGCATCCCAGATGACTGCACCCCTCAACAAAATGGGGTTGCAGAACGAAGGAATATGACACTTTTAGAAATGGTAAGATCAATGATGAGTTATGCAGATTTATCAAAATTGTTCTGGGGTTACCCTCTGGAAACAGCGGCTTACATTCTGAACTTAGTGCCTTCCAAATCAGTTCCTAAAACCCCGAGAGAATTGTGGACAGGGCGCAAGCCCAGTTTAGGACACATCAGGATCTGGGGTGTCCGACATACGTGTTGGACAAGGAAGCTGGTAAATTGGATGCACGTTCAGAATTAATATTTTTCATTGGGTACCCCGAAGGAACGAAGGGATGCATGTTCTATGGTCCTAAAGATCAAAATGTGGTAATCAGTACGCACTTTAGATTTTTGGAAGAAGACTATATGAACGATAAAAAGCCTAGAAGTGAGATTACCTCAGAAGAACTTAGGGAGCCGAGTCCATTGCCAACTGTACAAAATGACATACCAATCGTCACACCTACACAACCGGAACCTCGTCGTAGTGGGAGGGTTATCAGACAACCCGAGCGATTCTTAGGGATCGAAGAGTCTTCGGACTTGATCTCAGGAGAAGAATCAGATCCATGGTCCTACAACGAGGCGATCCAAGATAAGGATGCAACATCTTGGCAAACTACAATGGAAGCCGAAATGGGTTCAATGGATCACAATAAGGTGTGGAGATAGTCGAACCACTCAATGGAGTAAAACCCATTGGATGCAAGTGGGTATACAAGAGAAAGAGGGGACCGAGCGGAAAGGTTGAAACATTTAAAGCAAGACTTGTGGCGAAAGGGTACACTCAGAAAGAAGGGATCAATTATGAGGAAACCTTTTCGCCCGTAGCCATGCTCAAGTCCATCCGCATTCTCTTGTCGATTGCTGCGCACTTAGACTTTGAGATCTGGCAAATGGATGTGAAGACGACTTTCCTCAATGGAAGTCTTGACGAAGAAATCTATAGCAACAACCCGAAGGCTTCATTGAAAAAGGCCAAGAGCATCTGGTTTGCAAGCTTAAGAATTCCATTTATGGGCTAAAGCAAGCATCCAGTGCTTGGAATCAGTGTTTTGATCAAGTTATAAAATCCTACGGCTTTGATCAGAACAACTTTGAAAGTTGTGTTTACAAAAGGCATGACGGAACTGCCTTGGTATTTTTGGTACTATACGTAGACGACATTCTGCTCATCGGAAAAGATGTAAAAGTGTTATCAGACGTAAGGGCATGGCTGTCAAAACAATTTGATATGAAGGATTTAGGGAAAGCAGGTCACATTCTAGGGATCAAGATCACTCGAGATCGCAAGAAAAGAATGATCGGGCTTTCACAGGCCTCATACATAGACATTATTTTCAAGTGTTTCAGCATGCAAGATTCCAAGAAAGGTTTTGTGCCCTATAGACATGGAATCCATCTATCCAAAGAGATGTGTCCCAAACACAGAAAGAGATAGATGACATGAAGGGCATCCCTTATGCTTCGGCTGTGGGAAGCCTCATGTATGCAATGCTATGCACGAGACCGGATATCTGCTCCGCCGCAGGCATGGTAGCAAGATATCAAAGCAACCCTGGGAAAGAGCATTGGACTGCAGTAAAGAACATTCTGAAGTATCTGAAGAGGACAAGGGACACAATGTTGATTTACAAGTCAGACAGTCTAATCCCCATCGGTTACACGGACTCGAATTTCCAATCAGACATAGACTCTAGAAAGTCTACCTCGAGTAGTGTGTTTTGCATGGGGGAGGAGCCATGACATGGAGAAGCGTAAATTAGAAATGCATCGCCGATTCTACCATGGGCCGAATCGTATGCTAACGTGAAGCGATGAAAGAAAGTGGTTTAGCTCAAGAACTTCCTAGTGGACTTGGACATTGTCCGGATTTGCTCGAAGACGATCCACGATCTATTGTGACAATCTTTGGAGGCGATTGCAAATTTGAGGCGAGAGCACACAAGGCCAGCAAACACAATGAAAGAAAATACCATCTCATACGAGAAATTGTCAAGAGAGGAGACATTGAGGTGGCAAAGATTGCATCGGAAGACAACCTAGCAGATCCGTCACAAAGGGTCTGCCTCAGAGTACATTCGAGAGACATGTGGAAGGAATGAGTGTCAAGAACGTTGCCAATCTGCTTTGAGTATAAGTGGGAGAAATATTATTAGGTTCGTGTAGGTGACATTAGATGTCACATAGAACACGAGACATGCTGTAGTATACTTAAAAGCAGACTTTGAGTATAAGTGGGAGACTGTTAGGGTTATACCGAAGTATGCTTTTAATTTGTATAACCAAACTGAAATTTTTTATTTATTTACTGAAATAATTAATAAATCACTGTTGCATTAAATATGAATGAATGTTATATATATTTATTGCAAATCCGTTCAATAAGTAAAATACATATTACGTTGTAGTTAATTTGGTGATACCAGATCACAGAAGATCAAATTAACAGCTCATCGTAATTAAGTACAAATTCACAACTTAGATGGAAATGAACAAATCATCATGAAAGGTTGAAGTATAAGAATCAGATTGGCTTGTCTTGACCAAGAGATTATACTAGTGCATTTAGATGCACTGAATAAGGACCTACAGGAGGATAAATTCTTCGGTACTAAATATACAAGAATTAAACCTCAGTGGTGTCTTATTTCTTAATCTCCGCCCCTTAAATAGGATCGTGTAAAATTAATAACTATTGCTTTGACTTATGATAGGAGAATCGTGTGCAAGTAAGTCTAGCTTGATTTGTCCCCTTGGTGGGCTCAGAATCTTTATCATACCAAATCTTGCAAGTGAAAATTTATTTCCGGTATGGATAATAATGTTGAGTTGTCTTTACTCCAAGGACTAAGATATTAATTAATTTAAAGCTTGTTCAGTGGCTTAATTAATTAATGGACTAAACTAATCTTAAACACGAGGAAATAATGACCGGGAGTCATATTATAGTAGAATCGTAATATGGGTTAAGATGGATAATTCAATATTAATTTTATAGTGGAGTAAATTAATATTAATGGACTTGAATAATTTGGCCCAATTTTAAAGCTTCATAGTCCATTAAAGGTCTAATCGTAATTCTCCTAAAGGCCCCTCAAATAGCCAAAATTAAAGTCCAATTAATGAAAAGGAGAAGAAAATAATTTTGCCTAATATTTCTTTGATTTTTTCGGAAAATATAGGAAAGAGGGAAGAAAAGATTTTCTTGAAGATATTTTATGGAAAGAGATAAGTATTCTTGGAATACATAATTATCCCATAAATTCAAGAAGTCAAATCTTGATCCCTTTTGCCTTGCAATTTTCAAAAAAGTGGGGAAAAGGGGAAGAAAGATTTTTATGGAAAAATTTAATTAAGGAGAAAAGAATATAGGAGATATATTCAAGATTTCTTGGAGACCAAGAAAAAGATTTTCTTCCTTATTTTTTCCTCCAAAAAAATCGGCCACCCTAGTCCTATTTATAGGGGATGAATTTTTCATTCCCAAGTGCAATTCCATGTGTTGGAAATATTAGAAATTCACAAAGGTGGTGGCAAAATATTTTATTTTTCTCTCTTGTTAAAATCGTTCGTGTGAAATCCTCCCACCGGATTACGTTCATGGACTTGGGATATATTTGAGAAGGCTCTTTAGTTTGATCCAACGACTCAACGGTTGACTCTACAAGAGGTATGTAATCTTGTAACTCCTAGATTCCGCATGCTTAGGATTTAAGTGGATTATGTGTACGCATGAATTGTTTATTTGCTTATTGATTATTATGTTGAATTGATTTAGGATTAATTCATGTTAGTAATTAATTGATTTATTTAAATATGTATTTGAAAATCAACTCGAATAGATCCGGGCACCTATAATTTTCCAACAGAATTAAGAGGGCAAACTCCAATACCAATTGTACAAGTTGACATACCAAGCGTCACACCGACACAACCGGAACCTCGTCATAATGGGAGGGTTGTCCGACAACCTGAGAGATTCATGGGGATTGGAGAATCTTCGGATTTAGTCTCCGGGGATAGTGAATCTGGTCCTACAAGGAGGCGTTCCAAGACAAGGATGCAGAATCCTGGCAAATTGCGATGGAAGCCGAGATGGACTCAATGGATCATAATCGAGTGTGGTAGCTAGTTGAACCACCCAAGGTGAAATTCATTGGATGCAAGTGGGTCTACAAGAGGAAAAGAGGATCGGACGGGAAGGTTGAAACCTTTAAATCTAGGCTAGTGGCAAAGGGATACACTCAGAAAGAGGGTATCGATTATGAGGAAACCTTTTCGCCTGTAGCCATGCTTAAGTCCATCCGTATTCTCTTGGCAATAACTGCACATCTAGATTTTGAGATCTGGCAAATGGATGTCAAGACAACTTTCCTGAGTGGAAGTCTTGATGAGGAAATCCATATGCAACAACCCGAAGGTTTTATTACGAAAGGGCAAGAGCATCTTGTTTGCTAGCTCAAGAAGTTCATTTACGGACTGAAGCAAGCATCTCGCTCTTGGAACCAATGTTTTGATCAAGTTATTAAATCTTATGGGTTTTATCAAAATGAGTTCGAGAGTTGTGTGTATAGGAAGCGTGACGGAACTGCCTTGGTATTCTTTGTACTATAAGTAGATAATATTCTGCTCATCGATAACGATGTAAAATTTTTGTGAAAAGTAAGGGTATGGCTTGTTGGGATACTATATGCCAGGATCTATCGAGATGAACTTATAAACAAAAAATTAAATTAACAATTATTACTAGCATGAATCAACCTAAGTGAATTCAAATAATAATCAATCTAACAACAACATGCAAACAATAATTCACGTAAAAGATCCTAGCATGCAGAATTTCTAGGTACGTAAAGGTATCTATTGGAGAGACAGTCTGAGATAGACAGGATCAGGTATCTGACAACCAACCAAAAGTCCTTCTCAAGTATTCCCAAGTCCTTGCTCAACAACCTTGGTGGAAGGTTCTCCGATGAACAATTATGAAACAAAGGAAAATCAAATAATTTGTTGCACCACCTTTGTGGATTTCTAATATTTCTAACTCATGAAATTGTGTTGGGGATGAAAAATTTATCCCCTATTTATATTAGAGGGGGTGGACGAAAATTTTGCTCAAATTAGTGTTAGGAAAGATATTTTCTTGATCTCTAAGAAATCTTGAATATATCTCATATATTCTTCTTTCCATGTGTATTTTTTCCACAAAAATCTCACACCCTTATTTAGGCCTGATTTTCGAAAATAATAGGGAGAAATTCAAGATTGGATCTTTCTTGAATTTATGAGATATTATTTTATTCCAAGAATACATATCTTTATCCATAAAATCTTTTCAAGAAAATCAAGAAAATATTTCTTCCCTTTTATTCTCTAATAATTTCGAAAATTACCCATTAAAGAGGCCAAGTGGGAGATTTCTTGAATTTATGGGATAATCTTGTATTGCAAGAATATTTATCTCCTTTCCATAAAATCTTTTCAAGAAAATCCTTCTCCCTCTTTTCTTTAATTAATTTCGAAAAATAAGGAAAAATAATGCAACAAATATTTAATTTATTTTAAGCACCTTTTATTAATGGACTTTAATTGGGCTACTTGAGGGGCCTTTAGGAAAATTAAGATGGACCTCCTAATGGGCTTCTGAATTCTAATATTGAGCCACAATATAATTCAGTCCATTAATATTAATTAATTCCACTATATAATTAATATTGCACTATCCATCTCAACTCATATTATGGTAATATGGCTCCCGGTTATTATTTTCCGTGTTTAAGATTATTTAGTCCATTAATTAATTAAGCGACTGAAAAGCTTTATACTAATTAATATCTTTATCCTTGGAGTAAGAACAACTCAGCTTTATTATCCATACCAAAAAATTAATTCCACTTGCAAGATTTGGTATGATAAAGGTTTCGAGCTCACCAAGGGGACCAATCTTGCAAGAAATTACAAGGACACGATTCTCTGTATTAATTTAGCAATTGTCATGTAATTAATATTATTACCCAAGATATAGGGTATCGAAGTCGCAGTGATTCTCTTCCCATTATAAGTCAAAGCAATAACTACTAATCACACACAGTCCTTATTAAGTGACAGAGATTAAGAAATCAACAACCACTGAGGTCTAACTCTTCATCCCATAAGTCAGTGCGAATAAGTTTATCCTCTCTGTAGGTCCGCTTCAGCGCATCGAATGCACTAATGTAATCTCTTGGTCAAGACAAGCCAATATGAGCCTTACACATCAACTTTTACCAATACACTGTTCGAATCTATCTAAGTTGAGAAAAGCGCACTTGTTTACAAAGATGCATTAACGTGATCTTCATTTATAACGGTATCACCACGTTAACTACTGATGTAAACACGTCTTGATTTATGAACGGTTTGCAATAATATATATAACATTCAATCATATTTAAAACAACAGTGGTAAATAATTTATTTCATTAAATAAGTGTTTAATACATAGGTTATACAAAGTAAAAGCATAATTTCACGTATAACCCCAACATGGCTGTCAAAACAGTATGATATGAAGGACTTGGGGGAAGCCGGACACATCCTTGGGATCAAGATCACTCGAGAACGCAAGAAAATGATGATAGGCTTATTATCGCACGCATTTTGGAAGCTTCATACATAGATCTGATTTTTGAAGCGTTTGATATCACGAGGATTCGAAAGGTTTTGTGCCCGCCGGACATGGAATCCATCTGCGAGTCCCGTCGAGGTTTTAAGTGAGGCGTAAGTCTAGAGGGGAGGGTGAATAGACTTACGAATATGTTTTTTGCGTGAGATCGGTGTGATAAGAAAGTTACACGATCATAGTTTGTTGAAGTGAGTGAATTAGTTTGGTGATATCAACTTCTTGTCGAATATACGAGGCGGTCGATTCGGTGTCTATCGGTTTAAGCGATGTCTTGAAGCTAAGTTTTACCCGTGTGAAAAACTAGTTTGTTAAATCAAATTTCTAAGTTATCTGTTTTGAATCAGATGACAAAGTGCCAACTTGATCAGATCAGTTGCTTGATGCAAATCTGATCCAGACTTAGAATATGCATGCAATATACAAACAAGTAGTGTGCAGAAAGTGTAAAGCAGGTAAATCAGATAATGCACACCAGATTTTTATAGTGGTTCGAATAACTTGTCCTACGTCCACTCTTCCCTATCAGGAGGGGCACCAACTAACCAACTGGACTTAGATTAATGTGTTAGTCCAACACTGTACAACAGATGTTTCAAGAGTCCCCACTCAACCAATCCCAGAGATCAGAACTAGAAATCCTAGTCTGAAATCTTGCTAAACAAAGTTAACCTAACTTTTGGTTTGGGTATAAGATTTGTTATGTTCCAACTTGAATTCTATCCTAGTATATGAATAACCTAAAGCTAGAGGATAAGAATTCTTGCTAAGAACCTATGGGATGAACACTTAGAATATTTTCTTGATCTTGTGTTCTTGGTGCGGAAATGTATCTTTGCTTGAACTGATCAGATCAGAAGCTTAATGCTAATCTGATCTAGGTACAAAATATGCATGCAAATAACAAGTTGTGTGCAAGTATGTGTAAAGCAGATTAAAGGCACACAGATTTATAGTGGTTCTGACAACTTGTCCTACGTCCACTCTTCCCTATCAGCAGGGGAACCAACTTAACCAACTAGACTTAGTTTAATGTGTTAGTCCAACACATTACAACCAACGGGTATTTAACGAGTTCACACTCAACCAATCCTAGAAATCTAATGTAGAAACCCTATATAGAAATCTTGCTATAACAAACTTAACCTAACAATGTTTTGGTATAAGATTTGTTTTGTTCCAACTGGAATACTATCATATCTTCTAAGTAGCCAAAAGCTAGAGGATAAATATTCTGCTAAGAACTTAAGGGATGAACACTTAAAAATAAATCTTGAATTTGTGTTCTTCGTGTGGAAATCTTGAGATCTTGAGCTTGTATAAAATTTCCGTAATCTTACTCTGAAAGTTTGATCCCATATTTATAGGCACGAAATCGAACTAACCGTTGGAGAGCAATTCTAAATTTGGTCTATTTAAGGTAGGCTTCCAGGGTTGATATGATTCTTCTCAAAGGCGGTATGGCCGAAAGTATGCAACTTTGTCCTTTCTAGCCGTTGAACATTGAGCCTCCAACCCTGAGTCCTATAAGTTCCGTACAGTCGTGTCGATCTCTCATAGGCTAGCAAGTACCATTCAATCTGGTCTTGATAGGTTTGATGTTTGTTAATGATCGACCTTTTCGAAAAGTATAATGAACTTTCGAGAACACTTTGAACCTGAGCGGATCGGGTGAATCGATTCGCCCTATATGAAGTCTTTGATTGTAAGTTGTCTTAGCTCAACTTACTGACTTCATCTGATGTGCTTTATCTGTCTTTAGTCTTGATATCTTCAAATCTTCAGTTCTTCTCTTCTGATCTTCATAAGTGATCTTTATAACTGATCTTCAAGACTAAGAGCTATACACATTGAGTTCCCCCTCAATGTGTGTTCTAATCTAATTTATACATCATTTGCTCTATACACCAGTTGCTCTATACATAAGTTCTCAACTGGTCAACCTAGTTCTCAATATAAAAGCGTCAGTCAGCTAACAGATTCTGACTGGTCCTATTACATTTGTTTTGGAACTTTTATCAAAACTTAATAAATTTCCCAATAACGAACCTAATAATATTTCTCCCACTTATACTCAAAGCAGATTGGCAACGTCATTGACACCCATTCCTTCCACATATTTCTCGAATGTACTCTGAGGCAGACCCTTTGTGAATGGATCTGCTAGGTTGTCTTCGATGCAATCTTAGCCACCTCAATGTCTCCCCTCTTAACGATTTCTCGTATGAGATGGTATTTTCTTTCAATGTGTTTCTTTACAAGGATTAATTTGTGGGCTCGGTTCCCTCGAATTTGCAATCGCTCCGACGCGTATCAGGAAAGAAACCGTGATCATCTTTGGGCAAATCCGGGACAATGTCCAAGTCCACTAGGAAGTTCTTGAGCCAAACCACTTCTTCGCTGCTTCACAAGCATCAACGTATTCGGCTTCCATGGTAGAATTGGCGATGCATTTCTGCTTTACGCTTCTCCATGTCATGGCTCCTCCCCCATGCAAAACACACTACCCGAGGTAGACTTTCTGGGAGTCCACGCGTCGATTGGATATTCGAGTCCGTATGGCGAGCGGGGATTAGATCTGTCGACTTGTAAACCAACATTATGTCCGTGGTCCCATATTTTTTTCGGATACTTCATAATGTTCTTTTTACCGATCAATGCTCTTTCTTCTGTGGTTACTTTGATATCTTGCCACCATGCCTACTGCAAGCGATATATCGGTCAAATGACACAACATTGCATACATAAGGCTTCCCACAAGAGAAACGTAAAGGGATGCCCTTCATATGTCATCTATCTCTTTCGTGTCTTGGGGACACATCTCTTTGGATAGATGGATTTCGAAGGTCATGTAGGGCACAAAGCCTTTCTTAGAATCTTGCATCTTTAAAGCGTTTTCAAAAAAGATATCTATGTATGAGGCTTGCGAAAGCCCGATCATTCTTTTCCTGCGATCTTGAGTGATCTTGATACCTAGGATGTGACCGGCGTCCCTTAAATCCTTCATATCGAACTATTTTGACAGACATGCCCTTACGTCTGATAACACCTTTACATCATTTCCGATGAGCAGAATGTCGTCCACGTATAGTACCAAAAATACCAATGCAGTTCCGTCATGCTTTTTATAAACACAACTTTCAAAGTTGTTTTGATCGAAATAGTAGGATTTTATAACTTGATCAAAACACTAATTCCAAGTGCGGGATGCTTGCTTCAGCCCATAAATGGACTTTCTAAGCATGCAAACCAGATATCTTTGCCTTTTTCAGTGAAGCCTTCGGGTTGTTGCATATAGATTTCTTCCTCAAGATTTCCATTGAGGAAAAGCTGTCTTGACGTCCATTTGCGGATCTTAAAATCTAGGTCTTGAAGAATCGACAAGAGAATGCAGATGGACTTGAGCATGGCTACGGGCAAAAAGGTTTCCTCATAATCGATCCCTTCTTCCTGAGTGTACCCTTTCGCCACTAGTCTTGCTTTAAAGGTTTCAACCTTTCCGTCCGGTCCCCTTTTTCTCTTGTATACCCACTTGCATCCGATGGGTTTTACCCCATTAAGTGGTTCGACTAGCTCCCACACCTTGTTGTGATCCATTGAACCCATCTCGGTTTCCATTGCTGTTTGCCAAGATTTAGCATCTTGTCTTGGATCGCCTCGTTGTAGGACCATGGCTCGATTCTTCTGCGGAGATCAAGTCAAGAAGACTCTCCGATCCCCAAGAATCTCTCGGGTTGTCGACACCCCTCCTTCTGAAGAGGTTCTGTTGTGTAGGCGTGGCGATTGGTATATCATTTTTTGTGCTGAGTTTGGCAATGGAGTTGGCCCCTAAGTTCTTCTAAGGTAATCTCACTTCTAGGCTTTCTCTTGTTCATATTTTCTTCTTCCAAAAATCTAAAGTAGTCTTGATTACCACCTTTTGATCTTGGGACCATAGAACACATCCTTTAGTTCCTTGGGGTACCCTATGAACATCCTTAATTCTTGCTTTAACCAAGAATGTGCATCAATTTATCGGCTTCCTTGTCTAGCGTATCTTAGGACACCCCGGATCTGATGTGTCCAAAAGCGGGCTTCGCCCACATCCACAATTCTCTCGGGGTTTTAGGTACCGATTTGGATGGCACTAGGTTGAGAATGTAAGCCGTTGTTTTAATAATCGTAACCCAACAAAGCGATTTTGGTAAATCCGCATAACTCATCATTGACCTTACCATTTCTAAAAGCGTTCTATTTCTTCGTTCTGCAACCCCGTTTTGTTGAGGGGTACCGGGTGCAGTCAACTGGGATGCAATCCCCTCTTTCGATAGGTAGTTCAAAAATTCATCGTTGAGGTATTCGACTCCACGATCAGATCGTAGAAACTTGATAGTCTTTTCCTTATGATTATGTGCTTGAGCCTTAAATTCTTTGAATTTATCAAAGGTCTCAGATTTATGTTTCATTAGGAAAATATATCCATAGTGTGAGTAATCATCGATAAAAGTAACAAAATACTCGTAGCCACCTCTAGCTTTGATTTTCATTGGACCACACACGTCGGTGTGAACGATTTCTAACATTTCTTTAGCTCTAAGCCCCTTGGCTCCAAATGCCCTCTTGGTCATTTTACCTTCTAAGCACGATTCGCAAGTCGGAAATGGTTCAATTTGGAGAGACCCCAAAGAACAATCTTGCACCAACCTTTGAATCCTTTTCGGGTTAATATGACCTAATCTTAGGTGCCAAAGAAGTGTTTCGTTCACGTTAGCAAAATGCTTTATTTTACATGAAATAGAAGATGTGTTATAGGATGTATTTTGTGAGTGATGTGCACAGTTAATAATATAGAGATTGTTCTGTAAAGTTCCACGACAGATAATCACATCGTTACGAAAAACAGTAACATGCTTATTAAAACGAACATAATATCCATCGACAAAGAGTTTAGAAATAGAAATAAGGTTTTTCTGAAAAACAGGAACGTATAGAACATCTCTTAAAATTAAAGTCTTTGTCTTCAAAAGATAGGTGCACTTCTCCCACTGCTTTAGATGCCACTCTCGTAGCATCGCCTAGAGTGATGAGGATCTCACTCTCACTAAGTCGTCAGTTTGCTTGAAACCCTGCAATGTGAAACATACATGATCAGTGAATCCTGTATCCAATAACCACGAGTGGGTAGCATACTCCGCAAAACAAGTTTCAACAACTAGTGCGTGAGAATTACCTTTCTTTCCATTCCTTTCGGAATTGGAACAGGCCCATCTCCAATGTCCTCTCTCCCCACATTCCAAACATATCCTCGTACTTAAACTTTCATCCTTGAAGTTTGAATAGAACTAGTTTATCCTATTTGTCTCTTCATTGCTCTTACCACCAACTGGCCTAGAACGAGAAGCAGACCTTTTTGCAACCATGTTCTCTTTCTTGCGCTCAATGTCCTCTTCGACCAAAGTAAGGGCTCTTATCAGATCATCCATAGTAAAATTCATATCTTCCAATAGATATCTTACATAAGGATGATCATAGCTCTTTGGCAGAGTTTTGAGAATGAAATCAATTTTGCTTTTGAAGTCATGTTTTTTGCCAAGATATGCCAATTCTTCAAAGAGGACCATTACCCTAAAAATGTGCTCTCTAGCAGTCATTCCTTCTTCCAACCTCAGCTTGTCCAAATCATGCTTAATGCTTTGGACTGCCATATGGGTCGGATGCGCGAACATCACTTCAAGATTTTCCATAATGTCTGCAGCTGAGAGAAATCCTTGATGAAGGTCCCTTACAGAATCGGACATAGATGTCAAGATAATGTCCCTTATCAATTCATTCCCCAGCTCCCATTCATTATATTTCATCTCTTCCCATATACTGGCGTCTTTGGTTAGTTTTCCGAGTTTTGGTTCATTAAGTACCCATTTGTACTCGTGTGAAGCAAGGAAATTCATGAGGTTTTGTTTCCAAACGATGAAGTTTTCTCCAGTGAGAAGGTTATCTTTCAGTATATTGATCAATGGATTAAAAGGTTGCGACATGATGATACTGAAATAAACACACATTTTGTATCAATATCCGAATCAACACAAAATTAAATCACATAATTCGATCACATGATTCATATTAAAATCTCAAAAAAAATATGAACATGCATCAGCCAACATCTCAAAACAGATTTAAATGAGCCTCGTGGGAGGGTCATCATTTAAATCACATTCAAGCAGGTTACAAACAAGAACAGTTACATACCTTTAATTTCAAAGAAAATTAATAGTCTGCTCCCACTTGACCAATATAAAATTGACAGGGACTTCGGTGAAGTATATGAATATCAATTTTATACCTAAATAATAACCATGATTAAATACAGAATTACTACTTCATTTTGATCGAGCCTCGTGGGAGGGTCATCGTCGCCACTGATAATAATTCACAATCGTCCTTTTGGGAATTTATTCATGTGAAAGCTATCTTTTGACCGTTCCCGTAGGAGAATTTCTCCAAAAGATTCCACAAATAAATAAATCATGGAGGTCAAAATTAATTTGATTCATAACCAAATTAATTATCAAAACATACTTAGTAATTTTTAAGTTTGAGATTTTTCGTTGGACAATTCTCATGCAAACACATTTAAACAAATTAAATAAAGCACAAGAAAATACGACAACAATAAATCAAGCAAAGCAGAAAATAAACACATTGGGCACAAATTATCCAACTGTCATGATTTGATTTTTCTTGGCTTGATCTTGAAGAAATGCCGTTTTAAATTTCTTCCACTCGTTCGTCTCGAATTTTTTTTTTGTCTCGAAGCTCCACGCCAAGCAGCTTGCGGTCGATGGGACAAACCTTGATCCGAGCCAGCTTTACGGAAAGCTTTTTAATGGACCCTCCCTTTAGGCCATGCTAAACTCCAGTTCGGTTAATGTTCGGTTAAGATTGGTTAATTGGTGCACCATCTCAAAGAATGGAAGGGTTTTGTCTCAAAAAGGGATAAAAGGATCTTCTTTCTTCTCTTTAAAAAAGATATTGATCAACGGATTTAAAACTAGTCTCAAACAAGATGAGATCGAAAATCGATTCACACGGATGATATTTATCCTTCGCTTAAAAATTAAATCATATGGTGAGACCACATGAAATCATATTAAAACTTTCGGCAAAAAAATTAACATAAATCGAAAAAATTTGACAAAACATTTGGACACTCGAGCTCTGACAAGTTGTCCATTCGAAGAAATCAATATTCCTAATTACAACAAACTGATATATGCTATCAATGCTCTTTAACCGATTTCAAAAAAATCGGGCGTATTATTCACCCCTCGACTTTGGGTCTATACTTATGCGATAAGCTTTTGATCAAATGGTTAATATCAATTTTATACCTAAATTAATAACCATGATTAATTCATACGGATAAAACCATTTGGACAAAGAGCTGGATTGCAAGAAAGGCTCATTGTCGCCATCGGTCTTTGGGACATCAAAATTTGGAATTTCTCGGACGGAAAGTCACCGGAAAATTCTATCTTTTGGTGATAAGTTCATAAAAATCTCAAAAAATAGGATAATTTTCTCCAAAAGGTTCCACAAATAAATAAAAGGATGTTGAGGTCCAAAACTCTGGGTAACCAAATTAATTATCATACCAAAACATACTTAAGTAATTTAAAGAATGGAATTTCCGATAATTCCTGGAATGCCTTTGTCAAACCCCAATCTTAAAAAGAAGAAATAGAAAATAATGATTAAATCTGGAAATCAAGGAATAAATTCGGAAAAGAGCCTGCAGATCGATATCTCATCTTAGGCGTCTGCGTCGCGCGTGCGTGCCTCGACGTTTCGACGACGCATATACCCACGTAACGGTTCCGGATCCATTTTAACTCCTCGCCTCCGTCTTCGTCTTAGATCAGGTTACAATTTATTTAACGAAAAATAAATACACCTTAAATCTAGACTAGTCTATTACATTGAACAAATCAAATAGCCTAATCTACTCGTGGATTTTCTCACGAGAAAAACAAATCCGAACGAGTCGAATTAAAAACCATTCATTCATACGCATGAAAAATAAACACATTAAATACCATGACAATTGGAAACCTGCAAAACAGATCTAGCAATTCTACTATCCAATTTCAATTTATTGTCCAACAATAATTTAAATAACAATTTAAAAGTCAGAGCTCTTATACCAATTGTTGGGAAAGTTATGGGTGCCCGGATCTATTAGAGATGATTTTAAATACATATTCAAATTAAATAATTAATTGCTAACATGAATTTATCCTAAATCAATTCAACATAATAATTAAACAACAAGCGTACACGTAATACACGTAAATCCTAAACATGCGGAAATAGGAGTTACGAGATTACATACCTCTTGTAGAGACAACCGTTGAGACGATGGATCAACCCAAAGTGCCTTCCCAAATATGTCCCAAAGTCCATTTAACGTAACTTAAAATGGGAGGATTCATATGAACGATTTTAACAAGAGAGAAAATAATAAATATTATGCTACCACCTTTATGGATTTCTAATATTTCCAACACATGTAATTGCACTTGGGAATGAAAAATTCATCCCCTATAAATAGGGAGTAGGGGGGGCGATTTTTAGTGTAGGAAAATAAGAAAGAAAATCTTTTTCTTGGTCTCCAAGAAATCTTGAATATATCTCCTATATTCTTTTCTCCTTAATTAAATTTTCCATAAAAATCTCTTCCCCTTTTTATCCCATATTTTCGAAAATAACAAGGGAAAAAGAATCAAGATTTGACTTCTTGAATTTATGGGATAATTATGTATTCCTACAATATTTATCTCTTTCCATAAAATATCTACAAGAAAATCAAGACAATCTTTTCTTCCTTTTCCATACATATTTTTCGAAAATTATGCTAGGAAATATTAGCAAAATATTTTTTTCTCTCTTTCATTAATTGGACTTTATTTTGGGCTATTTGAGGGGCCTTTAGGAGAATTAAAATTGGACCTTCAATGGACTATGAAGCTCTAATATTGGGCCAAATATTATTCAAGTCCATTAATATTAATTTACTCAACTATAAAATTAATATTGAGCTATCCATCTTAACCCATATTACGATTTCACTATAATATGGCTCCCGATTATTATTTCCCGCGTTTAAGATTATATTAGTCCATTAATTAATTAAGCCATTGAACAAGCTTTATATTAATTAATATCTTTGTCCTTGGAGTAAAGACAGCTCAGTTTTATTATCCATATCGGAAATACATTTCCACTTGCAAGATTTGGTACGATAAAGGTTCCGAGCCCACCAAGGGGATAAATCAACCAAGACGTACTTGCACGTGATTCTCCGTATTAAATGTCAGCAATCGTCATGTAATTAATAATATTGCCCAAGATATAAGGTATCGAATCGCATTGACTGTCTTCCCATCATAAGTCAAAGAAATAGTTATTAATTTCACACGATCCTATTTAAGGGACGGAGATTAAGAAACAACACACCACTGAGGTCTAATTTTTGTATATTCAGTACCGAAGAATTTGTCCTCCTGTAGGTCCTTATTCAGCGCACCTAAATGCGCTAGAGTAATCCCTTGGTCAAGACAAGTCAATCTGGGTCTTACACTTCAACCTTTCATGATGGTTTGTTCATTTCCATATGGGTTGTGAATTTTGTACTTAATTACGAGGAGCTGTTAATTTGATCTTCCGTGATCTGGTATCACCAAATTAACTACAACATAATACATACTGACTTATTGAATAGGTTTGCAATAAATATATATAACATTCATTCATATTTAATACAACAGTGATTAATAGTTTATTTAAGTAAATAAATAAGAAAATTAAGTTTGGTTATACAAAGTAAAAGCATACTTTTCAGTATAACCCCAACAAATTCAAGGGAACTAAGAGCCCACAGGGACTGTAAACATATTGAAAGGAAATACCATCTCATACGAGAAATCGTTAAGAGATGGGATATAGAGGTGGCAAAGATCGCATCAGAGGACAACCTAACTGATCCATTCACAAAGGGTCTGCCTCAGCTCACATTCGAGAGACATGTGGAAGGAATGGGTGTCAAGTGCGTTGCAAATCTGCTTTGAGTATAAGTGGGAGAAATGTTATTAGGTTGATGTAGGTGACATTTGATGTCAAGTAGTAATACATTAGATATGTTGTGGTATACTTAAAAGCAGACTTTGAGTATAAGTGGGAGATTGTTGGGGTTATACGTTAAAGTATGCTTTTACTTTGTATAACCTATGTATTAAACACTTATTTACTGAAATAAATTATTTATCATTGTTGCATTGGATATGAATGAATGTTATATATATTTACTGTAAACTATTCATAAAATATCACGTGTTACATTGTAGTTAGTGTGGTGATACCAGATCATGGAAGATCACATTAACAGTCCTTTGTAAACGAATGCATGTTTCACGACTTAGATAGATCTGAACAATCTATTGGTAGAGGTTGATGTGTAAGGCTTAGATTGACTTGTCTTGAACGAGAGATTACACTAGTGCATTTGTTGCGCTGAAGCGGACCTGCAGAGAGAATAAACTCTTCTGTACTGACTTATGGGATGAAGAGTTAGACCTCAGTGGTTGTTGATTTCTTAATCTCTGTCACTTAATAAGGATTGTGTGTGATTAATAATTATTGCTTTGACTTATGATGGGAAGAGAATCGTTGCGACTTCGATACCTTATATCTTGGGCAATAATATTAATTACATGACGATTGCTAAATTAATACAGAGAATTATGTGCTTAGAGAGTCTTATATGATTTGTCCCCTTGGTGGGCTCAGAACCTTTATCATACCAAATCTTGCAAGTTGAATTAATTTTTTGGTATGAATAATAATGTTGAGTGACTTTTAAGTGGCTTAATTAATATAAAGCTTTTAAGTGGCATAATAAATTAATGAACTAAATAATCTTAAACACGGGAAATAATAACCGGGAGCCATATTACTGTAATATGGATTGAGATGGATAGTGCAATATTAATTATATAGTGGAATTAATTAATATTAATGGGTTGAATAATATTGTGGCTTAATATTGGAATTCAGAGCCCATTGGGAGGTCCATCTTAATTCTCCTAAAGGCCCCTCAAGTAGCCCAATTAAAGTCCATTAAATGAAAATGTGATTAAAATAAATTAAATTATTGTTGCCTATTTTTCCTAATTTTTTCAAAAATAATTAAGGAGGAATGAGAAAAGATTTTCTTGGAAAGATTTTGTGGAATAAGTATTCTTGGAATACAAGATTATCCCATAAATTCAAGAAAAGTCAAAAATCTTATTTCTTCCCATTAATTGAGGAATTTTCGAAAATTCCCTATAATAAGGAGGAGGAGATTTTGTTGGGAGTTACTTTGGAAAATAGAATATATTTGATATATTCAAGATTGTATCTTGAAGAAGAAGCAAGGAAATTTTCCAAGAACCCAAAAGCCCTAACTTATCGTCACCCCCCCCATATAAATGGGAGATGAATTTTTCATCCCCAATGAAATTCCATATGTTGGAAAAATTAGAAATCCACAAAGGTGGTGCAACAAAATATTTAATTTTTCTTTGTTTATAATTGTTCATCGGAGAACCTCCCACCGAGGTTATTGAACGAGGACTTGGGAATACTTGAGAAGAACTTTCGGTTGGTAGCCAGATACCTGATCCTGTCTGTCTCAGAAGTTGTCACTCCAACGGGTAAGTTTATGTAAACTCCTAAAAATTCTGCATGCTAGGACTTTTTATGTGCTTATTATTTGCATGATGTTGTTGGCATGATTATTATATGAATTCACATAGGTTAATTCATGTTAGTAATAATCTGTGATTTAAATTTGTGTTTATGAGTTATCCCGAATAGATTCTGGTATAACGTATCCCAACATTGCCCCCGCCAGAGTGGGATCGGGCTGAGTTCGTCGAAACAACGATGGCAGATTGATCATCAAGGTCATCGACATAGAGCTCTTGAGCGACCAGCATATCCAGTAGCGTTGAAAAGAAAATCGAATGAGGTTGTGCCCGAATAGATGCAACAATATATCTGAATTTTGGACCTAACCCATTAATCACACAAATAGTGAAATCGTCATCAGTCATCGGCGAGTCAATAAGAGCCATTTCATCAGCCTTAGCCTTCAAGGCATGAAGAAATTCTGTGACGGAGGGAGATCCAATCTATGCTCGGCCAAGATCAGATTTCAATTGCATAACTCGGGATCGAGAGCGAGATGCAAAAATCTCATGGAGAGTTGTCCACGCCTTGTGAGCAGTGGTAGCAGTGGAAGCAAACGGAAATACCTCCTAAGAGAGAGACCCCATGATAGTCGCTAAAACAAGTTGATCCTGTCGGAACCAACGTTTGTAACCCGCCGCTGCGATATCGGGTGCTTTGACATCACCATTCACATACCCCTATAAATACAATCCATTAAGGATCGCAAGAATATGAGATCGCCATTACGCAAAGTTCTATCAGTTTAGTTTCTGAATATGTTGCATCGAGTTGGGAATTGTCACGAGTGGTGGAGGAGCGGTGGTGTTGGTGGCTGTAGTGGATGAGGAATCGTCGGTTCGACATATTGCAGAAGGGCTGAAGAAGGACGACAGAATAATTTGACGGCGAGGGATTAGGGTTTGTGAACACAACGAGAGTTTTGTGTGCGGAAGAGTGATTTAGGATCTTAGAAGAATGATACCATAACAAAGTTTGAATGATTTGTGTTTATTCTCACGAGAAAGCCCTAATATATATACAAAGTGAAATTCCTAATTATAGAAAAGATACATACAATCAATATTTACAAATTAAATCATCTAAGGAATATTCTAGAGAATTATTTCTTAATATTGCAGTCCTCTTGGGACGGAGGGAGTACTTTTTTCATTAAGTTGGGCCTCCTAATCAAATTTTCTGGCTCTGCCGATGCTTGGATACTACTAAATTAGAAGATCTACTATTCTCTTTATGACTCGATTAATGTGTAGTCTGATATTAACACCTACTATTCCATATTAAAACCAAGATACAAAAGGACTGTGAAAATAGTGATCTACTAGAGAGTTGAGATCGATGTTGATCCTCTTAATATATAAGAACTACGTAGATCCAACATATTATATGCATAGGAAATGAATCAATATAAAAAAGAACATGTTATTAATTTTTTATGGCTGAATCAATGAATCAAAACCAAAATACAAAAGGACTGTGAAAATAATGAGTTACTTGAGATCGATGTTGATCCTTTCAATATGGTCGAAACAAACATTTAAGACCCGTTTAATATGACTTGAAAATGGTAATGGTAATGAGTATTATTGAGGGGTCAATTACCAAAAGTTATTGATTGTATTATTATTGCTTGGTTAATTAGAACATGAACAATGAGTATCATGTGAAGTGGTTTGAGTAGTGAGGGTAATCAATTGCTTACTTCTATTTCTATTATTTGTATATCAAAACTACCAAGTAAAATAAATAAAAATGATTTTCATTACCCACTTCCATTACCTCAGATCAAGTACCCTTAGAGCATCCACAATGGTCCATCCAATGAGTGTTTAATCATTGGATGGATGAAAGTTGATGTTTAAAACTATTGTGGGTGTTCATTAGATTTGAGAGAGAGTGTCATCCATCCAATTGAATAGATGGAGAAAGGAAATATTTTTTTGGAGAAAAGTAGTTAAAAATGAGGTGAATGTGGGGCCCACAAAAGGTGTATGGATGGATGGATAAATGATAAACCATTGTGAGAGTGTGTTTAAAGAATTGAATTTTTATAAATTAGTGATGTGGAAATAATGTGGAGGAGAGGGAGTGGATGGATTGATGAATTTTCATCCATCCATTGTGAATGCTCTTACCAGGGACGGTCCTTTAATGAGGCCAACGAATCGAGCGATTCAGGTCCAGAAATATGTCAAAATTTTAGGGGTCTATTTTTTTTACACCTTTTATATATATATATATATATATATATATATATATATATATATATATAGAATTAAAGATTGTAGTTTCTTTAGTTAATTTATTGGTAATAGAATCCTTATTTTATAAGAACATATTTTTTTCCTTTATCTTTAATCAAATAAACATTTAAAAGGGCCTAATCACACAAAAAAAAAGGGGACTAAATTCTATATGAGAATCAACATCCTAATTTAAATAAAAAAAAAGGAAAAAAAGGGGTAAATAGTATCAGAATGAATCAGAAGACACTAGGAAGAAAAAAGATTAGGAGAAAAAGAAAAGAATGGGAAAAAATTATTGAAAGAGTGCTTGAATAAAATATAGGCATTTTATTTTTTAAGGAGTATTTTTGTTTGATTTCTTCTTTCAATTCTCGAGTTCAAAGGCCTAGGATCAACTGTTCACCATTAAATAGGTAATTTTGAGTTTGTTGTTATTATATTTTTAATTAGCTGATATAATAACTTCGAGCATGCTTTATGACGTTGAATATAAAATTAATTATGGACTGAGAAGTTGGAACCCTAAATTGCATATTATTTTATGTATGACTTTCACTTTATTTCAAGAGTTCTTGATGAATTAGATATGAATTGTTTGTTTAGTTCTTTATTTTTAACTTTTTTTTAGAATCATCATGCCTTAAAAGTACACATTTGGATATCAAAAGAGAAAAAAGAAACTAAGGGGTAAACGAATTAATCCAAAGTAAAGCCGGAGATATCAACACGCATTTTTCACATTGAAGAAATAATTATTGAAGAACATAATTATTTTGACTTGATTAACATTTTTGCCATAATAACTGTTAGGCAATTTGTATTTATATAATTTTTTGGGACATAATTATCATATTATTTTTTAATGTGATAATATATTTTGTAATTTTACATTATTAATATTTTAAAAATTATTTTATATTATTTTTGAGTTCTTATGAGAGGGGCTCTCATTTTATACCTCGATTCAGGCCTCAATATTCCTAAGATCGGCTCTGGCTCTTACAAATGGTGTGCTCATGTGCATGTGTAGTCACTTTTGCCTCTCTAGTTGATAATAACTAAATAGTCTATTATTTACTCACGCGGGGCCCACACTTGTAAACTCATATGTAGTGTTTTCGTAATCGGTTTGAATCGGTCGGTTCAACCGGTTGAATCGGAAACCGGCCGGCAAATCGGTTGAAAATAGGACTAAAAATCACTTTTGAGGTTGAACAAGGTTTTAATCGGTCAAAATCGAAAAAACCGGTTCAACCGGACAATCGAAAAAATCGATTTTTCCTTTTTTTTTTAATACTTTCAAAATACTTTTTCTCACATTTTCCTCCAACACTTTCGATGTGGGATCAATGTATGAGGTGGGGTAAATATATGAATCAAGGTCCACATTCATCCCTTTTAGTATATTTCCTCTCATATTTTCCTCCAACACTTTCGATGTGGGATAAATGTATGAGATGTGATAAATATATGAACCTAGGTCCACATTTACCCCTTTTATAATTCTTCCTTTCACATTTTTTTCCAACACTTTCGAAGTGGGATAAATGTATAAGGTGGGATAAATATATGAACCAAGGTCCACATTCACCCCTTTTATAATACTTCCTCTCACATGTTTCTCCAACACTTTCGATGTGGGATAAATGTATGAGGTGAGATAAATATATGAATCAAGGTCCACCTTCACCCCTTTTATAATATCCCTCTCACATTTTCTTCCAACACTTTTGATGTGTGATAAATATATGAGGTGAGATACACTTCTTTCCTTTTATATTATTTTCTTTCACATTTTCCTCTAACACTTTCTATGTGGGATAAATATATGAGGTACATTTTTTCCCTTTTATATTATTTTCCTCTCACATTTTCCTCTGACACTTTCGATGTGGGACAAAATTATTAGATTCATCTATTCCCCATTTATATTACTCTCTCATATTTTCCTCTAATACTTACTCGATGTGGGATAAAAATATAATGTTCACCTTTCACCTTTTAAGTTACTTTTTCTCATATTATTATGTTGTTTTTTATTATGACCATGACTCTATTGTGTTTTCTTAAATATATAGTTATAAGATTCTACCTCCGTCCCGAAAAAACGTGCACACCACATTTATTATCGAGTTTTTATGAGCGAGTTGTTTATTAGTATTTTAAATGATAAAATGATTTTTAAAGAGGGGTATTATAGATCTACCTCTCATCTATTGCATGCATCTTTAAAAATTATTTTATCATTTTAAATACTAATAAAATCGCTCACAAAAATACGTATCTTTGGGACGGAGGGAGTATGTGTTTAATTTTTTGTAGTTAGGTGTATATTTATTTTATTTTTAACTAAATATAAGAAATATTGAAAAAATTAGGCAGAAATCATTACAATGGTTGAACCGGTTGAACCGCTGACCAGTGATCTATCCTGGTTCGATCACCGGTTCGATTATGAAAACACTATGAGTTCTTAAAAGTACTTAAAGAAAGAAGTGATCGATTATTGTTATTTTTAGCTCATTAAACACAACTTTTTCAAGATAACTTTGACAAACAATTTTAGACCAAATAAGAAATGCTTATACTTAATCATTTTTCTAGATTTTGGCCAAAAATATTTTATTATCAAACTAAACCTACCCACGTTTGAGTTTTATTATTTTTTACATAAATCAATTTAAATCGCTTATTCAAAATTACAATTACTTGTCAAGTGTGGATAGCTCAAGTGGTTTGAGCTCCACCGTCTGATGTCCTGGACACGGAGAGAGAATATTTATCCCCTCTTGTGGTGGTCCCCCCTCTTGTGGGATGGTGGTCCCCCTGTTATTGAGTTACGGTTCCGGTTCACATGTACACATATTCTTCTAAGTAATTGGATCATGATAAATTGAATTTAGATTTATTGAAAAATTGTCACCCGTTGAGCTATATCTTGGAAAAGTTAAAAGTCAATTGAGTTTATAATTTGTTAAAATTCAAGTCTCGAGTTCTTCAATAGAGAAAAACTCGAGTACAAAACATTGTTTGAACTCGACTAATTTACACAATAGATCTCTGTACCGACAAATAATTGATCATTATGTAACTCCCGAAGCTTGGCCAAGTGATTTAGAATTGATATTTAGGAATATGCTTTTTTATAGGTCTCAAGTTCGAAACATAGATTTATAAATAGATTTTGTAATAAATGAAGTAGACAAGTTTCTATATAAGGACATCAATAGGGAACAGAAAAAATTCCCGTTCTCTAACGAGATCTGTCGACGCATAGTATACATTCATGTTTAAAATGCATATGAAATTAAGTTGGTGGGGCAGTTGGATTTAATTAATGAATGGTAGGATCAAATGAGCAAAATGGAGGTATGTGGGTCGCATATATATAAAATCCTATTATAAATTTATAAGCTACTTTGTCTTTATATATACAAGAACAAAAATGGCATAAGTAACATGTTCTTTGTCCTTATTAAACTACCATTTCACACACACATATATATACTTAATACTTTTCATTTCTAATTTTTCTAAATATCACACACACATATGACATATATATACGATTCCAACACGTATTTCATTTACTATTCCACATCTTAGATGAATGACATGTGTACATCTCATAATATCAATAAATATAAGAATAACATCCTAACATAATTAAATGGGTTATTTAAAAAATTATATCTATTTAAGTAAAATTAATTAATACCAACCAAACCTCATTCCAAAAAGTCTTATAAAAATATTTATAATTAATTAATTTAAGCTATATATATATATTTTAATAATTAAATTCGTTAATTATTAATTGGAATTTGTGTTTTATAATTTTAATCTATTATATAAAATTTAAATCCAATTAAAAAATATGAAAAATTATTAATTACTCTATATGTGCGTATATATGTATATATATATAGCTTAAATTAATTAATTATAAACATTCTTATAAAATTTTTTGGAATGAATTTGGTAGGAATTAATTAGTTTTACTTAAATAGATATAATTTTCTAAATAGCCTATCTAATTATGTTAGGATGTTATTATTATATTTATTGATATTATGAGGTGTACATATGTCATTCATCTAAGATATGAAATAGTATATGGAATACGGTGTTGAAACAGTGAATTCGAGCCGCTATTTTTCCGATGAAAAATGTTATTCCCCTAAAAAAAAAAAAGAGTTTTCAAATGGCTGGTTTATCGAGGAATACTATTGTTGTAACAATATATTGTTACATTGTAAATATATAAATATCAGAAAATGCAATAATATTGTTATATTATATGTATATTTATTGAGAGATGCAATCAAATTAAGCCGTTTGAGAACTATTAAGGACTTTGCTCGAAAAAATTTCGTTCTAGCTCGTTTACTTAAGTTCGTCAACATAATATAACAAACTCATGTTCAATATATAGTTTTCAGTTCGTTAACTTGTGAATAGAGTAGATATATGTGATTTCTAATTTATAATGAGTAGTTTGACTTTAATTTATAAAATTTATAATTATACGAAGATATAGAATTTAGTAAATGAGACACACTTGTTTGAGACCGTCTCACGATAAGAGGGTGCATAAGTGGGCATTGACGTTTTAACACTTTGGGAGGAGTGGGTGTGATTTTTGTTAAATTGTCTCCGTCTCATACATGAGACCGTCTCATATGAGTTTTTGTCTTAGTTAGATATATGTGATTTCTAATTTTATTAATATGATCTAATTAGTTTAAGATTGATATATATTATTAAGTTCGATTCCGATATACAAATCACTCGAGTTTTTCTCGACCCAGTTCATAATATCCATATATTTATTGATATATATATATATATATATATATATGATTTTGATATGGAGCCTAATATTGGGCTCCTTATGGAGCCTAATACATTTTTTACCTGGTCCGAACCCAACTCAACCCGACTCAAAACCGGCCCAAGTGGTTCATGGTTCACCCGGCCCGAACGGTTGATGGTTTAGGGTTTACGGTTTATGGTTTAGGGCTTAGTTTGGGAATGCCACATAAGCTATTAGGCTCCTTATTATTAGGCACCATATCAGTATATATATATATAATTATTAATTAGTCCATGAAATAACTTTAAACATTAATTAAAATAAACTTAAATGAGAATAATGTAATTTGATGAGACTACTCATAGCAGGTGGTGAAGCAAAAGGAATGAATAGATAAGAAAAGAGCATCGCAAAAAAGATTAGATTTTGCAGGACCCCTTCAAATTAAGTTCATGTTCTTCTTGTCCACGTTTTTTGTTGTCGAAATTAGGCAAATGTGGGACCAAATTCATCAAGTTTGGGACCCATGCACAAAAATAATTCAAGTTAAAATCCAAATCTATCAAATTTTTAACTGTTAGAGAATGAAATTGATTTTGTTTGATGTGTTCAATTAGAAATCTTCCATTTAAATAAGCGGTTAGAATTTGATTATGGATAACACTACTGTGAACCAGTTCTATACATGAACTCTATCATTATTATGTGAAAAAATGTTAGGCCCGGTGAAAAACCCATGAAATGCGGAATAATCATGAAATGCATATAAAAACAGGGGTGAAGGAATGGTGATTCCATATTTTTGCGTTTTAAGCTCATGTGTTGTGTTTTGCTTATGATCGAATGCATATGACAAGATAAGAACGTAAAGCAGTAAAGAACACAACAATGTATAGTGGTTCGGAGACTCAAGCTCCTACATTCACTCTCCCTATTCCTAGGGAAATTCCTTCAAACTGGACTTATCACCCTCTCGGGTTCGCCTCTAGATATTTAACGAGCTCTCACTCCAACTGGACTTATCACCCTCTCGGGCTCGCCTCTGGACTTATCACCCTCTCGGGCTCGCCTCTAGATGTTTAACGAGTTCACACTCCTACTGGACTTATCACCCTCTCTCGGGATTGCCTAACAACTACCTCACTTCACCACTAGTTATCTCTTACGAGAATGGGGTTTAGGTTTGGTGTTGTCTCCAACTATGGTGAGATTTTCCCTTACATTTGTTTAGCCTCAATGCTAAGGTTGGGAAAATCTCTCTAAGCTTAAGATACATCGTGGGTTGCTTAGATTGAGTTATAGAACACTCTTTGAATATATGTGTATATCTATAAACTTGTGTTCTATGGTGGAAAAGCTTGAGTATATGTTCTCTTAGCTCTGTAGCATCGTTTGCTATCTTCTCCGCACTTCCACACGTAATAATGAAGGAAGAACTTGTATTTATAGTGTGGATTTGAATGTTACCGTTGGAGAGAATCACATTCAAATCCATACTATTCTTTTGTAAAGTTCTATGACTTTTTTTCAATTTGGTTGTCTTCCTCTCATCGGTCCACGTCAGCTGGATTCCAACGGCTATATTCCTCAGTTTCTTTTTGCTTGAACATTGGGTTATCTTGAGCATTCAATAATTGCGAGTCTTGATAATTCTTGTGCTTTCAGTATCCTTTGTCTTCAGTCTTCAGTATCTTCAATCTTCTGAGTCTTCAGTGTCTTCTGACTCTTCAGAGATATACTGATTGATATACTGAGTCTTCATGTTGAGTCTTCAGATTCTCAGTTTCATTAATCGAGTCTTGATTCTCGGTTTACATCGAGTCTTGATTCTCGTTTTTTCATGAGTCTTGAGTCTTTGAAATCTTCGGTTTCTTTGAAACTTCTTGAGTCTTGAATCTTCAGAATCTATCATGATCTATATCTATTGACTATACATTGTGCAGATAACATCCTGTAACACTCTAAAACTGAATCCTGACTCATCTATCAAGATTATCCTGAACATGTCATACTCAGGGGTTTTGGGATCTAATCAAAATCTTCTTTATTAAATTCATTTCCCAACAGTATTACTATTATGCATAAAAAATTTCATTGTTTATAAATATAAAATATTTTTTAAATAGTGATTTTTTTTTGTGAATAACAGTGATAATTTTTATACATAATAATGATACTTAAAAAATTGAGTTCATAGTGAACTTGAGTTCACACAAATTTTTATTTTTGATTATATGCTTTAAAATAAATTTAAACACACTGTTGTATCTGATAATCTAATAACATTTAATTAGGCATCGTAGTTTGCTAAAACATATGAAAATAAATTTGGAAGACTAAAATTTTAAAAGAATACTTATATACGGTTATAATATAGAAAATTAGGGGAATCACTTGCATTCCCCAAAATTCGAGGTATTGATTTATACTTTTCATTCCATAGTGTTAGAAAATAAAATAACTATTCAAGATTTCATTTCCTTTCACTAAATAAATACATTCATTTTTCTCTAATTTTAAAATCATTAACCAAACACACCTAAGTTTTTAACGATAAAAATAAGTCAGTGACTCTTACCAATTACTCATGTTCGACTTGATTAGTTTATTCAAACTCGATTTAATAGATAGGAATATAAACAAGTTGCGTTGAATATCATTAGAGTCGAGGTCGACTTGTTTAAAAAAATTTGGTTTCGATCGAGTTCAGCTAGAACTCAGTTCGAACTCTAATAGTAGGGCTTCAGTTTGAGTGTAAAATATTAGGTTCGTGAATAGTTTGAGTGCGCAGTGCCAAAAGCTCATTAACAATGTAAACAAGCACATTTCGAACTCGACTCGAAAAGAGCTCGTTAAAAATATAATAAAATAAACATTAAAAATCCAAATTTCAATTTATACAAAGTATAATTATTACAAAAAAACAACAAATATAGTAGAACCTCCATAAATTAGTACTCGAAAAAATTAATAACTTCTCTAAGTTAACAATTATCTTTAGTCCTGACTTGGGTCCCTTAATAAATTAATAATTTTGGTAAAATTATAATATAATAATTTTTTTCGAAACCTCTTATATAAATATATGGTCCCATCAATATTATTAATTAATAATCTCAAAAAATTACAAAGATAACTAGGATAATTTAGTGACACGTGAATCTATTGTTATTTGCTAGCTTTTCATTAAAATTTAAATCAAAACGAATTTCATCTCTAATTATTTACACGACATCCAAAAGCTCTATGTGGCGTTATCAGACTGCAACAAAAACTTATAAAGGGTTGTCATGTTATTATTGCTAGATTTAAGTACCTATATCTTTAATATTAATGTTTGCCCAAAACATATTTAATATTTATGTATTTCCGAGGCAATTAAGGTTAAGTTCGCTGAATATAAACAAATTTATTTGATAAATTATTAGTTCATCGATTAATTAATAAATTATTAATTGATCTATTAATTAATATCTCATGAAATTAATAAAATTTTACAGTCCCGACAATATTAATTTAGAGAGCAAGGTTTTACTGTTGGCTAAGTCTTATATGCATCCAGGTACACTGTGCACTCATAGTGCATTTTAGAACCATGCAATTTATTATACTGAAAGATGTGACTTGTATACACTGAACCGTGCAATTATTAATATAGAATAATAGTTGCACGATTAAGTGTAAAAAAATTACATCTTTTAGTATAACATGCACTATGTGTACACGGTGCAGTTGAATGTATATAAGACACCGTCTTTGTTGGGATTATACTAGAAAGTATGCTTTTTACTTTGTATAATCAAAACGGAATTTTGAACTTATTTACTGAAATAAATTGTTTATCACTGATGCGTTAAATATTATCGAATGTTACATATATTTACTGCATAACTGTTCAATAATTAGTACGTGTTACATTGTAGTTAATTTAGTGATACCAGATCACAGAAGATTAAATTAACAGTCCCTTGTAACTAAAAGTACGTCATTCACGACCTAGATGGAAATGAACAACCCATCTCGAAAGGTTGAAGTGTAAGGCTCAGATTGGCTTGTCTTGACCAAGAGATTACACTAGTGCATGACTGATGCACTGAATAGGACCTACATGAGGATAAATTCTTCAGAACTGAACAAGGAAGAATTAGACCTCAGTGGTTCGTTATTTCTTAATCTTCGTTCCTTAAATAGGATCACGTGGGATTGGTAACTATTGCTTTGACTTATCATGGGTAGCGAATCAACGAGATTCAATACTTTTTATCTTGGACAATATTATTAGTCACATGTGATTGCTAAGATTTAATACGAAGAATCGTGTGCAAGTACGCTTGTTCGATTTGCCCCCTTGGGAGGTTCATAAGTTTTATCATACCAAATCTTGCAAGTGGAATTAGTTTCCGGTATGGATAATAATGTTGAACCGTTCCTTGACCATGGACAAAAGATATTAATTAATGGAAAGCTATTTCAGTGGCTTGAATTAATTAATGGGCTAGATAATCTTAAACACGGGAAATAATAACCGGGAGTCATATTGACTGTAATATGAGTTAAGATGGATAGTGCAATATTAATTATGTAGTGGGATTAATTAATATTTATGGGCTTGAATAATATTGTGGCTCAATATTAGATATTCAACGTCCATTAGAATGTCCAATCTTAATTCTCCTAAAGGCCCCCTGAGTAGCCCAACATATAGTTCATTAACTGAAAAAGGTGATTAAAATAAAATAAATATTGTTGCTTATTTTTTCAAATATTATTTCAAAAATTATGGATAAGAGGGGAGAAAGATTTTCTTTGAATTTTGTTATGGAATGAAGATATGTATTCTTGGAATACAAAATTATCTCATTAAATTCAAGAAATCTCCCACTTGGTTATTCATAATAGGATTTTCGAAAATTTGGAAATATAGTGGGCAAGAAAAATTTTCTTGATTTTCTTGAAAATATATTATGGAAGATATGTATTTCTTGAAATACAAGAATATCTCATAAATTCAAGAAGATCAAAATCTTGGATTCTTGGCACCCTATATTTTCGAAATTTACCATAATAATAGAGAAGGTGGGATTTTGTGGAATATTATAATTATGGGAGAAAGTATATAGGAGATATATTCAAGATTTCTTGGAGATCAAAAAAAGATTTTCCCACATTATTTTAACCTAAAATTCGACCACCTCATGCTCTATAAATAGGGGATGATTCTTTCATTCCCAAGTACAATTCCATGTGCTGGAAAAATTAGTAAATCCACAAAGGTGGTGCAACATATTTTATTTTCCTTTTGTTAAATCGTTCACAAGAATCCTTCCACCGGATAGTCGAACGAGGGCTAAGGGAATACTTGGGAAGTTCTTTTGGTTAGTCTAATCTGCCAGATCACTGTCATCCCAAGAGGTACGTTCACGTAAACTCGTAGAATTCCGCATGCTTAGGTTTTACGTGAATTATTATATGCATGATATGTTGTTGGATTATTATTTGAATTAATATAGGATTAATTCATGCTAGTAATAATTATAAGAATTAAATTTGTATTTAAATATTCATCCCGAATAGATCTGTGCAACTTATTCCCCAACAGTCTTTACTATAAGTTGTAAATATATGCTTATTTATGTTTTAGAGATCTTTTGTTTTTTAGCCCCTTAAATTTGGTAAACTTTGTTTTGGACACTCCACTACTGGCCACTTTCAGGATATTTTACTTCTTTAAATTGAATTTTATCATAATAATTTTGAAAATTCGATTTTTTGGTCCATTAATCGGCTACAAAAAGTTACTAACCGATAAGTATGACGTAATATTTATCTCCCATGAATAAATGTGTTTATTTTCCACATGCATAGAAACCATTTTTGGACCTATCCCAATAACAATATAAACGAACTTGTTGTTGGACTTATTTTGTGTTAAAATAAAAGGATGTTTATTCAACATCGGTTGTCAGTAAAGAATTGTGGCTTCCTAAATCCTATATAAGGATCTATTTACAATTTGTCAAAGTGAAGTGTGTTGAAACCAAAAATTGCCTAACTTAATGGACTAAAATAAATATTTTTCCTTATGTTTAATATAATTGATAAATTAGTTTTCAATTTATTTTCGTAAGCATGTCCGTGAATATGTTTACAAGCTATATCACGAACTTGTTTGCGAACAAATTCGCGAATCAATAAATGAGCTGTTTGCGAACATTTTCGCTAGCTCTGCTAACAAACTTGTTTGCGAGCTTTCTGACCAAATTAATATCATCAAATTTGAATTCGAGTCATGAAATAATCAAAGCTCGATTTCGGACTTGAACTCGACTCATGAAATTTAACGAACGAACTCGAATATATATTTTTCTAGTCAAAACCTTAATAGTTCATGAAAGGTTGACTCATTTAATTATATCCCTATCAATTGATAATTAAATAAATATAAGCATAAATTTCTATAATTTGACAATGATTCTAACCAGTACCCTTCAACAATAATGTGTGAGATTTAATTGGTTTAATTAATTTCAGTCCCACTTACATAGTTACATATTTCATCACGTTCGTCACGTGCCCAAGATTTTGTTTGTCCATATACATTGTACACGTCAACTGAATTTCTAAAAAAAAAAATATTCTATATTTTTTATATTGAGCAGTTATTTAGTATTTTATGATGTATTTTTATATATTGACATTGAAATTATTACGTCATTATTTAAAAATATGATAATAGAAGAGAATTATTAAATTATTTATTATTGAAAATATTCAAGATTATAATCTTAATTTGAATACTACTTGAAATTGCTTTAAAAAATAATACTACTTGAAATTTGTCAATAATATTGAACGCGTTAATACCAAACATTTTGGAGTTCTACTAGTATTGTACACATTTATATTTAAAGTACTATATTTAGTAATAAGTTAGAGAATGCATTAACATCTAACATTTTACTATATATACAAGAAAATATTATTTAACAAATGCTATAAAATTCTTCGTTAATAACAGGGGTTTTAAAGAGGGTTCAGATAATCCTCAATATTAAGAATGAAGTTCAGAGCCCTTACTACTAATAAAGGAGTTAATAAGAAATAATTTTTTCTTTCTTAATGTCAAGGGCTTTAACAAGCACCTAATTGCACTAGTTAAAGAATTATCAAACATGTATATTTTTTAATTAATTACATTTAAGAATAAAAAATACATAAATTTGAAACCCAACCCTCGCATGTTGGGGCATGTATATTTTTAAATTAATTACATTTATGAATTTAAAAAATTCTAAAAGTGAGAATTTAACTAACGAATCTCTCGCGTGTTAGTTCTGTTAGGAATTAATCTGCAATTATGGAGAAAATAATAGTAACGATAATATAAAGAAGAACACATATTTGTTGACCTAGTTCGTCAGACTTGACTACATCTGGGGACATTATCAAACCAGGAGAGATTTATTATTTCTCTTGTATGACCATACAAGATAATGCAAGATACAATGAGGAAGTTAGAGGGTTATTTATACTTGTTGTAAGCACATCGTGCGAGATGGGCCAAAGCCCATTTGGCAACGGCCCACTATAGAACGAGGAGACCTGGGCAAGGCGCGAGCTCGTCGACCTCGCAACTATACGAGATTGACTCATTAATGGTGATTAGACGTGTGTCAGACAGTTGGTGCAGGCGATCATTCCACAAAGGGGATTAGCTCAGACAAAATCTGGCCAAGGACGAAGCAAATCGGCGTGTCAGAGTACAAAAGTGGCTAATCTCCAGTAAATCCGGGAATTACCTCGATCGAGACGCAAATCCGGAGAGCGAGGTCCCTTTTGCAATACGCAACCTCCAGCTCCAGGGCGGATCCCATCAATCTTGTAGCATTTAATGTTAATCAGGGCTACTTTCGGCCCTATAGATTTGTAATCTGAGAGAGTGAGCTCCACTCTCTCAAACACTATAAATAGGGATCATTTATGACCAAGAAAATGAGAGAATTGATGAACCTACCAAACCTCTTGCAAAATTATTTCTCAAACAATTATTCTCTTAAGTACTCAATCTTTTCACTTAAATACACTTCACTCATCTCATTTATTGTTTGTGTAGCTAAGATCGACAAGCCACATCTTAATCTTTAATATGAATATTTTAGCACACAACAATACTAAAAATGGGATTTAAATCAAAATGGTCCCGTAACTTTTTACCTTTATTGGAAAGGTACCGTATATATCACATGTTTCAATTTAGTCCCGTATGTTTCAGTTTGTGCCGATTTAGTCCCAAATCGTCGGAGACCGGTCAAACTACCCAAAAACGATGTCGTTTTTGGGGCATTTTCAGATTGGAATTAGGGGCGCGTGTATCACACGCCCCAAAAACGACGTCATTTTTGGGTAGTTTGACCGGTCTCCGGCGATTTGGGACTAAATCGGCACAAATTGAAAACATACGGGACTAAATTGAAACATGTAATATATATGGGACTTTTTCAATAAAGGTGCAAAGTTACTGGACCATTTTGATTTAAATTCCTACTAAAAATCTAGGATTACTATTAAGAAAACAACTTAGCCCCCAAGTAAAATATCTCTAAAAGGCAACAACTTGATTCTCAAGCAATCTCTTGGAAGGAAACAAAATCTCCTATCCAATGCATGAGTCAAGCTCCAAAAAACCCAACAATCTACCACTTGGAGTCCGACTTCAAAACATAACTCGCCTCCCCTTCTCTTCTGTAACTATCAGTAGTAGTAAGGTCGTAAGGTCACAACCTTAGTCATCAAAATGTAACTCGTTTTTGTGCATATAGTCTTGCTCTTCTTCAACTTAAAAACAAGCTCTGACAAGAATAACTTTGGTTGCTTCATGTAACTGTTCTCTTCCAAGTCACCATGATGAAAAATCGCTTTTACATCCATGTAACCCAATAGGTGCATGTTTATTTTTCAATTAATTACATTTAAGAATAAAAAAAATAGAAATATGATACATATTTATTAGAAGTAAATTTAATGAACGAATAACCTAGCCCAATGACAATTCTAGAGCACAAAAAGACTTTTCCGATAATTTTTTTGTAGTGTATATTTTTTTAAAAGATTTTTATCTTCCAACTATTAAAATATTTAAAAGTCGGTTTTTTGCATTTGAATAAAGTAAAATATAGGGTGAATAAGTTTAAGACAAGAAATCTGTAAAATTGGTTAAGAAGTATGACTTTATTATTAAAGAGTATTAGTTATGATAATTGAAGGATATGACTTTGTAAGGCCGATTCTCGAGAATAAAATATAAAAACATGGAAATTGCTTTACAATATGATTTCTTGATTTAAATGTTGAATTTAGTGGATTCAATCTCTAGCTTATTTATCTAATTCTTCTCTTCATTGACAGTGGCCTTGAGTTAGATGGATTCATGGAGAAATCCTTGTCTTGATCTTGTTGTGAGTTGAATTTGGGGATTTTAAACGTTGATTCAAGGACTGAACTTCTTGTTTTGAATCGAACGTGGCTTTTAAAGACTTTCTAAATGAGGGTCTTCGAGTTGACGAAGAATATTGTCTTTGAATCTTCGAGTGCTGGATGAAGATCTTTAAATCTTCGAGGATTGAACAAAGAACGTCTTTGGATAAATGCCGGATTAAAAGAGTTTCGAGTCTTAATCTCGGATCAGATGTCGTTTTTGGATGATTATTGTAAATAACGTTTTGAAGCTAATGAAAAACATCTTCAAATTTTTAAGAGTCTCGAAAAACACCTCGGAAGAAAACGTCTGATCCGAGGGTTTGAGAGAAAAGACAAAATGAAGGGGATCGACTCCTAATGACACACGTCATATTTTGTGCAAAAAAGTAAAGTGGTGGGGAATCTTCCTTTCCCTCTTTGTCTACTGTCTACATTGTTTCTTTCCTTTTCCTGAAAGCTAACTTCCAACTTTGTTTGTAATGCAAATATAGGTAAATATATTTGATAGGACAAAATATAGGTAATTTTATAGGACCAAGCTTCCATCAAGTTCGGGACCCTCCCACAAATATACAACCCAGAGACAAATCTATGTGATTAATTTTTAACGGTTGAGAATGAAATTAATTTGTTTCATGTGTTCAACTCCAAATCGTCAATTATAAGATTTTTTTTTTAATATGATAAAATTTAAATGGGAGTCTTCAGTATTGTATGATCATGTACTATGAGATATGACTTCACTTAGTATTTGCATCTGCTGATCTTGCTTTAAAATGTGATTTGTGTAGATTTTAAGTTCATAGGTCATTTAATATGTATGTAATGAAAATCCATCTCAAATATGAGATCGATTCATATGATTTTTTTATCAAATTTTAAATTTAATTTGGTATTTGTAAGTTTATTTAAGGGATAACGATGAAATGAGTTTGACGGGATTGTACCAATTATACCAATTACTCATGTTTGACTTGATTAGTTCATTCAAACTCAAACCGATTGATATATAATTGAATAAATTCAAGCAATAATTTTTATAATTTGACAATAATCTCAGGAGTTGGTATGAATGTTGTATATCAAATGTTGTTACGAATTTGCTCTCGATAAATATCAATTTTTTTTTTGATATATTGTATTTTTGAAATGGGGAGAAGGGGTAATATGGAAAACAAAAGTACATGTAGAATCCATTTGCTCAAATAAGAGGGGAGATGTGTTATTATTTTCACAAAGGGCAGTAATTGAGAGATTAATAGTGGCGTCAGTTGATAAGGGGTGATAAATGATTTCTATTAGGAGTTATTAGGATTTATCAATTGGGTCCTTAGTGTCACCCCCGAAAAAAGGAGGATTGGGTTATAAAAATTAAAATTGTGACCTAGGGTTTGAAAATATAAATAAACTAGCACGTAACTTCGCGAAATTCGCGAAAAAATATTTACAATATTAATTACATTAAATATTTCAAATATTTTATTAATATAATTCATTTAATTATAGATATAATTTTATTATTTAATATTGTATGTGTATAATATATTTCATTCATCCCGAGCAAATTAAGATTAAGATTTTATCATTTCGAAAGTTCCAAAGAAAGCTTTACATTTCCTTTTTTATATTTAATTATGTAGCATGTTAATTTTTCAGAAATCCCCAACTTTAAAAAGTTTATTAATATCTTCTAGATGATGTACACAATAGAGATGCTGCTTACATCCACAAATAAACATGAACATTTTGGTTTATATGATATGCATATACATGTCCGAATTTGTATAAAATTCAAGTGTAAGCAAATGTTATCACTTATCATTAGACGTTCCAAAAGATTGTATGTAATGCTTTAAACAAAATCCAACCTTATTCTTTCGCCCCTTTTATTGATTCCAAAAGATTGCACGTAATGATTTAAAAAAAAAATCCGACCTTATTCTTTCGCCCCTTTTATTGATTCCATGAAGTTAACACTTGTGAACCAGAGAATAATCAAATTGCTTACTTCAATACTCTTTACAATATGAAAAATAATTATACAATTACAATAAACATTCATGACAAATTCATAACTCAAATTACTTACCTCAGTACTCACTGCAATAGAAAAAACAAAATTAGATGCAATATAAAATATAATTAAACAATTGCAATATAAAATATAATTACACAATTGCAATAAACATTCATAACTCAATTATACACCATGCAATATAAAAAACAAACTCAGATTAAATATACATCACAAATTAGATTAACAAATTCATCATATCTAAATACTCCTTGCAATATAAAAAAACTCTATGCAATATACAAAACAAATACACTATTGCAATAAACATTCATAATAAATAAAAAAATTAAAAAAAATCCACAACTAATTTTGCACTCAAGTGACTTAACTCAATACTCAATTCCCCACAATATATAAAATAATTATACAATTGCAATAGATATTCATAACCAATTCAAAACTCAAATTAGAATAATCGTTGTGAAAAAAAAAAAGAAACTCATCCACAATTAATTCAACACTCAAATTAGTTACCTCAAACCTTTTTGTCAATATTTAAAAAAAAAACTCCATGCAATATAAAAAATAATTAAAAAATTAAAATAAACATTCATAACCAATTCAAAACTCAAGTTACTTTTAAATTAAAGAATCTCAATAAAATTAAAATTAATAAATTCATAAAAAAAGATGAAACTCATCCAAACAATTAATTCAGCACTCAAATTACTTACCTCAATACTCCCTGCAATATAAAGAAAAAGTTCATGCAAAAATTACACAATTACAATAAACATTCATTACAAATTCAAAACTCAAATTCCTATTAAATTAGAAGCATCGCAATAAAATTAAATTAACAACTTCATCAAATTAAAAGAATAGTTATGAATAGAAAAGATGAAACTCATCCACAACTAATTCAACACTCAAATCACTTACCTCAACAATTCATACAATAAACAAAATAATTACACAATTACAATAAACACTCATAACCAATTCAAAACTCAAATTACATGGGACTTGTATATAAAGAATTAAACTGATCAGCACTCAAATTATGAAAGGACGTGCAATATATAAAATAATTATATAATTACAATAAATATTCATAACTAATTCAAAACTAAAATTACACTCAAATTACAATTGCAACAAATAATCATAATCAATTAAAAAATTACTTACCTCAATACTCTTTATAATATAAAAATCAAAATCAGATTAAATATTATACAACACAAAATAAACATTTATAATCAATTCAGAATCGAATTAGTTACCTCAATAATCCATGCTATATACAAAACAAAAAGATGGAAGTGATCGCTAAGAAAAGAAAAGAAGAAACCGTGAATATATATAAGAGTAGATTGGACCGTGAATCATGTATATGCATATGATTTGATTTCTTAAGAGTTAAGAATATCTGTTTTTTTATTAATATCTAAATCACAATAAACATCTTTTTATTTTCCTCTAGTGTGTATAATATAATTGATCAAATATACAAAAGATATTTTCCTCTAGTGTGTATATCTAGTACTAAGATTGGGGCGTTAATATACGAAAATGTGAAGTAGTAAAATTGATTTCATAATTTAAATAATTTTTAATGGGGGTGCATGATTTTAAAATGAAATAATCACATTAAATTGACAAAAGATACTTTCCTCTAGTGTGTATATCTAATACTAAGATTGGGGCATTGATATACGAAAATCTGAAGTAGTAAAATTGATTTTATAATTTAAATAATTTTTAATGAGAGTGCACGATTTTAAAACAAAATAATCAAATTGAATTGGACTTTGCGTAGATTGACGTGGCTCCGTCAAGTAAGCTGAAATAAGTTTATCAATATATATAGTATTAATATTTCTTTATTCATTTTGCCATGATGAAAGGCAACAAGCAAGCCACGCACTCTTTGTTCAAATTTTGTTTTTTCTAAGTAAATATACTGCCAGAAACACCACACCTAATTTCTCTTTCTTGCCAAATCTTACACGGCATCACCACACGCTAATATTTTTCCTATTTGCTCTTCATTTATTCCTTTTCCAATTTTACATATTACAGTATTTAAAGAAAAAAAGAAAAAAGAAATCTCCAATATTAGGTTTACAGGAGAAGTATTGTTTCATAAGGGACACTTTGTAAATTATTTAAAGGGAAATATTTGTGTAAATTGGGAAGGACTAAAAGTTAGTGGATAATTGCATGTCGAGCCAAGTTAAATGAATTTTCCAAAAACAATTAAACAAATGCAAAATATGAAAAATAGCTCTTAAGTTTTTGTTATTATAAGACAAACATGTACTATGGTAAAGACGAGTGTGTGTTTTCTATAATGACAAATAATAGTTGACAAAGTATAGGATACAAATTTGTATACATACAAATCCAAATTGAGACTCAATTTCACTTTATCCAACCTATTCTTGACCCGCTTGACTGGGTCATCTTAGACCCGCGAATTAATTAATTTCCTAAATTGATTGATTTGTATCTATACAAATTTGTACAGTAAACCTACTCATAATAGTTAGTTGTCATTTTATGTACACGTATTTATCTTTATAATAACATTATGTAAAATATTAAAAATTATGTTATTAGTAAAATAAAAGTGTTACTATGGGAAAAATATGTGTTATTATATGAATAATATTATACGTACCGTTTCATTTGCTTCTCTTGCTATTTATTTATATCAGCTAATTTCTCATTTGACTGAGTCAGCTTGCTCTATATGAAAATAAAAATAAAGTGTTTGTGTGGTTTTATTTCCTCACATTTGTAGAATTGTCATTTTTAACGAGAAATCATACATAAGGTCAATTTACATTTACAGATTTTAAACACATCTATCATAGCACTAATTGAGTTTTAAAATTAAATGGCTGAATATCATAACTGATCAAAACGTCGAGCTTGATATATTTAATTTTGTTCAAATTGCTGCACAAAATCAATGAGCTCAATTTTGATGTACGAAAATACCAAACCTTGTATCTTAAACTTTGTTTTATTTATTCAATCCTTACGAATCTTCTATTTCTGGGTCACATGTTCATCGGAATTATGTGCTTACCGAATTTGGTAAATCATATATCTAGAAGTTTAACTTTAATAATGCTTTAAATCATAATATCTAGTTCTTTAATTATTTATTATTATTGCTGGAGAGTTTGTGAGAGCGCTCCTCGATTTCATAAAAAATCTTTTTGTTGGAGAGACCTTCTAAAATCTATAGTTGGACTTCCCGTCACGTGCAATAATAAAAGCTATATTTTCCGCTTAAAAAGAACTATTACTATCAATTAAAATAAAACCCTAGATATATAGGGTTGCATTTATCATACGAAACTATTGGACTTGGTAAATATAGGATTTAGTTCATGTAATATACAATACCGTATTGTGCAGTAGACCCACACGAGTTTATAATATATTTAAATTTAATACATCACTTGATTATATTTACGTAGATAATTACTGATAGGTACTTTGAGAAATCATGAAGATATGCCTACATGATTACAAAAAATTATATGCAAGTCATGCGATGAAAATGAGATTATTTTCGTTGAAATTGTATATAGTTCATTTTTTGAATGCTTGTAGAGTAATTTAACATAGAAAATTTCCACAATGTCACATCTTATCCAATAAAACTATTATAAATTTATAAGTAACATTATTTAGGATCAAACATATAGCTGAATATATACCTTAAATGCATGTGAAAAACTATCAACAATAGTAAAATAAAAACGTGTCCCTAAGCTAGCACCTCAAATTTGTCCCCCTTCGATCCTCCAAAATAAATAATATCTTAAATATTTTTTTTTTTTAAAACGTCTTAAATAATATCTAAACTCTATATATAATGTAACCTCCCTCATTTCTTCTCACCACAATCATACATCTTTCCAATTCGTTTCCAAATACTTTCAATTACAATATTGCTTCTCCCTTCCTCATTTCAACAAACAATATTTCACCAAAAATGGGGACCAAAAACTCAAACAAAATGTCACTAAAAGAAGTGATCATGCAGGTTATGAAGAGGTGCACCAAATTAGGGAAGAAACAACTTCCATTAGGTGTGCCCAGGGGACATTTCGTTGTGTACGTGGGCGAAAACAGGAGCAGATACATCGTCCCAATTTCGTATTTGAGCAAACCCGAATTCCAGAGCTTATTACAACAAGCTGAAGAAGAGTTCGGGTTCGATCATCATAACATTGGCCTTAGTCTTCCATGTGATGAACAGGTTTTTCATGAGTGTCTAGTATCAATGCTTAATTAATTAATTAGTCGTATTAATTAGAAATTGATAGATGATTTCGATCGTCTATCGTGTTTCATCATTTTGTATCACGCGTATATTGATGATGTCGATACGTACAGTATCCATCTCATTAAGGCTGAAATGCAATTTAGGGTTTGAGTTGGAAAAATATATATAGTCTAAGAGCATTAATAGATGATGTGTGCTTTACAATTTTTTTTTTTTTTGAGCGCTATTGTGTGCTTTAATTAGTAGTATATTAAATGTAAAATTTCCATTTTATCATGTATACTACCCCCTGTGGGTTTTTTAAATAGAAATTATTATGTATTTAATGATGATTTCCTTATAATTAGATATCTCATTTATGATTTTTGGATCATCTTAATTTCGTGAAATTTTGATTCTCATCTCTGTGTTGGTTTTATCATTGATGATGTCAATATGTACAATATCCATCACATTAATTCGGGATGAAATTAGAATGCAATTTAATTAGGGTTTGAATTGGAAATATATATTCTAAGATCGTTAAAAATTGTTGTATGATTTAAGTAGTAGTCTAGTAAATGTAAAATTTATACGTAATTCTAACTTTGGGGGACACCTCGACCTCTGAATTAAGTGTAATGGATTTTTTTGGTTGTTCAAAAAAAAAAAAAAAAAAATATATATATATATATATATATATATATATATATACTCTAGTCTTTCTGGGATTTTAATTATGACTCCTTATCTATATAGCTGATTGAACACCATGAAATTAAGATGAGGCTGGGAACTAATTGGGATTGGATAATATGTGTGGGAAAGTATATGTTATTTATTGAGTTTGTTAATTTGGAGTTTGCTGGTTTTCGAAAATTGTTAATTTAGAGTTTGCTGGTTTTCAAAAAATTATGACACCGTATATGTACTGTAGCTGTCTTTTGTTCACATTCCCCAAAAAAAGAAATATATTTGGAGAATTTTGAGTCAACTTGGTGCTCTCACTCAAAACTTTGGATTTATCATTATAACATGGGTCTCTATTATGATGGGGGGTTGGGGCAAGGGGTCTGTAAGGAAAATTGCTTGGTCAAGTGGGAGTCGGTATGTAAGGGTAAAAGTATAGGGGGGCTTGGGGTGAGGGATGTGAAGTCTTTTAATATCGCGTTACTTTGTAAGTGATTGTGGAGATGGGTGTCGGGTGAGAGGTCTTTGTGGGTCAATATTCTTAGGTCTAAATATGGGGGGTTATTGATAGTGCTGAGTCGGGAAAGTGGTCATTGTGGTTGAGAGATATAGTAGAGTTGTGGTCAAGTCATGTAGGGAGTGGGTTTTTCCTTGGAGGAAGCTCTGGTGAAAGGCAGTGCCCTCAAAAGTGTTGGTATTCTCGTGGAAAGTAGTCAGCGAGAGAATTCCTACATTAGATAACTTGTTAAAAAGAGGCATATTCTCTGTGGGGGAGGGTGTGGGGATGTGCCCGGTTTGTGAAGTGGCTCCTGAGTCTACGTCTCACCTCCTCCTTACGTGCCCTTCCGCCCTTATTGTGTGGAGTGCTATTTCTCATTGGCTCGGCAATGGACCATTATACTCATCAGTCATAAAAGATTACTTCGCGGAGTTTTGCGATTTCGGGGAAAATGCTATTAAGAGGAAGATTAGAAGTCTTGTATGGCAGTGCATCATTTGGAACTTGTGGAAGTTTAGGAATGATAAAGTCTTCAAAGATGGCCAATACACTCTGGATAAGCTCATCGATGACATCAAGTTTAGTTCTTGGAAATGGATTCGGTCTCATTATCCATTTTCTTTCCGTGTTCTGTACCATGATTGGGAGCTACAACCTTTAATCTGTATTCCTAGAAAATTATAGATGGCATCTGTCAGTGTTTAAAAAATTCATGGGTTGAGTACCCCTTGTACTTAATCAATATATTTCATCTTTTCCTTATGGGTCTATATTAATGCTTGAGTTTTAAAAGTCTCTTTGGTGCGTAAATTTTTCCTTTTCTCCAAATTGTTCCAAGATATATTTAAAAAGACAAAGTATAAGGTGAACAAGTTTCACAACAGAATTTGTGAAGTTGGTTAAAAAATGTGACTTATATTACTAAAGTGTATTACTAGTGATAACTGAATGGTGTGACTTTTTACTATAAAGAGTATTACTCATAATATTGAAGAGTGTGACTAATATTACAACAGGAGGTATAATTAATAGTGATAACTAAAGGGCACTACAAAAAAAAAAAACGTGTTTTAGAGACAGTTTTATGGACGGAAAAACTGTCTCAAAACCCTATTTGAGACGGATTTGAGACGATTTTTTTTCCGTCCCTAAATCAGGCGTCTCAAATTTAGAGGCGGTTTTTCAAATTTCTGTCTCAAATCTGGGACAGTTCAAACCGTCTCAAATCCGTCCCAAATCTGAGACGGTTTGAACCGTCGACAATTATCCCTAGTACAAAACGCGAAAAGGAGGATGGCTAGTAGGAGACGACGATCACACACTGCAAGATGCTGTAATGATAACATGATTATTGTCATTAAATATTATTGTTTTTATAGTAACGCACTACAAAAAAACTGTCATTTAACGAGGGCGTTAATGAGAGCTAAAATTATAAAATTATACTTTGAACTCACGAGCTCTCACTCTAATGTGTCTTTCAATTACCATTAGACTATGTGACTTATTCATTAAGTTCCCATTTCTAATAGATATGTATCATATATTTTCTGTATTTTTATTCTTAAAGGTAAATAATTGAAAAATAAACTTCCACTTCTAATAAATGTGTATCGACGTATATTTTCTGTATTTTTATTCTTAAATGTAAATAATTGAAAAACAAACATGGACACACGAGAAATCGGTTTGGAACCCAGGACCTCTCGATCACAAAGCTCTAATGTGTTATAAATTTGTCATTAATTCATTAAATTTTTACTTCTAATAAATATGCATCATATATTATCTATATTTTTAACGAAGAGACTATGCCCTCACTATTAGCGAGGACTATTATGGTGTTTATTAAAACGCTCGGTATTCACGAGGAAACATCTATTGCCCGTTAATGCCCTCGTTAGCAACAAGAGCTATAAAATCTCTCATTAATTATAAGAGTTATCAGAAACCCTCTTTAAAATTCCTTGTTAAAAGCCCTAGTTAATGTTCTCATTAAATATATATTTTTTTTTTATAGAGATGATTGTTCGAATATTCGGAAGGAACGTGTTATTTGAGAAAGAAGAGGAAGCAACAAATGGGGTCGAGTCGCGAAAATAGCTGTGGGTGAGGAAGCAACAGCCAGATGAATGGAAGAAAGGAACACGCAGTTATGAAATTAAATAAGACAAGACAAATTAGGGTAAGTGACAATATAATATTATTATTGTTTAATTTTTTAATGAGTGTATATAAATCATTTGACTGGCCATATCTCAATAAATAAAACTATATATGTGTACATGTAAATTGAAAATTTTGACGGGGCCATCACTACTACAAATATGCAAATAAACAACATATATTAACCGTTGTCTTTTTGTTGAAATAGACGTTGTCTATTAAGGTATAGTTAAAGAGACATACAACTTTGACAACGGATAATGTCCGTTGTCTATTACACAAAGAGACAACGGTTGTCCATTGATAGACAACGGTTACTATCCGTTGTCTATCACAATTTTGACAACGTCGTTCCGCAACGGAATATGTCCGTTGTATATTATACAAAGAGACAACTGCCGTCGGTTGATAGACAACATTTATTATCTGTTGTCTATTATAGTTTTGACAACGGCGTTTTACAACGGAGAAATATCTATTGTCTATTATATTTTTTAAAATGCAATTACACAACGGGCTTATGCCCGTTGTCTGTTACACATATAATAGGTTTATAACCCGTTGTCTATTCACATATATAAATAAACTTTCCCAAGATGTTCAGATTTAAGATATAAAATTACAGAATCATAATATGAAGAAATTTCAAATTTTCAAACCATAAATTTCATTTATTCCAACATAAGTTGTTCCAAATTATAAAAATACAGATCATCGTCTGTTCCAAAACATAATATGTTCTAAAATACCAAAATTATAAGCTAGCCTAAATATATATGTTAAAAAATACCACTGTTTACGTCAGGTCAAAATAACCAAAATAGACCTTAATAGAAGCTCAAGTGTTGTTATTCGACTACATAGAACTGTTGATGCATTCAGCCCACTCCACCCGCACTTCATTAATTTGAGATGCGGTGTAACTTCTCTCTTGGATCTGTGAAATAACATTGATATTAACAAATCCACATTATGCAAAAAATTTAAAATAGATAAATTTGAGAAAGAACAATTTAATATTAACAGAGATTGCATTGAGTCCATATCGACTGATCCATCAAATTCAAATATACTCCTCATAAATTGAGTTACAAAAAAAGCACATTGCTTCAAATCCTGTTGCTTAGGAACCTAATTTAAAAACTAAGAAATCATTATATATGTCCCCTTGCTCTTTGTTTGTTTTGGTTTGTGTCATTTGTCCTGCACCATTCTGCACTTATTGTTTGTCCCTACCTCAAGAAGTATGTTTCCAACAAATTAAACATTAACTACCACTAGCCAGACTGTTTTCATGCAGTCGATTATTCTAAAATAACTGGTACATGTAAAAACAAACTAATTGCATGATAAAATTAGTTTTACATAACACTTGTCAACATGTACTATGATCAATATTGCAGAGGTATAATTCATTAATTAATTAATGTCTTGTAATCCAACTCTTTAATTCTGCAAAATTTGGTTCAAAATTACTACTGATTTGTTATATAATGCAATTTGTATATATTACAATCTTTAAACTAATTAATCATGAGAAAGTTGATATCATCGTACCAACCATTCTCATGTCTCACTCCAAATTTCAGAGGAAGATATATGCATCACTACAAATTCCACATATTGATCAGTTGAAGAGTATTATGTATAATAATAATTATTACTTTTTATTTTGTAACTGGGTTATGCATTTCAGAGAATCATGCGAGACGATCCTTTTTTGCCCCACATTCTGAATTAATGGTAATTAAAAAGAGTGGTAATGCAAGTTCATATGTCGTTTGTAGCTTGTATATATAAATAATGTACTATTACTTATGATTTCTAACAATATTAATATGACTGGACAATTGATTAAAAGATTAAAAGATATATAAACTCAGATGCAGCTTCCAAAGCTGAATAGCATACATAAGTTACCATAAAGGCTTACCTACAATATTTTGCTTGTTTGGGGGAAAAAAAGATGAAACAATGAGCAGTAAATAGTGTCTCATCTCATTCAATTACCTTCACTATTTCTTTATTGGTTTCCCAGTTATTCAATTACCTTTACTGTTTCTTTATTGATTTCCCAGTTTTCGTAGTAATTATTCTTGTGATCATACTTCATAGTGCATAGTAATTATTCTTATTGAGTAGAACTCTTCATTTCTACCGACTTGTTTAACTCTTATTATCCTCAAGTCGCCAAAATTGAAATTTATTTAACAACAAGAACTTGGTAATAATCGAACTGAATCTATCGAGTCTCTACCAATAATATATTACCCTAAACCTTCCTTCAAATAAATATGAAACAAAAAAGATAATTATGTTTCAAAAATTACCTGAGAGAAAGACAGAGAAGCGTCAAACGGAAATGAGTAGCTGTGGAGAAACGGTGCGATTGAACGATCGCGCGACACAGGGGCAGCGACGAACGGAAACGAGTGGCTGTGGAGAAACGGTGCGATTGAGCGACGACCCGACACAGGAGCAGCGACGAACGGAGACAAGCGGGCTGTAGAGAACGATGAGTTGAGCAATTTGTGGGAGAAGACTAGGGTTTAACAGTGTATGAATGTGGGAGAACGTATGTGTGGTAAAATTTTATAACAAATAAATACACTTGATTTGTTAAGGTAACAATTAATAATTAAGTTTCAATTTATCAATTACTGGTACGAAATATAGTGGTGTTAATTATGATTATAAAGAAAATTAAATGATAAATTTATTATTAAGGCTAAATTAATAATAGAATTATATATAGTCGTGTAGACGGTTAATTTTCTACCCATGTTTCTCACTTAATTAAGTAGATCTTCTTTAAGTCTCAAAATCTTTACGTATGATTTCTAATAACATCTTCTTTGATCGCCCCGTGCTCTTCTAAAAGGACTCAAGTGCATCAAATCCAAACAACGTACAGATGCACCTGTAGGCCGAGTTTTACATGCCCAAACCATTGTAAATGATGTGTTTGCATCGAATAAAAAAGTTTTTTGGTCTCATAACTTTCCTGTAATCCGTTTTTTTTTACCAAATTTTTTACTATTCAATTTTGGTCCCAACTATCTCGATTGTCCAATTTTGGTCCCATTTTTATAAAAAAAAAATAGAAAATTTTATCATTTTCACTCATGCACAAGTCACATATCGGTTAAAAATGTGGGTTTCCGAGCTCGTATCTGATGTGGACACTGACTGTTAAAAGAAAATTTCATTTTTCTAAAAAATTAGAAAGAACAAAAAAAATTCTCCCAAGTGCGGAAAAAAATGAATTTTTAACGTCCACGTCAACTACGAGCTCAGGAAATCCCAATTTTATCCGGCATGTGACTTGTGTGTGATAAAAAGACAAAATTTTATATTTTTCGGCGAAAATGAGACCAAAATTGGATAATCGATATAGTTATGGGACCAAAATTGAAAAGTTAAATTTTTTAGGACTAAAAACAGATTATAGAAAAGTTATGGGAGAAAAAAAAAATTTATATGTTTCATCCATCTTCTATTCAATTGGTGCAATACCTAACAAGTAATGAATTTCTCTGTTTGTCATTGTATAAATATATATTATTATATTGTATATTATTAATTAATACAAAAAAAACATATACTCCCTCCGTCCCAGAAGACTTAACACACTTTCTTTTTTTGTTTGTCCCATAAGACTTTGCACACCCATTTTTGGACATACTCTTCTCCACTTATAATCTTACAATACACACTTATTACCCCCATACACACTTCCTATCCCCCATAAAGCAATTTTTCTTAATCATTGGCCCAAAAGTTGGTGCAAAGTGTTCCGAGACGGAGGGAGTAATATTTTATTGGATATTATACATATGTACAGAGTTAAATGAGTCAGTTTGTTGAACTTAAAAAGCTTTTGAAAAAGTTTAAACCTGGGCAGTATAAAGAAATAGACTTCTAAAAGATCAAACTTAGATCTATCTTGTTTGTCAAAAAAATCGAGCCGAATTGAGTTTTAGTAGACCCCTATTTAATAGTCTGACTAGAAATGTTAATCCGGGTCGGACTAAACGAGCCAGCCCGTTTAACCCTGTTATATGTAGGGATAGGGTCCAATAATTATAGGCCCGTTTAAAATCGAGTCTTTTTTACTCAAACTGATTAATCCGCGGGCTAAACGGGCTAGCACGCCAGACTCTAGTTAACTGGGCCACCCCGCCGACCTGCATACTTGTATAACACCATGAAAAGTTCAACTGCGCGCTTACATGCCTCCACCATCTAATTATATTTTTAAGTATCTACAGGTGAGAAAAAGTACTTGCTCTCAATAATTTCAATGTTTATTCATTTAATCTATTTGAATGATGCAATTTGTACATTGATTAGTTATCAACTCATATGTTTGGCGTTCTTTTTGGTTTTTTTGTCCATCTTCGTTATTGTGCTTCATCACAGTGGGGATAAGAGCTTGTTGTTTGATAATTTAATTGTACTTGCAAGCAGTTGTTTTTTCAATTCTACTTTTGTCATTATATTATTATGCTTTGATGTGATTTTGACTATATGGACAATGTTTGAATTATGAAATTTGAAAAGTATCATAATATGATTACAACTTTTGAGTTTATGAACAATGTTTGGAATATTTAATATTAAAAAAAATTAATATTTTTTTAAAAGCCCGTTAGTGCCCGTTTAGTCTTCGCCCGCTAGGATTAAATTTAGGTCTCAAATTTATTAAGTGACCCATATTAAAAGTGAACCTAGGTTAATGTTACAGGCATCGCTTAAATTTTAATGAATTTACATGGGACAATAATAATGGGTAGGCACCTTCTATTAAGTAACTTAGTTTATTCCCACCCCTAATTAGGAATTTTATAAGCAAGTTTAAATTTTATTTTACAAACACTTTTACCATTTATAAGTTTAGTGAAACATCCTCTCATTGGTGAAGCAAAAGGAATGTATACCGATAGTAAGTGAGGTACTCCAAAATGAATAGTTTTTGTTGACGCTGGCTTCCATTTTCCTTTTTGTCTACCTTGTTTGTAGCACAAATATAGCAAAATATATGTGGGACCAACTTGTATCAAGTGCGGGACCCTTCGTATAAAAACAATTCAACACAAATCACAATCCATCTTATTTTGAGAGTGAAATCAATTTGTTTAACGTGTTCAATTCGAAATTCGGCCGCTGCAAGAAAAAAAAAAAAAACTCTCATTTAACGGAACATTAACGTGGGAACAACCTCGTTAAATTGATTAAACAATGGAATTAACGAGATAGAATAATCCTTGATAATTTTCTCCTTGCTAAAATTTAATGAGGGCAGTCATAGACCCTCGGTGTTAATAAGGATAAATGTGTTGTCAATATTAACGAGGGTAAAACTGTCAATGCGCTTTCAATGTTAACGAGGACAAAAGTACCCTCGCTAGCACGGGTCAAACCCAAGATCTCTTGATGACAAGTGAGCTAGCATTGCCGTTAGGATAAATGTGTTGTCAATATTAACGAGGGTAAAATTGTCAATGCGCTTTCAATGTTAACGAGGACAAAACTACTCTCGCTAGCAGGGGTCAAACCCAAGATCTCTTGATGACAAGTGGGCTACATTGCCGTTAGGTTAAATGATTCATTTATTAAACTCTCACTTTTAATAAATATGTATCATATATTTTTTGTATGCCGTTAGGTTATTAATGAGGGATTTTATAGCCCCATTAATACCTTCGTTAAATTACATTTTTTTTTATATTGATTATCCATTTAAATCAAGAGCATGTTTCTTATGCACCATTATATATGGTATCTTATGCACCACTATATATGGTAGGGATGTTGATAGTGGAGGGGGCCATCGCCCATACCCCACCCAACTTTTTTCCTCAACCTATATATATTTCCTCCGTCTCGAATTCGAAGTCACATTTATTGTTTACATGGAGTTTAATGAAATAGTTGTTTATTAATATTAGTTACTTTTTGTGGAGGGTGTAAATTGTAAAGTAATGACATTAATGTAAATAAAAGGGAATAAAATTGACTTTAGTATGAAAAAAGTAATGACACTGAGTGTAAATTTTTAGATGTTTAGGGGCAAAGTTTAAAATAGTAAAGTTGTTTTATTTTCATTTTAGGAGATATGACTTCAAATTCGGGACAGACCTTTTAGGACAATGTGACTTCGAATTCGAGACGGATGGAACAATATATATGTGTGTAATTATGTCAAAATAGTGGTAGTGGGCAAGAGTTTTGGAGAGACTAATAAATTAAGCTTTAGATTAGAATAATAAAATGGACAGCATACATTATATGATATACACTAGCTCTTAAATATATTTATTATGTATTAATTTTAATTTTTTCGGTTTAATAATTTTTTATTCAGACATAATCGTGAAATGATCTCACGGTATAACGGAGTATAACTTGGACATTGGCGATTGAACAATTTAAAAGAAAAAGGTTAATATATGTTATTTTATAGTGCCCAAAAATGAATTTGATCGAGAACTGGATTATATATAAGTAGCATCATCTATCTTTCAGCTCATTATTACATCATAAGTTTCAACTCAATATAATGAGTAACCTTTTGGCGTATTAATTAGTTGCACTGTGCACTTCGTACATAAAAATTTAAACCAAATGTTATTTTATTTTTGTTTTTTAATGGAAACAGTTTAAGTACATAAAATACTAATAATGTTTAGCATACAAACTAGTAATACTTTTATTAATATGAACAAATATTTTCTTTATATAAACTAGTAGTCTGTAATTCATTTTTTTGGGTCCCATAAAGAATTAATATCTAGAATTGCCGTGCAATTTATATTATGTTTAATTTTAATTCTTTATTATTTTTTATTTTTATTTTAGTCAATTTGGTGTCAATTTTAATCTCTATTATTCAATTTTACTGGGCCCCATTATATACACCCCCAAACATTAGTGAATGGAACTTATCCACGTCGTTAGGTTGAGTCGATCGAGCATTTAGCTAATCAGATGTTAATTAATTTATGACAAAAACGCATATGAGACTGTCTTCTGCATGAGACAGGGTACAACCAAATACAAATCACGTCCACCCCTCTTAAAGTGTTAAAGTATCAATGTCTAACTTATACGCCGTCTCATGCAAGTGTGCCTCTTAATTTATTAATTGCCTTTGTATGATTTGAGTGAATCTATTGTGAAATAAAAAAACACACACGTTTATCAAGTTTAAAATACTAGCTAGCTTTGTGGTTCATTCGACATTAGGGCATGTTTCAACATTTATGAGTATATATTAATTTGTCAATTCGAATTTAAACCCAATTTCATTAATCTAAGATCACTCACCTATTTGGCTTTGATGTTTCATTTTGTATTTATTACTTTTAAAATAACACAACGTGATAATTAATAAGTTTGTGCAGGAAAACGACTGTGGACCTTTCAAACCTACTCATGTTCATCATAGCTGTCTCCCTTCAAACTAATGCTGTCTACTTTGTTTTTTTTTTTTTGCCTTTTCTTTGAGAGCAACCAACTCTGTTTGTAGTACAAAATATATATAGGTATAAATTTTTGTGGTACACATATAATTAATTATATAAATATAGTTAATTATATATAACAAATTCCATCAAGTTTGGGACCCATGCACACAAATAATTCAAGCCAAATCCAAATCTATCTGATCTTTTACTGTTGACATTGAAATAGTTTGTTTGATGTGTGTTGAATTCCATATCGTACATTTTTAAAATGACAAAAATTTATATGAATTTGAATTCGCGATAAACTCAATTTTTTTAGTATTAATATTATATATAAAAATGATTATTAATTATTATTAATGGCGGACCTAATTGGGAAAAGGGGGTACAGCTATGCCCTAAATTATTGATATATCCCAAGCTATATATCTTGATGACAAAGTCTAGGATACAAATTTGTATATATACAAATCTCAATTGAGACTCAATTTCACTTTATTCAATTCATCTTTGACCCGCTTTGATCCCTTTTTGACCACCAGACCCGTTGATCCTTCCTAAATTAATTGATTTGTATCTATACTAATTTGTACAGTAGACCTACTCTATCTCGACATATTTCATTGTCTGGTCGAGTGGTATAGTGTGTTTGTTATCTTTGGTATGTCATGGGTAACCTTTTTAATTTTTTACCCCAATTATTTTAATATATTTCCTTGTATAGACATCTTTACACCAATGCTTTTTTTTTTATCCCAATTATTTTAATATATTTCCTTGTATAGACATCTTTACCCCCAATGTTTTTTTAATTTTTCACCCCAGTTATTTTAAAGATTTCCTGGTATACACATCTTTACCCCAATTATTATATAGATTTTCCCTTCTATATACATCTTTAAAGCCTTCTCTTTCTTATTTTTTTATTAAATTATATTTGAATTTAAATTGAATTCAAAGAAATAAAAAACCCTTTAGTTCTTTACAATTTTTGTTTCCAAATTCGAGGTAATTTAAAAAATATATAGTAATTATTAGTAGTTGAAATATTTATTATAGTAAGTCACTATGAAGGAAAAAAAATAGTTTCATAGACTTAATTGTAATTTAATTTGAATGTTATATACTACATCCACCCATGCAAAGTTTGGCTGACTTAATTTGAATGTTATAGACTTAATTGTAATTTAAATTGAAGGAAAAAAATAGTTATAGACTTAATTGTAATTTAATTATGAAGGAAAAAAAATAGTTTCTATAATTTGAATGTTATGGAAAAGTAGATTAAATCCTTTTATGAATAACATAATTGAATGTGAGTAAAATATAATGATAGTTTGTGTAATTAAGTGATTGTTGGAATATGAAGATAAAAAAAATTGTGTTCATAGACTCCATGCAGTGTTTGACTGACTTTTTTTTTACTTTAAAAATTCTATGGAATTAGAAAATCCATAGACTCCATGCAGAGTTTGGCTGACTTTTTTTATTGATTTACATGGATTTTCATAGACTTGACAGGATTGTGGAATACACTTTTTTTATTGATTTACATGTATTTTCATAGACTCCGGCGCTGGAACTATTGATGCAAATTTATATGGAACACACATGTATATAACAAAAATTATCCAAATTATTTAGAAAAAATACCAAAATATATTAGTTCTAAAAAAAATACGTTATTATTCATCATTATTATTCTCATCTTCATTTCCATCACCGTTATACCTCGGCCTCATTTCCCACATAGCATTAGCAATACTCGTTCTCCATGCATTAGCTTCCGTTCTTTGTTGTAGTTAGCTTTCGTACTTGTTTAAATAAAAAAATATTACTTGTTTAAATAAAAAAGTATCACTTGAATAAATAAAAAAGTATTACTTGTTTAAAAGAAAAGATATTTGTTTAAAAGAAAAGTATAACTTGTTTAGATGAAAAGTATAACTTGTTTAAATAGAAAATATTACTTCTGTAAATGAAAAGTATTACTTGTTTAAATAGAAAAATATTACTTGTTTAAATAGAAAAGTATTACTTGTTTAAATAGAAAAGTATTATTTATTTAAAAGAAAAGTATTACTTGTTTAAAAGAAAAGTATAACTTATTTAGATGAAAAGTATAACTTGTTTAAATAGAAAAGTATTATTTGTTTAAATGAAAAGTATTACTTGTTTAAATAGAAAAATATTACTTGTTTAAATAGAAAAGTATTACTTGTTTATATAGAAAAGTATTGCTTGTTTAAAAGAAAAGTATAACTTGTTTAAATGAAAAATATAACTTGTTTAAATAGAAAAGTATTACTTGTTTAAATAGAAAAATATTACTTGTTTAAGTAGAAAAGTATTACTTGTTTAAAAGAAAAATATAACTTGTTTGGATGAAAAGTATAACTTGTTTAAATAGAAAAGTATTACTTGTTTCAATGAAAAGTATTACTTGTTTAAATAGAAAAGTATTACTTGTTTAAAATAGAAAATTATTACTTGTTTAAAAGAAAAGTATAACTTGTTTAGATGAAAAATATAAATTTCTAAATAGAACAGTATTACTTGTTTAAATGAAAAGTATTACGAAAGTTTTTTTTTCTTCTGACCTTTCATCTTCAGAGTTCTCTAAGAGAATACGTAGAAATCTCTGGTTGTTAGAAGATATTTTGGAGAGTGAAATCTGTTTATATTTTTGAAAGAGAATCAAAGAAAATCCATAGAGTATTAAAATCCATAGACAGTTGAATACCTAAAGATTTTTAAGACTTTTTAAAATCCGTATTGAATACCTTAGGATTTTTAAAGACTTTTAAAAATACGAATTGAATACCCCCAAACTTTGAAAGTCTAAAAAAATCATAAAGACTCCACAACCAATACACTCCCCTTAATCCACCTTTTCGTAAAACTTATTTTAGCTCTCTGAGCATACTTTTGGGGAACTGAGGGAGTATATTTTTGCATCGAGTTATAATTATATTTTTTGTATTAAATAATATTTTATTAATTATTTTTCGTACCCCCAAATCGAAAATCTTGGGTCCGCCACTGACTATTATATATAACAGTAATAATTTTTGCACAAAATAATAATAGAGTTTATGTGTATATCTAATTAAAAGGAGTGTCATTCTTTTAAAAAATATTTTTTCTGAATTTGATATAACCCTTTTAATAAATTTAAACATACTATTATATTTGATAAATTATAAAGTTTAATTAAGTTTGATATTTCTTGTTTTTTAAAGGACAACGATGGGATATACTACCTCCGTCCCATAATAACGTACACCCCATCTTTATTATCGAGTTTTAGTGAGCAAATTGTTTATTAGTATTTCAAATGATAAAGTGATTTTTAAGGAGGGGTATTATAGATCCAACTCTCATCTATTATATGCATCTTTAAAAATTATTTTATCATTTTAAATACTATTAAAAACTCGCTCGCAAAAACGCCTGAAAACAGTAAACGTGCACGTTATCACGGGACAAATGGAGTATAAGTTTGACGGGCACAAAATATTCCATAAATAACGAAGATTTACTAGCTACAATTTGACTATATAATTTTTTAATCATGTACGCATCTTCATTCCTCAAATTACCCACAAAATAATTGACTACGAAAATTACCTACAAATAAATTGTCCATATATAGAAAATTTGTTTGTAGGAAATTAAAAAAAATGTGTACAAATTTAAAAAAAAAAATTAGGCAAGTCCTAGGCAGTTCTACTATTTAAGAACAAAATTATTTTTATTGAAAATTTATATATATTGAGAATTTTCATAGCCAACTGTTTACTCCCTCCGTCCCATTTCAATTTGTACACTTACTTTTTTATCGTGTTTTAGCGAGCGAGTTGTTTATTAAGATGTGGCTTAGTGATCTTAGTGACACAAACAATAAATGTGTCAAATGGATTGTATTTGAGTTATATGATTGCTTGAGAGAGTAAGAGTTTGAGCAATAAATTTGCAAGAGGTTTGATAAGGTATTCATTTCTCTCTTCCTTTTCTTGGTCATAAATGACCCCTATTTATAAGGTTTGGGAGAGTGGAGCTCACTCTCCCGATTTACAAGGACAAGTAGCCGGAAATAGCGCTGCAAAACATTAAATGCTACATGATTGATGTGACTCAGGTCGGAGGTCGCTGGGAGGTCGCTCGAGGGATCAAGAGCTCGTGCTCCTCGCTGGGACGTCGCCCGAGGCAAATCCGGATTTGCAGGGATTTAGTCGTCTATCTACTCATAGCTACTCATCATTACCGTCCTTTACTGAAACATCTCGGATTGAGGCCATTCTTAGGTAAGGTCCCCAGGGTCGCTTTCACCGATTGTACACGGGTCCCATCCCCATTAATGCTCAGATTTAGGTGTCGATTAATGCGACCTGAGTGGTCTGTCGTCGTGATACCGGTGCTTGACATGCCTTCGTTTCCATCCTTTCTGCGAGGTGTTATACTTGTGCAAAATGTGGTCCGGTCCTCCTCTGTTTCTTTCCAGGTCAGGCCCGACCTCGCGCCATATGCCCACAACAATAGCCCCTAGCTCATTTGCCTATGCTTGTCAAGGGGGATGAGATAACTCCAGTACCGCCTCGATCCTAGCGCAAGAGGTCGCAAAGCTTCTAGGGTATGCGTGATTATTACCTCGGATCGGCGTGATGATGGGCCGCCTTGATCGTCGCTACTTATTGAGACTAGGTGATGATGGGTTTCACACGCGGGATTTGATCGGTCGTGGGCCGGCCCATGCGCCCTAGAATTCTCCTATAAATAATGTTCTCTTCTCCACATTCCACTTTTCACACTCTGAAATTTAAAAAATTGTTGTGCTGCTCCGATTCTTCTCTCAATTCTGATTCCGATCGTTGTTGTGTTCAAGGTAAAGATCTCTATTCTTCTTCCTTTCTTCTTATTAAATTGTGTTTGTCGCCTTGTCATTGGATGACTCAAGAAAGACATTTCCAAATTATTCTTGGGAATAAACAAGTCATCGGGTAAATTTATAGAAATTCAAGTCCACGACTATCGAAATAAATCATTCACGTCAGCAATAATATATTCGCTTCCATGGTAATAAATTACTTTCTCCATGTCACTTACTCCTCCCCATGCTGGATGATTTTCCGAGTCTATGTCAAAACAAGATTCTGCCGGGCAATTCGAATCCCGCATCTGTCCACTCAAACCGCCCACGCTGCTCACGACCTCCCCTGCAATGGCCTTGAACTGCGATCAATCAAGCTTAAAGTGTCCATGGGAGGGGTCACGATGCCCACCATCCCTCACATCTTGATCCCAAGGACGCCAAGCCTCCCCAGTCCTATGGGCTTTCATAATCGATCCTCTTTCCTCGTTTCACCTCTTCACACCACTGCAATCCCTGCTCAGCCGCTTGCCACCCCATCCTTCGATCAGCCTCGCCATGTCCACGGGCATGATTCGAGGACTCTCATTGAACTTCCCACAACCCTCCCACTACTTCCAGGCTCCCGGCTGTGTTGCTGCTTCATATATCTGTACAATTTCATTTAGCAATTCATCTCCTGTCTTCGTTTTCTTTTCCAAAATTTCAAAGCACCTTGATCTCGGACCATTTCGACGAGATCCACTTAATTTCACTGGCTTGGCGCCCACAATCTCTGCTATTTCAATAAACTGAGGTCTTGATGGCAGGCGTCCTTGGGTATATCATCTTGTTCAGAATAGCCCCTACCTCATTTAAGGTAACTTCACTGGTCTTCTTTCGCTCATATGTCTTCTTCCAAAAATCTAAAGTGGGCGCCATAACCTTGATCTTTTCTGGACCGCTGTCATGCCTTTTGTTCCCGAACAACAACCATTTTCGATCGAGATCCAATTTTTGGTTCCCGTCCAAACGAGAGTCCGACGCAAATCTTCACCTTCATCCCGTCCACAAGTAGTTCAAAAACTCATCACCAAGGTATTCGTTGTTTCCAAGGCAAGACCCCGGATGGGAAGAGCATAACTTGACAACGCATTTCCAAAAGATTCTTCGTAAACCCCATTTTGTTGAGGCTTAAATTCTTTGAATTTCAAAAAGTCTCATTGAGGTATTCGCCCACGAGGATCGTGAGAGATTTGAAAATATAACCGCTGAGGCTTAAATTCTAATCATCAATGTCACAAGGAAAAAAACCGCACCTTGACAAAAAATAAAATCATAACCTCCTCTTGCTTTTGTTGACATTGGACCACATACATCCGTAGAATTCATTTCAACACTTCGCTCTATTCCTCGCTCCAAATGCCCTCTTGGTTTATTTTACCCTCCAAACATGATTCGTAGTCGAATTGGTTAAACTTGGAGAACCCCAATTAAACCGGCTCTTTCACCAACTCGGATCCTCTTCGATATATATATGACTCAATCTTTAGATGCTATAGAAGTCTGTGCTCACGCTCGATGAACGCTTTTATCGAACATTTGATGGGTTATAGGACGATTTCGAGTGGAAACAAAATGCATAGCTTAATTGTATAGAGATTATTCGATAACGCTCCATGACAAGATAAATTTATCAAAAGAGAAATGGTAACAACTTTATTAAAGTAACTCGAATATCCATCAAGAAAAAGTTTAGAAACCCAAATTAAATTTTTCTAAATTTTTAACGAAAGAACATCTCTTAAAAATTAAAACTCGCTTTCAAAAGAAAACGGTGTGCATTCTCCCATCGCTTACCGGCCACTGTGAAAGATCGCCAGCGGTAGACGGGATCTAACTCCCACTCAAGTTACTTGCAATTTTGAACCCGAAGCAAACATGAAGCATGATTAACTACCCTTAATAAAAGTATACGTACCGCTAAACAAGTTTCAAATAATACATGCGAGAATTTCCTTTTTTCCAAATTCTTCAGTCAGTAAACCTCCATCGTTCCACTGCTGTTGAACCGCACTTCCTCTTGATTTTTCCCTTGACACCACAAGCATTCCTCATCTTACCATCAAGTTCTTTGACAACAGCCTGAGTTTTATTGAGACAATTTTTGGTCATCTTTCATCAATCTCAGCTTCCATACGCCTAGAAAAATGAAGTATATTCCACTTGATTAAAAGCTTGAGTTTAACCGAAATAAACAACTATACGAGACCAAAGCTTGCAAACAAATCAATTTAGCGAGGGGGCTAAATATTAAAACTTTTGGGCAGAGAGTGAAGTACCAAATTCATCCGAAGTATTCTAGATTATAACCGTGACTCGTAACCTCAAGTTTGTTCGGGAAGGGCCATCAATTTTGAGGACATTAATCCTTACGGGTTACAAATAAGAATTTTTACAACTTTTTAATATCTCAGACAGAAGGTGATCCGACTGGGACCAATAGATTTTCGACGCCACTAAGCCAAGTATATCTGACATCAATTTTATGTCAAGAATCCACGATAAATCAGCTTTTCGCAAGAACGGTAGATAATAATTTTTTCCCGCCAATATAGTTTCCATATACATATTGTTTGACTTTAAGCATATTAACAAATGATTAAAAGATTATTGTAAGCTCAAATCAAATAAATAACTATATGCATAAGCACAAGTATCGTGAATATTTCGACAACATGTTTTAATATTAAAATCTCAAAAAAATATGTAACAAATCAAATCCAACAAACAAAAATGCCTAAATAAGCCACGTGGGAATTTTCAATATTTAAACACATTCATGTGTTACAAACAAGCTTGGTTGATTAAACTTTTAATATCCAGACAAATCATACTGACCAATATAAAATCGCTGTGACTAATTGGGGAAATATTTCAATTCTTATACCTAAGAGTAACCATGATTAATTTATGGATTATTATTTCGCTTTGAAATTTGGGGTCAATCTTTTCTTGATCTCCAAGAAATCTTGAATATCTCCTATTCATTTAGTGAATCCAAAAAATTTAAATACAAAATTTAAAATTATTCGAATTCGAATTATTAATTATTAAAATTAATTTTTATGGTGAGAATTCCAAAACAAATTTCCTTTCAATTATCAATATTGAGCCACAATATTATTCTCCAGCTTCCATAAATATTTATTTATAAAAAATAAATAAATCAGATATTATCAGATATCCATTCTTAACCTATATTACAATCAATACGTTCTTGAATTATTTCACGAGTTTAAGATTATCCGAATTAATCAAATTAAAAACACAATTTATATGCATTAATTAATATCATTTTTGTCCTGGACAATTGGAACTGCGCAACATTATTATCAATTCTACTATTCAATTTAAATGAAGTACAATTTAATTAATTAAAATTTAAAAATTAACCTCCTAAACTGTAAGTAATCATCACTAAGGGGAATAAGTCAGATGAATCTTATAAAAGTAATATTTAAATAAAATTTAATTATTATAAAAGTATTGAAGATGAATTAATACCCATATTAAGTCAAAGCAATAGTTACAAATCACACGGATCCAATTTAAGAAATAAGACGACGAATATTTAAACCAATCGGCGCTCAATTTTCCTTGCTCACCATTACAAGAATTTGTCCTCCCTAGGTCATATTCGCCGACTATCCCATGCACTTAACAGAATATGTTGGTCAAATGTATCACCTATTATTTATTGAACAGTTATGCAGTAAATATATGTAACATTCAATGATATTTAAAGCATCAGTGATAAACAATTTATTTCAGTAAATAAGTCTAAAATTCAGTTTTGATTATACAAAGTAAAAGCATACTTTCTAGTATAATCCTAACAATGACGACGAGATTGACGATGTTGATTGCAAGCTGCGGATAGAGGAGAGTATGTCTCATCCTCGCAAATTGATCCCCTGACCAACCTGAACTTGTGCGGACAGTATTTTTGCTGCGGGTGAGGTAACTAGCTCGGTAACCGAGGCCAAGCTTTTTCTATGGAGAGAACAATTTCAAGTCCCCAGCGACGTCCGCTTCTGGGTTCCCGGTTATAAGATCGATTATGCCGACCAGGTCCCTGATTGGTGTATGGCGATGAACTATGACACAATGAAGGCTGGGCTCCATTTTCCGCTTAATCCTATTATTACTTCACTGCTGTGGTTTTAGGGCCTAGCTCCGACACAAATTACTCCCAATGGGTGGAGCACCATCTTCGGGATCTTATCTCTATTCGGCCGCATCCAACCTCGGGCGTTCCCTTCTGTCAAGGAAATGAATCTTCTCATTGTTGGGATTATACTGAAAAGTATGCTTTCACTTTGTATAATCGAAACTGAATTTTCAAACTTATTTACTGAAATAAATTGTTTATCACTGATGCTTTAAATATGATTGAATGTTGTATATATTTACTGCATAACTGTTCAATAATTAAATGACGTGTTACATCAGAGTTAATTTAGTGATACCCGATCACGTAAGATTAAATTAATAATCCCCTTGTAATAAAAAAAAAGTATGCCATTCACGACCTAGATGGAAATGAACAACCATCGCGAAAGGTTGAGGTGTAAGGCTCTTGATTGGTTTGTCTTGACCAAGAGATTACACTAGTGCATGACCGATGCTGTTGAATAGGACTTCCATGAGAGGATAAATTCTTTAACCTAACAAGGGAAAATTAGACCTCGGTGGTTCGTTGTTTCTTAACCTTCGCCCCTTAAATAGATCACGTGAGATTGGTAACTATTGCTTTGACTTATCATGGGTAGCTTAATCGAGAGAGATTCAATACTTTTTTATCTTGGGCAATATTATTGGTCACATGTGATTGCTAAGATTTAATACGGAAGAATCGTGCAAGCACGCTTTGCTTGATTTGCCCCCTTGGGAGGTTCATAAGTTTTATTATACCAAATCTTGCAAGTGGAATTAGTTTCCCAGATGGATAATAATGTTGAACCGTTCCTTGACCAATGACAAAAGATATTAATTAATGGAAAGCTATTTCAAAGGGCTTGAATTAATTAATGGGCTAGATAATCTTAAACACGGAAATAATGACCGGAGCCATATTGATCGTAATATGGGTTAAGATGGATAGTGCAATATTAATTATGTAGTGGGATTAATTAATATTTATGGGCTTGAATTATATTGTGGCTCAATATTAGATATTCAAGATCCATTAGAAGGTCCAATCTTAATTCTCCTAAAGGCCCCCTGAGTAGCCCAACATATAGTCCAATAACCAAAAAAAGGTGATTAAAATAAAATAAATATTGTTGCTTATATTTCCCCATTATTTTTTAAAAATTATGAATAAAAGAGGAGAAAGATTTTCTTTGAATTTTGTTATGGAATGAAGATATGCATTCTTGGAATACAAGATTATCTCATTAAATTCAAGAAATCTCCCACTTGGTTATTCATAAGAGAGATTTCAAATTTTTGGAAAATAGAGGGCAAGAAAGATTTTCTTGATTTTCTTGAAAAGATATTATGGAAGATATGTATTTCTTGAAATACAAGAATATCTCATAAATTCAAGAAGATCTAAATCTTGGAATCTTGCTCAAATTTTCGAAAATTATACCATAAAATAGAGGAGGTGAATTTTTGTGAATATTTTAATTATGGGAAAAATAATATATGGGATATATTCAAGATTTTTGGTGACCAAGAAAAGTCTTTTTCCCACATTGAAAAACCACAAAAATTTCGTGCCCCCTCCTCTCCTATAAATAGGGGATGATTAGTTCATTCCCAAGTACAATTCCATGTCTTTGAAATATTAGCAAATCCACATAAGTGGTGCAACAAAGTTTATTTTTTCCTTTTGTTAATTGTTCGCAGTATCCTTCCAATCGGATTGTCGAGCAAGGGCTAAGGGAATACTTGGGAAGTCCTTTTGGTTAGTCCGTCCGACCAAAGCCACCGCCATCCCGAGAGGGTAACGCTCACGTAAAACCCGTAGATTCCGTGATGTAGGTTTTACGTGGCTTTTTATATGCATGATATGTTGTTGCAATTATTATTTGAATTAATATAGGATTAATTCATGCTAGTAATAATTAATGAATTAAATTTGTATTTAAATATTCACCCCTAATAGAGATCTGTGCGAATCATTCCCCAACAATCGTATCGAGCCACCTTTGTTTTCGGCTCAATTTTTAAATTGTAATTTAATTCACGGACATTAAATTTGAAATCGATAGTAGAACCGTTAGATCTTTTTTTTGGGTATCCAATTGTCATGGATTTTAATGTTTTATTTTGCACGATATAAACCGTGGTTTTTAATTCGATTAGTTCGATTTGTTTTGCTTTCGTGAGAAAATCCACGAAAGTAGACTAGGATTTGTTTGATTTGATCAATGTAATAGACTAGTTCTAGATCTAGGTTTATTATTTTTTGTAAATAAATTGTAACCGGATCGGAACGAAGAGATGAAGAATTAAAGGATTTAAATCCAAAACAGCGAGAGGGCGGCGCTGGCGCTACTGGCACGCATGGGCGCAGGGCGAGGCAGGGCGGGCGGCCGAGCGCTGAGGATGCAGAGGCAGCGCCAGACGGGTGGTGCGTGTTCCAAAGTCGGGCGGTGACGCCAAGGGCGCGGAGACGGAGACGAGGCCGAGCGAGGCTGGCCAATGGCGAGATGGAGCGAGGGCGGGCGCTGGATGATGCGCGGACGCGCCGCCGCCGAGGAGGATCGCCGACTGCCGATTTCGCCGAAGGCGCTTGAGAAGGATGGAGGGGCGGGCTCGCCAGAGGTGCCGAGGTCCGCTTTAAAATTTAGTTAGGCTGGTCGGCCGGATGACGGCAGAGATCCTTACATGTGCATCATTGCCATGCATGGCGGTTCGAGATTTAAGTATTTTTTCGAGAGGAACGAGGGGGAAATTCGAGACGTGTTTCTTCAAGATCAAGCCAAGAAAAATCAAACCATGACAATTGGATAATTTGTGCCCAATATGTTTATTTTTTCATATGCTTGATTTATTTGTGGTTATCTTATGCTTTATTTAATTTGTTTAAATGTGTTTGCATGAGGGTTGCCAAATTGAAAAATCTCAACTTCAAAATTACTAAGTATGTTTTAAATAATTAATTGACAATTTTATTCCTGGATAATAAAATTGAATTAATTTTGACCTCCATGATTTATTTATTTGTGAATTCTTTTGGAGAAATTCCCTCACGGGACGGCCAAAAAGATAGGTTTCACATGAATGAATTCCAAACGGATGATTGTGGGTTATTACTAGTATGCATTTATGACCTCCCCACGAGGCTCGATCAAAGTTTAAATAGTAATCCTCAGATTTAATCATGGTTATTACTTAGGTATAAAATTGATATGCATATACTTCCCTCAAGTCCCCGGCTAATTTTATATTGGTCAAGTGGGAGCCAACTATTAATCTGATATTAAAGGTTTGTAATCGTTTTTGTTTGTAACTCGCTTGAATGTGTTTAAATAATGACCCACCCCACGTGGCTTATTTAAACTGCTTTTGAGATGTTGGTCGATGCATGTTCATATTTTTTTTTTAGATTTTAAAATATGATGAAATGTGATCGAACCTTGTGATATACTTGTCTATATTGCATATAGTTGTTTATTTCGGGCCAAAGATGTCGTTACCTTTTAATCCACTTTTATTATACTTAAAGTCAAATACAATATGTATGGAAACTATATTGATTGGAAAATTATAATTGTCCTAATCGCATTAAAAGCACAAGTGGATTTTGACACACAAAATCGATGAGCCAACCGACGAGTCGTAACACGCGGGACTCGTCGGATCACCTTCGCGAGAGATGTCGTCATTTGAAATGGTGGAGAAAAACCCGTAAGGGATTAAGTCCTCAAAATAGATGGCCCATCCGAACAAACTTGAGATTCCGAGTGCAGATTATGATCCGAGACTCGGATGAATTTGGTACTTCACTCGCCCAAAAAAGTTTTTGAGCATTTTGGCCTCGCTAGCTAATTTGTTGCAAGCTTTTTGGTCTCGGGCAGTAAATGATGAAGAAGCACCAAACTCAAGCTTTGACGGCAAGTTGTCCGCCTTCATTTTTTAGGCCAAGGGTAGGCAAGATAAAGAAGAGGACCAAAGGCCATAAGCAATAAAGCTCAATCGTTGCCAAGGGCAATGGTAAGATGAGGAATGCTTGTTGTCAGGTCAAGGAAAATCCAAAGAGGAAGTGCTTAAGTGCGGTGAGAGAGGACAATGGAGGTCTTGCTGTTCCAACCCCCAAAAGGGACGGAAAGAAAGGTAATTCTCATACACTAGTTGTTGAAACTTGTTTAGCGGCAGATACTTTCTCATTCGTGGGTGGTTGATACGAGATCCACTAATCATGTTGGCTTCACGGGTTCTAAATGATCCCAAGAACATAGTGGGAGTGAGATCCTCATCACACTGGGTAAAGTTACGAAAGTAGAAGACATTGCAATGCTACGTGAAGTGGCAGATATTGCAATGCTACGGTAGTAACGATTATTGCAATACTACGCAAGTAGCAGACATTGCAATGCTACATGAAAAGTAGCGCTTAAAGCAAATGGGAGAAGTGCACCTATCTTTTGAAGATAAAGTTTTTTTTGAGATTATCTTTATGTTCCCGTTTTTAGAAAGAATTCACTTTCAGTTTCTAAAATTCGATTAAAGGACACTAAGTTTCTTCTAATAAGAATGACATCATTTTGAAATGATGAGTGTATCTGTTACGGGACATTAATGGAAAATCTCTATACAATTAATTGTGCACACCACTCACTTAAATGTATCCTATAACACATCAATCTGCTTTCGAGAAAAGAAAAACGTTCATCGACGTGAACGCGAGACACTTCTTTGGCATCTAAGATTAGGTCATATAAATCCAAAGAGGATCCAAAGGTTGGTGAAAGATGGTTCACTGGAGCGTCTCCAAGTTGAATCGATTCCAACCTGCGAATCATGTTTGGAGGGTGATATGACCAAGATGGCATTTGGAGCCAAGGGGAATGGGGCTAAAGAAGTGTTAGAGATCGTTCACATAGATGTATGTAGTCAAATGTCAACCAAAGCAAGAGGAGGTTATGAGTAATTTTATTGATGATTACTCAAGGTACATTTTCCTTATGAAGCATGAATCGAGACCTTTGAGAAATTCTAAAGAATTTAAGGCTCAAGCAGAGAATCATATGGAAAAATGTATCAAGTCTCTACGATCTGATCGTGGAAGCGAATACCTCAAAGAATGAGTTTTTGTACTACTTATCTGATGAAGGGATTGTATCAAACTCATTTGCATCTAACCCCTCAACAAAAACGGGGTTTGCAGAGCGAAGCGACATAATTTTTGGAAATGGTTAGATCAATGATGAGTTATACGGATCTTCCCGAGTCGATTCGGGGTCATGCCTTTGAAAAACAAATGACTTACATTCTCGAACTTGGTGCTATCCAAATCCGGTTCCCGTAACCCCAAAGAATTGTGGACCGGGCGCAAGTCTAGTATGAGACACATGAGAACTTTGGGGTGTCCGGCCTACGTGTTGGACAAGGAAACCGGTAAATTGGATCCTCGATCAGAATTAAGGTCGTTTTTGTAGGATACCCCGAGGGAACAAAAGGGTGAATGTTCTATAGTTCCGAAGATCAAAAGGTGGACATCCGCACCCACTTTAGATTTTGGAAGAAAACTATAGAACCAAAGAAAACCCGTATGAGATTACCTTTAAAAGAGCTTAGAGGGCAAACCTCGGTCGACCGCATCAGATTAGATGATATACCAAACGATACGTTTTCACAACTGGAGCCTCGTTATAGTGGGAGGGTTGTTAGACAGCCCGAGAGATTCATGGAAATAGGAGAGTCCTCGGACTTGATTCCCGGAATCAGACCCATGGACATATGACGAGGCACTCCAAGATAAGGATGCAGATTCTTGGCAAACAGCAATGAAAGCCAAAATGGGTTCTACGTTTCATAATAGAGTGTGGGAGCTAGTCGAACCACTTAATGGGGTCAAACCCATTGGATGCAAGTGGGTATATAAGAGGAAAAGAGGACCGGACGGGAAGGTTGAAACCTTTTAAAGCAAGACTAATGGCGAAAGGTTATACTCAGAAAGAAAGGGATCGATTATGAGGAAAATTTTTCGCCCATAGCCATGCTTAAGTCCATCCGTATTCTCTTATCGATTTTGCGCAAGATTTTCGACTTTGAATTGCAAATGGATATCAAGACAGCTTTCCTTAACGGAAGTCTTGATAAAGAGATCCATATGCAACAACCCCTAGTTTTCATTGAAACAGGCCAAGAACACCCAGTTTGTAAAAGCTCAAGAGGTCCATTTACGGACTCAAACAGGCATCCAGAACTTGGAACCAAAGTTTTGATCATGTTATAAAGTCTTATGGGTTTTGATCAAAACGAGTTTGAAAGTTGTGTGTATAAAAATGTGTCGGAACTGCATTGGTATTCTTAGTACTGTACGTAGATCACATTGTGATCATCGGGAACGATGTGAAGGTGTGATCAGACGTAAGGGCATGTTTTTCAAAACAGTTTGATATGAAAGACTTAGGGAAAACCGGACACATCCTTGGGATCAAGATCACAAGAAAAGGATGGTCGGGTTATCGCAAGTTTCATACATAGACACTGGTTTTGAAACGATTCAGCATGCAAGATTCCAAGAAAGGATTCGTACCTTTCAGACTTGGAATCCATCTATCCAAGAAAATGTTCCCTAAGACGAAAAGGAGATAGATGACATGAAAGGTATTCCTTGTGCTTCGGCTGTCGGAAACCTTATGTATGCATTGCTGTGTACGAGACCGGATATCTGCTTTGTCGTAGGCATGGTAGCAAGATATCAAAGTAACCCAGGGAAAGCGCATTGGACGACAGTTAAAAACATTCTGAAGTGTTTGAAAAGAACTCGGGATAGAATGTTGATTTATCAGTCAGATACTCCAATCCCCGTCGGCTACATGGACTCGGATTTCCAATCAGATATAGATTCCAGAAATTATCTACCTCAGTTAGTGTGTTTCAATTTGGGAAGTGTAGCCATCAAATGGACGAGTGTGAAGCAGAAATGTATCACTGACTCAACCATGGAAGTCGGGTAAGTAGTCGCCAGAAGCGTTGAAAGAACCGATTGGGCTCTAGATCTTCTTAGTGGACTTGGATGGTGTTCTGAATTTGTCTAGCAATATCTGCTAGGGGCAGTTGCAAATTCAAGAGAACCAAGAGTCCACGAGTCAAACAAACACATTAAAGGAAAGACATCTTATACGAGAAATCGTTAAGAGAGGAGATATAGATGTGGCAAAGATAGCGTCTGAGGAGAGCCTAGCAGATCCATTCAAAGCGTCGCCCGCCTCTCAATACATTCGAGAGACATGTGAGTGGAATGGGTGTCAAGACCGTTGCTAACTGCTTTGAGTATAAGTGGGAGAAATTATTAGGTTCGTGTAGGTGACATTAGATGTCACGGACTACTCGAGACGTGTTGTAGTATACTTAAAAAGGACTTTGAGTATAAGTGGGAGATTGTTGGGATTATCTCAAAAAAGTATGCTTTCACTTTGTATAATCTAAACCTAATTTTCGGACTTATTTCTTGAAATAAATTGTTTATCACCGATGCTTTAAATATGATTGAATGTTGTATATATTTCTTTGCATAAACTGTTCAATAATTCGTGACGTGTTACATCAGAGTTAATTTAGTGATACCCGATCACGTAAGATTTAATTAATAAAATCCTTGTAACTAAAAAGTATGCCATTCACGACCTAGATGGAAATGAACAACCATCGCGAAAGGTTGAGGTGTAAGGCTCAGATTGGTTTGTCTTGACCAAGAGATTACACTAGTGCATGGTCGATCTTGTTGAATAGGACCTGTGAGGATAAATTCTTTTAGGCCCAACAAGGAAGAATTAGACCTCGGTGGTTCGTTGTTTCTTAACCTTCGCCCCTTAAATAGGATCACGTGGGATTGGTAACTATTGCTTTGACTTATCATGGGTAGCTTAATCGAGAGAGAGATTCAATACTTTTTATCTTGGGCAATATTATTGGTCACATGTGATTGCTAAGATTTAGTACGAAGAATCGTGTGCAAGCACGCTTGCTTGATTTGCCCTTGGGAGGTTCATAAGTTTTATTATACCAAATCTTGCAAGTGGAATTAGTTTCCAGATGGATAATAATGTTGAACCGTTCCTTGACCAAGGACAAAAGATATTAATTAATGGAAAGCTATTTCAAATTGGCTTGAATTAATTAATGGGCTAGATAATCTTAAAACGGGGAAATAATGACCGGAGCCATATTGATCGTAATATGGGTTAAGATGGATAGTGCAATATTAATTATGTAGTGGGATTAATTAATATTTATGGGCTTGAATTATATTGTGGCTCAATATTAGATATTCAAGATCCATTAGAAGGTACAATCTTAATTCTCCTAAAGGCCCCCTGAGTAGCCCAACATATAGTCCAATAACTGAAAAAGGTGATTAAAATAAAATAAATATTGTTGCTTATATTTCCCCATTATTTTTTAAAAATTATGAATAAAGAGGAGAAAGATTTTCTTTGAATTTTGTTATGGAATGAAGATATGTATTCTTGGAATACAAGATTATCTCATTAAATTCAAGAAATCTCCCACTTGGTTATTCATAAGAGAGATTTTGAAATTTTTTGGAAAATAGAGGGCAAGAAAGATTTTCTTGATTTTCTTGAAAATATATTATGGAAGATATGTATTTCTTGAAATACAAGAATATCTCATAAATTCAAGAAGATCTAAATCTTGGAATCTTGCTCAAATTTTTGAAAATTATACCATAAAATAGAGGAGGTGGATTTTTGTGGAATATTTTAATTATGGGAAAAAAGAATATATGGGATATATTCAAGATTTCTAGGTGACCAAGAAAAGTCTTTTCCCACATTGAAAAACCACCAAAATTTCGTGCCCCCTCCTCTCCTATAAATAGGGGATGATTAGTTCATTCCCAAGTACAATTCCATGTCTTTGGAAATATTAGCAAATCCACATGTTGGTGCAACAAAGTTTATTTTTTTCCTTTTGTTAATTGTTCGCGAGTATCCTTCCAATCGGATTGTCGAAGCAAGGGCTAAGGGAATACTTGGGAAGTCCTTTTGGTTAGTCCGTCCGACCAAAGCCACCGCCATCCCGGAGAGGTACGTTCACGTAAACCCGTAGATTCCGCATGCGTAGGTTTTACGTGGCTTTTTATATGCATGATATGTTGTTGCAATTATTATTTGAATTAATATAGGATTAATTCATGCTAGTAATAATTAATGAATTAAATTTGTATTTAAATATTCACCCCGAATAGATCTGTGCGAATCATTCCCCAACACTCATCTCGCTGGCGAAGTGGGGTAAACACCCCAGGTATTACTATGTGAAAGTCCGCCCTCATATGAAAATAGTTGAGGACCTTTCTAGCAAGGTCCAAGATTGGAAAGAGCAGTGGTGGTTGGTAGGGGGAGCCTGGCAGAGTCTCGTTTTTGCCCTAGGAGCCCTCGGATATCGCGAGATTCCTCGCGACTATGCAATTCTTAAAAGTAAGCTTTTTTGCTTTTTCCTTTCCCATAATACTGATTTAACTTCTTATCCCTATTGAAGCTCCCAAGAAATCCAAGGCATCCAAGCTCTCCCTTCCCTTCTTGGTCCGGCTGGTTCAGGTGTGCTTAATTGATCCGGACGAGAGGTCGCTGATCATCCTCCAACGGTTGAAGTGTCTGGAATTTGCGGGCCTAACTGTTCCACCTCGGTCGTCGCTGGATGCCGACCTTCCCTGTAAGCTTTCCGGGATTTTACTCTTGTTGACTCGACTTCTTTTATTCTCTGGTCGTTTCCTGATCTTCTTCTTGTCTTCAGTTTCCTTCATCGAGGCTATCTGTTTCACATCCTCCAAAGTTAACGACGAGATGCAAAACTTGAACGCCGAGGAGATGCGCGAAAAGGTTTCTCACACCTTGGCTCTGTCCAGGCAGCGGGCGAGCCAGAAGAAGGATGTAGCGGTCGGTGGGGCTACTGGGCCCCCCCCTTTGAGGCCCAAAGTTGTCGCCGCCCCCGACCGAGGCCGGAAAAGGGCTCTTGCTAAAATGCGAGCAACCGAGGGGAGCTCCCCTAAACACATCCGGACGTCCGTGGACATGGATGTGCTCCGGGACTCCCCGAGTGGGAAGGTGTTGGTCTCGGGTTCCTCAGGGACCCCTAATACGATTGTCGAGCTCACACAATGTCGGGCTTGCAATCCCGATGATCGCACTTTCCTTGGGTGGAACCCGAATATCCGCCAACAGTATACCTCGTTTTACTTATGACTTCATTTCTATATTTTATTTCGAGTGTACCATGTTTATGTCCTGTTGCCTTGCAGATACAAACTGGATGATGGAGTATTTCGGGGGGAGTCGACCCGCAACTACCTGTGGTTGCGAGCTCCTACGGCCAATGACACCCACCCTTCCTACCTCCGGCAGATAGCCGAAGCTGCTCCGAGGTCTTGGACTCTGGATCTCCACGAGGAAGCTCATACACAACACTTCTCCAAGAATCTGACCTCGGGGATTGCTCACATGTGTCGTTCTTTGGCCTTCTTTGAACGGAGCCGGGAGTAGTATGGCCGAGCAAAGATCCAGGCCCAGAAAGCTGAAGCGCATTGCTCGTTGATGAAGGTGGACTTGGCCAGGTCATCGAAAGAGCGGGAGGCTGCTATCAATGCAAAAGCTACGACCGAGGAGAAATTGAGAAATGTGACCCGGGAGCGGGATGAGCTGGAGAAGAAAATCTCCCAGATGGAGAAGGATCTCGAGCTCCGAGATCAAAAGCTGAAAGAGAGCATGGACAGGACTGTTGAGGTGGAGGCTCAGTGTCGCCGGTTAGAAGCTGAGGTCCATGACTTTCCAACCACTGTGAAATTGGAGCGCCATCATGCCTCCAACCTGGCCTATATCCACTCATTTTCTAACGTTGTTCGGACTTGTCATCGAGCTGGCGACCTTGATGGAGCAAAGTCAGCGATGTCCGAGCTGCTCGCTGGATACATGCGTAACAACCCTGTTCGGGAGGGGGATGATCTTCCCATCAAAGACCTTGCTGCCTTTGGTGTGGAGTTCAGTTTCCTACCCCCAGGTGCTAATCTTTATGATCCCGAGGAGTTGCTCGGGCTGTTGAATGAAGAAACGGATGATGGCCAGGATGGCGATGGTAGGGAGGTTGTTGGTGGTGATGATGGTGGAAATGGTGAAGGGAATCAAGTTGGCATCGAGATTCCCAAGGTTGAGCAAAACACGACGACCAACCCTGTTGAGGGGACCTCGGATGCTCCCCCGAGCTGATTCCTAGGACGATTTTTCTGCGGCAGTATGCCAAATGCCTTTGGGCACCCTTTGTAATCGCCCTTCGGGGTTTTCTTATCAGCTAGTTAGGTTGCCCTTCGGGGTGGGTAAGTGTTTGCCCAAGGGGCGTAGGACTTCGCTGCCTTCGGACGTTTATTAATGAAATTGCAGTTCCTTTTCATTTCTATCTTTCTCGCTTCCTGGTTTGAATGCTTGTTTGTTTCTTTCCAATACTTTATCGTCGGTGAATCTGTATATTTTGTCTTCCTGAGAGCCTGGGTAATAAACAATAATGATAAAAGATCTGTTAATTGATAGCGACTTAATTGTAAATTAGGATTTGGGTATCGACGAGGTAAACGCTTAATTGGGGTATCGACATACTAGCCTTCATGTGTTCTTGGCTTAATTTACCATTTGGGTATCGATCGAGATCGGTTTAGATTTGGGTATCGACATACTAGCCTTCATGTGTTCTTGGCTTAGCCAGGCTTAGATTTGGGTATGCGATCGAGGTAAACTTAGACCGGGTATCTTGTTTATACTAACTTCATGTGTTCTTGGCTTACCCGATTTATTTGGGTATGTGACGAGATAGGCTTAGGATCGGGTATCGACATCTTAGCCTTCGTGTGTTCTTCGCTTAGGTGACTTAAGGGTTTGGGTATCGCCAGGAGGTCGGCCTTTGGGTATCGACATACTAGCCTTCACGTGTTCTTGGCTTAGCCGACTTAGGCGGTCGGGTATCTGACCGAATCGCCAGATGACTTAGACGGGTATCTTGACCGAGGTCGACAGGACCGGGTATCGACATACTAGCCTTCACGTGTTCTTGGCTTAGCCCGACTTAGGATCGGTATCGCAGAGGAGGTCACTTTTTAGACTGGGTATGTGACATACTAGCCTTCACGTGTTCTTGGCTTAGCCGACTTAGACTGGGTATGCGACCGAGGTCGGCTTAGACTGGGTATGCAACATACTAGCCTTCATGTGTTCTTGGCTTAGCCGACTTAGATTTTTTCATTTGTGAATCTATTTCTGATCGAACTAATGAGAGGTCGGGGACCAGTCCCCCAAGTTCATAAATGTAAAAAGATGGAGCAAGCCTGTGTTATAAGTCGTAACTCATAGAGAAATATACAACCGATTTGGATTTTACAACTCATTGTTATTGGTAGAACTTCTTCAGGTAGGTCGCATTCCACAGATACATCGTGGGAATTTCCTCCAAGTCTTCGAGCTGGTAAGCCCCATTCGGCAGACATTTTGAAATCTTCATGGGTCCCTCCCAGGTTGGACCAAAAACTCCTTTCTTGACACCGAGGATTCTTTTCAGAACGAGGTCGCCGACCTTGAATCTTCGAATTTTCACTTTTGAGTTGTAATATTTCTCCGACTTTTGCTTGTAGTTTGCGTTTCTTAAGTTGGTTTCCAATCTTTTTTCTTCGAGGAGGTCGAGGCTGAGAGATATGGCTTGATCGTTGTCCTCTGTGACTGTCTGCGATGTTCGATGGTTTCTGACCACGACCACGGCTGGTATGATTGCCTCCGTCCCAAAAGCCATAGCAAAAGGTGTTTCGCCCGTTGAATTTCGGCAAGTGGTCCTATATGACCATAGGATGCTTGGAAGCTTGAAAGCCCACAATCCCTTTGACTCAATGAGTTGAGTTTTCAGGGTGTGTTTGATTATTTTGTTCCACGGCTTCAACTCCCGCCCATTGATTTTGGGGGTGATAGGGGGTGGAGAACAGCTTTGCGATTTTCCACTTCGGGAAAAAGGCATCGATCTCGAAACCATCGAATTGCTTCCCATTATCTGTGACGATTGCTTGTGGTAAGCCAAAACGACAAATGATATTTTTCCATATAAATCGAATGATTTTCTCCCGGGTAATGGTCGCCAAAGGTTCGCTCGCCCATTTGGTGAAATAGTCTCATCGCGAATTAACGCAAACTTCGAACTACAGGGCTTTTGGGAACGGACCGATCGGATCGATTCCCCACCTCGCCGAAAGCCGCCATGGGTAGATTGATGTGAGCTCCTCCGGAGCTCGCTTAATCGTCGGGGCAAAAAACTGGCATTGCTGGCACTTCTTTGGATATGCAATCGCATCTTTCCTTAAAGTTAGCCAATAATAGCCTTGTTCGATCGTCTTGTAGGCGAGACCGCCCTGCGATATGATTTCCACAATCTCTTCGTGGATTTCCTTCAGGATCACTTGCGCCTTCTTCCCGGTGACGATTTCAAAAATGGCAAAAAGAGAAACTTCACTTATAAAGTTGTTCGTCGATGATGGCATACCTCGGCCGCTCTTAGTTATGTCGGCGGCGCGACCTTATCCTCTTGCAGTATCCCTTTCTCGATGTAGGCTCTGACTTCGGTCATCCAATTGTTTTCCGGGGTCGCGATCTGAAGGACTTCCCTATGAATGTTTGATGGACTCGCTTGATTCGTCCAAGTTATTTACTTTATGTCGATGATGATGCGACCTGCTGAGGGAGTGTTGAGTTTAGTAACTGCTATGTTGTCCATATCTGCGGCGCCTTCCGACGTGGCCAAGCGAGCTAGTGCATCTGCCTATGTGTTATCTACTCGAGGTTTCAACTCTATTTGCACCTCCTCGAACTTCTCGATGAGGCTCTTCGCTACCTGCTGGTATTTCATCATTTGTTCACCCCGTACTTCGTATTCTCCTGACATCTGGCATACGACCAACTGGGAATCGCTGTAAACTTTCAATTTTCGCACACCGATGGCCATCGCCATTTCCAGGCCATTTATGAAGGCCTCATACTCTGCTTCGTTGTTGGTAGCATGAAAATCAAAACTCACAGCCGTGGTGAAGGATTGTCGTTCGGGACTGATTAGGACCACTCCAGCCTCTGCTCGGGTGCTCGTCGAAGAGCCCGTCGACGTGCAATGTCCATGGGATGTCGGCCGCCTCCGGTGTCTTTTCTGGAAAGGTGAGCTCGGTGAGAAAGTCGGCGAGGACCTGAGCCTTAATCGCAGTTCGGGGTGCGAAGGTGATCCCGAATTGTCCTAACTCAATGGACCATTTCAACAATCTTCCGACTGTATCAGGTCGGTGCAAAACCTGCCTCAGTGGCATGGTAGTTAGGACTTCTATTTGGTGATCGAAAAAATACTGTCGAAGCTTCCGAATGCTCATAATCAAGGAATAGGCGAGCTTCTCGAGCGTCGGGTACTTGAGCTCGACATCATTCAAAGTCTGGCTGACGAAGTATATAGGCAAATGATACTGACCTTCTGCTCGCACTAACACCGCGCTGAGAGCGGACTCCGAGGCCGCGAGGTACAGAAATAACTTCTCGCCTGGTATGGGTTTTGCCAAGACCTGGGGGTCGGAGAGGTACACTTTGAGCTTCAGAAACGCGGCTTGGCATTGCGGGGTCCATGAGAACTTTCATTTTTTCATGGCTTCGAAAAAAGGCTTGCACTTATCCCCCATTTTGGATACGAATCTGTTGAGAGCTGCGAGACAACCGGTCAATCTTTGGACTTCTTTCACGTTGCGAGGTGGTTTCATGTCCATGATGGCTTTGATCTTTGTAGGGTTAGCTTCGATACCCCGCTGACTGATGATATGGCCCAGGAACTTTCCCGAACCAACCCCGAAACTGCATTTCTTGGGATTCAGGCGCATGTTGTATTTTCTCAAGATGTCAAAGGTCCGGGCGAGGTTGCACAAATGGTCCTCCTTCTTCTCACTTTTCACCACAATGTCGTCGATGTATACCTCCATGGTCTTTCCAATCTCATCGGCGAACATTCGATTTACCAAACGCTGGTAGGTTGCCCCTGTGTTCTTTAGACCAAATGGCATCCTCTTCCAACAATACACGTTTTTCTCTATCATAAAAGATGTGTGTTGCTGATCATTTTTGTCCATGGCGATCTGGTGATACCCGACGAACATATCCATGAACGTCATCATCTCGTGCCCAGCGGTGCTATCTACGAGGTGATCAATGTGAGGCATTGGAAAGTAATCCTTTGGGCAGGCCTCATTGAGGTCGGTGAAGTCGATGCATAGTCGCCAAGAGTTGTTTGCTTTTTTACTAGCACTGCATTGTCCACCCACTGTGGCTGATCTGCTTGCTCGATCAACTTGTTATCTAGCAGTTTCTTTACTTCCTCGACCAGGGTTGTGTACTTTTCTGGAACAAACTTCCTTCTTTTCTGGGACACTGGCCTCTTCATCGGATCGATGTTCAGTTTGTGGCATGCGACCTCGGGGTCGATGCCGACCATGTCCTCATGTGACCATGCGAATACGTCTAGATTCTGCTTGAGAAAATCTATCAGTTGTTCTCGCAGGTCGCTGGGAATTCGTGTTCTGATGGTCACACTTAGTTCTGGCCGATCAAGGTCGACTGGGATTTTTTCGAGCTCTTCGATCGGTGTTGCTCGTTGATCATTTCTCCCTGTTCTAGGATCGAGGTTGAATTCTCGATGTTCGGAGTCGACCTCCATTGGTTCGAAACCTAGGCGAGGTTCCAAATCTGGTAAATCTCGTGAAGGCTTCTCTCTAGTTGTGATGTCAACTTCCATAGGTGTTACATTTGTTTCTACTACACTATCTATCTTCATTTCATTACTTTCTTTCTCTTTCCGAGGTGGAGTTCGGCTCGTACAACTTAGCCCCACCTCAGATTTTCTACCAAAATAAAAAGCAGAATTTAAATCGACACAAGTGTAAGTTAAACATTTTCTTGCCGCAATCTGGTCACCCTTGATGGTGCCAGTCTTCCCGTCAGGTCCGGGAAACTTATAATAAAAGTAGGACGAGGAGGCAGCCCCGAACTCATGTTCGAAAGGCCTGCTGAAGAAAGCATTGAAATTTGATGGAGCATCGATGATTACAAAGTCCAGCTGCCTCGTTGCCTTCACTTTAACGTCCAAGGTTGATGTGATCTCGACAGATAGGCGGATCATCCCATAGGCCTCAACAGGCTGGTTCCCGAAACCCCGAATTCCGACCTCACAAGGCTCGACGTAGGAGTGGAAATCGCCGAAAGGTGTCCGAGTCTTTTTTGAAAAGGATGTTGCAGAAAGCCCCATTATCGATCATGATGCGATGAACTAGAGCCCCCATTATTCTGGCCGAGATCACGAGTGGGTCCCAGTTTGGAAACACTACCCCATCTTTGTCCTCCTCGGTGAAGGTGAGCTGCTTCTGACTTGGGGCGATGGTGTTGATTGGAAGGCAACTCAGCACGGCATTATCGAGAGCTCGATCTCGCCTCTCCGCATCGGTTGGGACAGGAGAGATTTGGGAGGAATCCCCCAAGGGTCCCCCCAGTAGGGCAGATCATATGGATGACCCTGTTCTCCGCTTCCGATGGGATCTGCGGACCTTGCTTTCCTTGGTCGGGCTGGTTTCCTGGCGGTGGCGCTGGTCGCTGGTTTTGCTGCTGCCTTAGCTTGACGAAGTTCTCTAACTTCCCTTCCTCGTACAATCTCCAAAGCTCCCTTTGCAGGTCGCGACAATGTTCGGTGTCATGTCCAATGGAGTTGTGGTAATCGCAAAATTTTCTCGGGTTGAGTCTGGAAGGGTCCTGGTACATCTCTTTGGGTGGTGGGATATGCTTCTTGCCTCTGATCGCCTGGAACACCCAAGCTGCATTCATGGTTAGTTTTTCCAGGAGTTTCATCTCCAGAGGGTTATCAATTGGCTTGAAAGTTCCCGGAGGTTGGTAGCTCGTGGACCCGGGCCTCCTATAAGGCTTCTCAGGTTTTGGGTCAGGCTTCTCGACTTCGACCTTCACCTCGCTTGGTCGCTATTCGCCCAATCTTGATGCCAGTATCTTGGCATTGGTGATCATAACCCCTGCCCGGTATCGAAAATCAGCGTAGCTCGATGGATAATCCTTGTTCATCATTTTCCAGAGTTTCGTTCCCTTTTTCAACCCATGCACTATTCCTAAAACCTTGGCTTCGTCTCCCAGTGGCTCGCCCTCCATAATGAGCTGGTCTATTCGATCAATATATGCCCAGTCCGACTCCTCCTCGAACTAATAGATGTTTGCCAAACACTGCTTTGTTCCCTTGTGCGGGGTCAGTGAGGCGAAGTGAGTGAGGAACAATTGAGTCATCTGGTGGAAAGACTCCATGAACGTCGGGGGTAAGGAGTTGAACCATCGGTAAGCTTGGTCGCCTAGAGTGAGAGGGAAAAGGCGGCATTGAGTGGCATCAGTTGCGCCCATGGAGTTCATGTAGGACGTGTATTTGCTCACGTGATTTATCGGGTCGGTGCTGCCGTTGTATTGGGTGATGGAGTTGACATTGATCTTAATTTGTACAGAAGCGAGCATGACCGTGGGTGATAATTGCGAAATGGGTATTTTTGTGGTGAGAGGCACTCCCCCTTTGCTCGCCAGCTGCTCTTGGAGGTCCTTGATGTTCTGAAGGATGGCGGCCATCTGCGGAGAGTCGTTATGTCCGGCGACCTCGCCAGGATGACGGCGAGGTGGAGAATTGTTTTCCTGTCTGCGGGGTGATGGGGTTCGATGACGTCTGCAAGGTGAAGGGGTTCTTTCCACCCTGTGAGGTGAAGGACTTCGTTTGAGCCGATCTTTTGCCGATACTCGTTGCCTGGGTCCGCCTTGGGCTACCGATCCTGAACACAAACTTCCGAGTTCGGCATAGTTGCGCTGCGTCGACCTGGACTAATCTCTCCGGGGTCCGCGACCTCAGTGTGGGCCGCCATTGAAACCCTCTGAGAACAGACGCCTGTGAATGGGATTTGGCCCCTCGTTAGGGTTATGTCGATAGATTGGAGTATGTTGGGTTCCGCGGGAGTTGACCTCTTGGCTTTCCTCGCGGCGAGATCCCTCATGGCGAGGCTCCTCGTGGCGAGGTCCCCTGCAATCAGATTTCTCCTGGTGAGGCTCCTCGCGACGGGATTCCTCGCGCCTTTGGCCCTTGCCCTTGCTTTGGGCCTTCCGGTTCAGGTTATGGCGTAGGTCGCCATCTGGGATCTGCACTTCGGCCTGCCTTCGGCGTAACTCCGCGATAGCTTCATCGATTTCTTTTGGGGTGCGGATCTGTTCGAGCTTTTGAGCAACCCCGGTGGTGGGTCCTCCAGCCTTGTAGTTGCTAACGGTCGAGCCGCTAGCCCCTGCTCCGCCGGAGCGACATGACACCGAAAAGGCTTTCCTCTTTGTGATGAGAGTTGCTTGAGACATGATTGAGTGATTTTTTGAGAGATTTGGGTGTATGAGATGAGTTTGTATCGAAGATTCGTGAGGAATACTCCAATGAGAAAACACTAAGAATTTAGCTCGATATTTCTTAAAGAGTACCCTCCTTCTAGCGTCAATTGTTGTGCACTAAAATATGAGGATTGTGGGTTAAGATGTGGCTTAGTGATCTTAGTGACACAAACAATAAATGTGTAAAATTGATTGTATTTGAGTTATATGATTGCTTGAGAGAGTAAGAGTTTGAGCAATAAATTTGCAAGAGGTTTGGTACGGTATTCATTTCTATCTTCCTTTTCTTGGTCATAAATGACCCCTATTCATAAGGTTTGGGAGAGTGGAGCTCACTCTCCCGATTTACAAGGACAAGTAGCCGAAAATAGCTCTGCAAAACATTAAATGCTACATGATTGATGTGACTCAGGTCAGAGGTCGCTCGAGGGATCAAGAGCTCGCGCTCCTCGCTGGGACGTCGCCCGAGCTAAATCCGGATTTGCAAGGATTTATCCGTCTGTCTACTCATAGCTACTCATCATTACCGTCATTTACTGACACATCTCTGATTGAGGTCATTCTTAGGTAAGGTCCCTGGGGCTGCTAACCTGCCACGGGTCCCATCCCCATTAATGCTCCGTACTTGTGTCAGTGTGCGACCTGTGAGGTGCGTCCAGGTCGCATACCGGTGATTGCATGCCTTCGTTTCCATCCTTTCTGCGAGGTGTTATACTTGTGCAAAGTGTGGTCTGGTCCTCCTCTGTTTCTTTCCAGGTCGGGTCCGACCTCCCGCCATATGCCTACAACAATATTTGAAATGATAAAGTGACTTTTAAAGAGGGATATGATAGATCTATCTCTCCTCTATAATATATCTTTTAAAAAATTAATTTATCATTTCAAATACTAATAAAAAAACTCGCTCGCAAAAACACGAGAAACAGTAAATATGAAGCTTCAAATGAGACGGAGGGAGTATTTTCTTATAGTGCTTTTTTTAAAAATAAAAATTAGAGTGGATCACTCTTAGGTCCAAATCCCTACTCTAAATTACTAATAGGTCAATCCATCTAAAAACATTACTAATAAATCCAAAAGGTCCATATTAAAAGACCTGTTTGTCCTTACTTTTCATTCCTTTCACTTTTTCTTAAAAGTCAACATCAAACTTTTCCATAACAAACACCACTACTACTTTACTTCATCTGATACGCTAATAATTTTTTCTTCATCCTTTAATCTTATAATTGGGGTAATTAATCGCAATGTGCTAATAATTTTTTCATCATCATTTAATCTTATAATTGGGGTAATTAGTCGCAATGTGATTTTTCTCTGGATATTAAATTTCTCAATTGTACATCTCTTTAATTTTTTTATATCATTTTAACGCACTTGTATTTACTTGATATATATGAATGAAAACAACACATAATTTATGAGATTATATCTGGCTTTCAGTTTCAACAACTTTTTTTATTATGATTATTAAAAGTGTGTGCGTATATTTTTAGAGTGTTGTTGAAAATATTGTGCAACATGTAAAACAACATATGACAACGGAAGTATAAAAATAAAGTGCAAAGAATTTCCAAAATTGTGTGTAGTCTATAATAAGACTATACGAACTTCATAGTTAAAAATATCACTATAATAAATAATGAGATACACATGAATCTTTTACAAAATCCTAAAAGGTATAGTGAAAAACCACACACCAAAAATCAATCTATTTAATCAAGTAACTAGTGATCTTATTCAACCTAAAACTTAATCTACTAAAACAAACACAATACTGATGAAAAATATTGGAATACACTCGACCAGTACAAATAGGCATAGCATCGACCCTCACACTCCACTCACGGTTGTGTCTCGAATGCTATTCTCTTAAGTCTAGAGTAGAGCAAATGAAATTTCACTTTAACTCAAACTTGAATGTCGACCAATGCAGTCTATTTATAGACATTAGGACCAACTGCATTGTCCTATCCACTTGGTGTGGACAGCCTTGAAGATCTCCTCCACTATCTCCATGATCTTGGTATAACCAACTATGATCTTTCTATTCTTACTCCATCAGTACAACCGCTTGACAATATCCAAAATTGTCTTCAACCTGCAATGTAGGAAACATAAAAAAACACATCTAATAAAACAGAGTCAATGTTAGGAGAAATGACAAATTTAAGATGTGCAGAATGTTGTCCAACATCCGTCCAACATCAACAATTATAATTAAATTAATTTAAAAAATTAATTAGAAAATCTGTCAACAAAATGTATGAATAATTATGATAGAAAATTAAAAAAAAACATATACAATTATTTAAAATTTACAATTACAATTTCAAATTTTACATATTCTCGATTTCATTACAATATCAACATGTTCATCAAAACATATGAATAGGTTCATCCAAAAATATGAACAGATTCATCTCCGATTTCAAATCCCACTTTAAAAATGAACAAACCCCATATCTTCATAATAAATGGATCTTCAAAATCTTAAAAAAAAACTCAGCACCAAACTCACTGTGACTAAGACGAACTCATAACAAACTCATAAATCAGATTTCAAATAAACACCAGAAAATGAACTCTTCTTAAATAAAGACAGGAAAACTGATCACAGGTAAAATTGACAGAATTTAGAGAGCATAAGCTTTTGCAATTAATCCTCCTCCAAAATCAACAAATTTCATCAAATTTATCCAAAAAAACTTAGAAAAACTCATAAAAAATAACAGATCCAAAAAAAATTCATCAGAAACAATCACAAATCAACATATCCATCCTCATCATCTTTAAAATCAGAAAAACTCAACAAATTCATCAAAAAAAATTATCATCATCAAAAACCAAAAGCCAACACTTTGGTAAAAAATGATTCATCAAAAACCAAAAAAGCAACACTTTCGTAAAAAAGATTCATCAAAGAACACTAATATTCAGAAAATTATTTTGAGAAAAACCCGTGGGGCGGGAGGCGGCGGCATTTTTTGGAGGAGGCGGGGCCGCGGCGGATTTTCTGGTTGGGGGTAGCGACGAGGGGGCAGAGATGGAGGCACGGCGGCCGCAGCGTGGAGAAGGGCTTCGGCCCTAGTGGTTCGTTTTGAGGGTTGGGTGTGGCCGCGACGTTTTCTGGGTTGGATGTGGCCGCGAGCCGCAACGGAGGAGAGAGTAGCGGCGGCGGGTTTATTTTGAAGAGAGAGAGAGGGAGAAGTTAGAGAGAAATAGGGAGAGGGAGAAGTTGGGGAGAGAGACAGCTGAAAAAGATTGAAAGGAGATAAATTAGGATGTTGGGGATCCAAAGCATATTAAGGGTACGAGAGTAAAATAACACCTATATTATGGACCTAAGAGTAATAATAAAAAAACATGAACATTAAAGTACTTCACCCCCTCCAAACAGACCTTAGAGTAATTTGTTTTAAAAAATACTCCAAAAACTAACAAGAACAGAAACTACTGAGAATATCATCTACATCAAGTAGATTAGGACTGGAAAATTTTCTAAAAGAACTCGCTAAAGAATGCGCCACATAATGGGTTTCACAACACCCCTATTTTACAGGGTAAATTGCAGAAGTGATCTCATTTGAATTTTTCGTCTGCAGTTTTAGTCCCACTTTTTGTTTTGGTCTTTTTTTATGCGAAAATTGTTCCACTTGATTTTTATTTAACACTTTTAATCCCAAGAGAATTTCCAAAAAAAAAATAATAATTCTAAAAAATTACTTTGTTTTTTGCTTGTAAAATTCCATGGGACCATTTTTGTTAAAAAAAATAATCATTTTCATGAGGACAAATTCACATGAGACCACCTCTACCATTTACCCCCATTTCACAATACAACAGGGGTAACCTTCCATTAACCTTTTGCAACTCTCGACGATGTCACTGAATACAGAATTAGTAGCATCCTTCGAGTTAACCTCCTCCACCACAAGACTTTTTTTGATGAGACGGAATTTTTCATGACTATAAAATAATTTGTTTGATCTGTTGAATTTGATATCGTCCATTTTAAAAATTAATTTGTTTAAATTTGATTTAATACTTTTAATAAATGTGAACAATATTATTATATTTGATAAATTATAAAGTTTAATTAAGTTTGATATTTTTTGTTTCTTTTAAGGGACAACGATAGAATATATAAGTTTGAGTTAGCCGCCTCCGTCACCAATTTCACGTCAATCTCGACAATCACGTTCTAATAGTGTTAGCTCATTAAAATTCGATTCGACTGATTATTAAATAAGTCCAAACATTTTCCTTTTTTATAATTTGACAATAATTAATTTCCAGCCCCATTTACGAACATATCTCATCTAGTGACAAGAATATTTAGAGGGTCTTTGTTAAAAAGAATTTAATGAGAATGATAATGAGAATGGATATGAGGTAATTTTAGTGGTTAATGAGAATTAGTTAATTATTATATTACTTTCATTAAATTACCTCACCTCTTATAATTATATCTCCTATAATCATGAATTAATGACTCTTCGCTATAAAATTTTTAACAAAAAGACTCTAAGGTACAAAATATTTTTAAAGTGACTCTAAGATACAATTTATATCAAAAATACCTCTTATCTCATTTTTGTATGTATTCATAATTTTATTTTTTTATTTTGACCAAATACACATTTTGGGAAAGTACATATTATTTTGAGAAAGTACAGATTCGAAATACAGATTTTATAAAATCCAAATTTTAAATTAAATTACATAAAAATATGCAATTAATAAAAAGTGGAATAAAAAAGACGAAAGTGCAGAAAATTAAAAAACATGCACTCCAAAATTGGCCTAGAAGTGCAGAAAATTAAAAAAACTGCACTCCAAAATATGTCTGAAGTGCAAAAAATTAAAAAAATTGCATTTCAAAATACTTCAGAAGTGCAGAAAACGTGTCAGAAGTGCAGAAACGGACAGAAGGGCAACTTTAACTTTTTAACCATATTTTTGTATCTTAAAATCAAAATAAAGTTACTTTATACCTTAGAGTCACTTTGGGATTGACTTTGTACCTTAGAGTCACTCCCCCTATAATCATTTGCTCCTTTTCAATTATTTTTATTAATTACCTCACCTCTATAATTATATCTCATCAATTATTTGCTCCTTTTCAATTAACAAGCAATTTTTTGTCCATTTTATTACAACACTGACAATGTAATTAACCACAATGAAACAACATTTCCTCCAACATACCATTTGATTCTCATTATCATTTTCATCGATGAATTTGAATCAAGCGTGTGTCCATATCCTTTGGAGTATTCAACTAAATGAGTGAATCTCATGTGCACATCCTTTGGAGTGTTTAACTAAATGAGTGAATATCATGTGCACCTGGTGCGTCGTGCATTTTATAGTGTACTTCAGAATCATATAATTTATTTACATTGAATCGGTGCAACTTAATTATTCTTCATATTAATAGTTATACAGTTCAGTTTAAATAAGTTGCATATTTTAACAACAGATTGCATGGTTCTAAAATATAATATGAAGTGTATGGTGCATCGGGTGCATACAACACTTAGCCCAACTAATTTCAAGAAAAAAAATCAATAGTTTGAAGAAATTATGCTAATTACGTTGGTATTATGTACATTACATGCATGTTATTATTTTCTTCGAAGAATAAATGCGACAACAAAAGAAAAATTAATTATTATGACCTTATTTTTTTTTTTTTCTTTTTGTGGAGCACATTATGACTTTATTTCTAAGGATAAGATTAAGTGTTAGAAAAAATTTCATCTCATCTAAAAGTCCAAACTTGTAGAGAGAAATGAAATTAATTCGCAAAATTATTCCACAGGGTGATTAACGCGCGGAGAAAGGGGAATGAGATTGTAGGCTTGAAAATCAATGGGGACTGGTGTGAGGATGTAAAGCTGGTCAAAGAGGGAATCCGAGATCATTTTAAGAAGCACTTCAGCAAAACCACTTGCCTCAAGCAGTCTCTATCAGAGACCCTATTTCTCCAAAGGCTGTCTTTCGAGGATAACTTGCTCCTTACTGCCCCGTTTTCAAAAAGTGAGGTGAAAGTGGCGATTGAGGATTGTGAAAACTCCAAGAGCCCGGGACCAGACGGTTTCAATTTCAACTTTATCAAGAAGTGTTGGCACGTGATAAAGGAAGACTTTATGTGGATGCTCCAAGATCTTCACAGCAATGGCAAGTCGGTTCGCGGTTTCAACCCTACTTTTATTGTCCTAATCCCAAAAATGGATGATGCCGAAAGCTTGTCCAATTACAGGCCAATTTCCCTGATTGGCTGTTCGTATAAGATTCTGGCGAAAATCTTGGCAAGCAGATTAAGCAAGGTTATAGACGGGCTCATTTCGGATAATCAAAGTGTTCATTTGGAAGAGAAACATCCTGGATGGGGTAATGATTTTGAATGAGCTGATTGTTGAAGCAAAGCGGAGGAAAATGCAAAGGATCTTCTTCAAAATTGATTTTGCAAAAGCATACGACTCGGTCGACTGGAGCTTTCTTGATCTCATGCTTGAAAGGTTCGGGTGCGGGAAATGGAGAGTATGGATTAGAGCATGTGTGTCGAGTTCCACAGCTTCAATCTAATAGAGTTTGAAAATATTTGTATTGATTAATTCACGATGGAAAAATCCCTATATATACAAATTACAACATCTAAAATAAGGAAAGACATACACAATCATAATATTTATAAATCAAATCATCTAAGGAATATTCTAGAGGATTATTCCTTAATATGCCCCCGTAAAATTGACGTGCCATCAGCTACATAAATTTTGGATCTCAGAAATAGAAAGCGAGCACGTGCAAGTGGTTTAGTCAACATGTCCGCCAATTGGTCAAGTGTGTTAACGTAGGCAACTGAGAAAATTCCTTTGGCGGACAGGTCACAAACAAAGTGTAAATCCAACGCAATGTGCTTCATCCTAGAATGCATTTCCGGATGAAGTGCAAGTCTCGTGGCACCCAAGTTGTCACATAAAATACGTGGTGGTGTAGGTAGAGAAATCCCAAGCTCCCGAAACAATTGGAAAATCCAACAAACTTCAGCTGCAGTGGAAGCAAGTGCCCGGTACTCAGCCTCTGTCGATGAATGAGCAACGCCACGTTGTCGTCGGGACCTCCAAGAAATTGGATTTGATCCTAGAAAAATTATGTATGCTGAAGTTGATTTTCCATCTGTGAGATTACCACCGAAATCGGAGTCCGAGTAAGCTGTAAGAGTAAGCTGAGAAGGATACCGAAGTAAAAGGCCATGATTCAAAGAGCCTTTCAAATAGCGAAGAAGGCGCTTAACTGCCAATCAGTCATCATGGGTGGGAGCAGCCATTGACTGAGCAAGACGATTAACGACAAACGAGATATCAGGTCTCGTGATAGTTAAGTATTGGAGGCCACCAATAGCACTTCGATAATCACTGTGATCAACATCCCCAGAGACCGAGAGAGGTGAGGACGACGCCATAGGTGTGCTCACTGGTTTTGACCCATCCATTTGAAACTTCCTGAGTAAGTCAACCATATATTTTTGTTGTGATAATAGTAAACAATCACGACAACGAACAATTTCAATCCCCAAAAAATAGGATAAAGGGACGAGATCTTTTACTGCAAATTGATTCCGGAGATGAGACGTGAGACGCTCAAGAAGAGTGGGGCTAGAGCCTGTCAAGATCATATCATCAACATAGACAAGAACTAGCATATGATCATGAGGTTGGCGATAAATAAATAGTGAAGTATCAGCTTTGGATTGTGAAAATCCAAATGAGAGAAGTGCCGCACTCAAGGCTTGGTACCACGCCCGAGGGGCTTGTTTTAAACCATACAATGACTTACGAAGGCGACATACATGATGAGGAACACTTTTATCAATAAAGCCGGGAGGTTTGAGCATATATACTGGAATGGTAAGGGTACCGTGTAAAAATGCATTACTGATGTCTAGTTGGCGAATTTCCCATTTATTGTGAAGTGCCAAAGTAAGAACAGTCCGAATGGTCACGGGCTTAACTACTAGACTAAATGTCTCACGGTAATCCAAACCCGGACGCTGATGAAATCCCTTAGCCACCAATCGAGCCTTATAGCGATCAATCGAACCATCGGGGAGTCTGCACTTCGGCCTGCCTTCGGCGTAACTCCGCGATAGCTTCATCGATTTCTTTTGGGGTACGGATATGTTCGAGCTTTTGAGCAACCCCGGTGGTGGGTCCTCTAGCCTTGTAGTTGCTAACGGCCGGGCCGCTAGCCCCTGCTCCACCGGAGAGACGTGATACCGAAAAGGCTTTCCTCTTGGTGATAAGAGTTGCTTGAGACATGGTTGAGTGATTTTTTGAGAGATTTGGGTGTATGAGATGAGTTTGTATCGAAGATTCGTGAGGAATACTCCAATGAGAAAACACTAAGAATTTAGCTCGATATTTCTTAAAGAGTACTCTCTTTCTAGTGCCAATTGTTGTGCACTAAAATATGAGGATTGTGGGTTAAGATGTGGCTTAGTGATCTTAGTGACACAAACAATAAATGTGTAAAATTGATTGTATTTGAGTTATATGATTGCTTGAGAGAGTAAGAGTTTGAGCAATAAATTTGCAAGAGGTTTGGTAAGGTATTCATTTTTATCTTCCTTTTCTTGGTCATAAATGACCCCTATTTATAAGGTTTGGGAGAGTGGAGCTCACTCTCCCGATTTACAAGGACAAGTAGCCGAAAATAGCTCTGCAAAACATTAAATGCTACATGATTGATGTGACTCAGGTCGGAGGTCGCTCGAGGGATCAAGAGCTCGCGCTCCTCGCTGGGACGTCGCCCGAGGTAAATCCGGATTTGCAGGGATTTATCCGTCTATCTACTCATAGCTACTCATCATTATCGTCATTTACTGACACATCTCTGATTGAGGTCATTCTTAGGTAAGGTCCCTGGGGCTGCTCGCCTGCCACGGGTCCCATCCCCATTAATGCTCGAGATTGTGTCGATTAATGCGGACTGTGAGAGTGCGTCGTGTCGATACCGGGTGATTGCATGCCTTCGATTCCATCCTTTCTGCGAGGTGTTATACTTGTGCAAAATGTGGTCTGGTCCTCCTCTGTTTCTTTCCAGGTCGGGTCCGACCTCGTGCCATATGCCCACAACAGTATTTGAAATGATAAAGTGACTTTTAAAGAGGGATATGATAGATCTATCTCTCCTCTATAATATATCTTTTAAAAAATTAATTTATCATTTCAAATACTAATAAAAAAACTCGCTCGCAAAAACACGAGAAACAGTAAATATGAAGCTTCAAATGGGACGGAGGGAGTATTTTCTTATAGTGCTTTTTTTTAAAATAAAAATTAGAGTGGATCACTCTTAGGTCCAAACCCCTACTCTAAATTACTAGTAGGTCCATTCATCTAAAAACATTACTAGTAGATCCAAAAGATCAATATTAAAAGACATATTTGTCCTTACTTTTCATTCCTTTCATTTTTTCTTAAAAGTCAACATCACACTTTTCCATAACAAACACCACTACTACTTTACTTCATCTGATACGCTAATAAGTTTTTCTTCATCCTTTAATCTTATAATTGGGGTAATTAATCGCAATGTGCTAATAATTTTTTCATCATCATTTAATCTTATAATTGGGGTAATTAGTCGCAATGTGATTTTTCTCTGGATATTAAATTTCTCAATTGTACATCTCTTTAATTTTTTTTATATCATTTTAACGCACTTGTATTTACTTTATATATATGAATGAAAACAACACATAATTTATGAGATTATATCTGGCTTTCAGTTTCAACAACTTTTTTTATGAGATTATATCTGGCTTTCAGTTTCAACAACTTTTTTTATGATGATTATTGAAAGTGTGTGTGCTTGTATTTTCAGAGTGTTGTTGAAAATATTGTGCAACATGTAAAACAACATATGACAGCGAAAATATAAAAACGCAGTGCAAATGATTTCCAAAATTGTGTGTAGTCTATAATAAGACTATACGAACTTCATGGTTAAAAATATCACTATAACAAGTAGTGAGATATACATGAATCTCTTACAAAATCCTAAAAGGTGTAGTGAAAAACCACACACCAAAAATCAATCTATTCAATCAAGTAACTAGTGACCTTATTCAACCTAAAATTTGATCTACTAAAACAAACACAATACTGATGAAAAATGTTGGGATACACTCGACCAGTACATATAGGCATAGCATCGACCCTCACACTCCACTCACGGTTATGTCTTGGATGCTATTCTCTTAAGTTTGGAATAGAGCAAATGGGATTTCACTTTAACTCAAACTTGAATGTCGACCAATGCAGTCTATTTATAGACATTAGGACCAACTGCATTGTCCTATCCACTTGGTGTGGAAAGCCTTGAAGATCTCCTCCACTATCTCCATGATCTTGGTATAACCACCCATGATCTTTCTATTCTTACTCCATCAGTGCAACCGCTTGACAATATCCAAAATTGTCTTCAACCTGCAATGTAGGAAACATAAAAAAACACATCTAATAAAACAGAGTCAGTGTTAGGAGAAAGGACAAATTTAAAATGTTGTGCAAAATATTGTCCAACATCTGAAACAACATCCGTGCAACATAACAATTATAATTAAATTAATTTAAAAAATTAATTAGAAAATCTGTCAACAAAATGTATGAATAATTATGATAGAAAATAAAAAAAAAACATATACAATTATTTAAAATTTACAATTACAATTTCAAATTTTACATATCCTCGATTTCATCACGATATGAACATGTTCATCAAAACACATGAACAGGTTCATCCAAAAATATAAACAAATTCATCTCCGATTTCAAATCTCACTTTAAAAATGAACAAACCCCATATCTTCATAATAAATGGATCTTCAAAATCTTCAAAAAAAAACTCAGCACCAAACTCACTGTGACTAAGACGAACTCATAAAAACTCATAAATCAGATTTCAAATAAACACCAGAAAATGAACTCTTCTTAAATAAAGACAGGAAAACTGATCACAGGTAAAATTGACAGAATTTAGAGAGAATAAGCTTTTGTAATTAATCCTCCTCCAAAATCAACAAATTTCATCAAATTTATCCAAAAAAACTTAGAAAAACTCATAAAAAATAACAGATCCAAAAAAAATTCATCAGAAACAATCACAAATCAACAGATCCATCCTCATCATCTTTAAAATCAGAAAAACTCAACAAATTCACCAAAAAAAATTATCATCATCAAAAACCAAAAGCCAACACTTTGGTAAAAAATGATTCATCAAAAACCAAAAAAGCAACACTTTCGTAAAAAAGATTCATCAAAAAACACTAATATTCAGAAAATTATTTTGAGAAAAACCCGTGGGGCGGGAGGCGGCGGCATTTCTAGGATGAGGCGGGGCCGCGACGGATTTTCTGGTTGGGGGTAGCGAAGAGGGGGCGGAGATGGAGGCCACGGCGGCCGCAGCGTGGAGAAGGGCTTCGGCTCTAGTGGTTCGTTTTGTGGGTTGGGTGTGGCCGCGATGTTTTCTGGGTTGGATGTGGCCGCGAGCCGCGACTGAGGAGTGAGTAGCGGCGGCGGGTTTATTTTGAAGAGAGAGGGAGAAGTTAGAGAGAAATAGGGAGAGGGAGAAGTTGGGGAGAGAGACAGCTGAAAAAGATTGAAAGGAGATAAATTAGGATGTTGGGGATCCAAAGCATATTAACTATTAAGGGTACGAGAGTAAAATAACACCTATATTATGGACCTAAGAGTAATAATAAAAAAATATGGACATTAAAGTACTTCACCCAATTCAAATGCACCTTAGAGTAATTTGTTTTAAAAAATACTCCAAAAACTAACAAGAACAGGAACTACTGAGAATATCATCTACATCAAGTAGATTAGGACCGGAAAATTTTCTAAAAGAACTCGCTAAAGAATGCGCCACATAAATGGGTTTCACAACACCCCTATTTTACGGGTAAATTCGACAGGTTGATGCCCCTACGTGAATTTTTTCGTCTCATAGCTTTTTAGTCCCTTTTTTTTGTTTTGGTCCTTTTTTATGCGAAAATGGTTCTACTTGATTTTTATTTAACACTTTTAGTCCCAAGAGAATTTCAAAAAAAAAAAAAATTGTTCTAAAAAATCACTTTGTTTTTTGCTTGTAAAATCCCATGGGGCCATTTTTGATAAAGAAAATAATCATTTTCATGAGGACAAATTCACATGGGACCATCTCTACCATTTACCCCCATTTCACAATACAATGGGGGTAACCTTCCATTAACTTTTTGCAGCTCTCGACGATGTCACTGAATACAGAATTAGTAGCATCCTTCGAGTTAACCTCCTCCATCACAAGACTTTTTTTGATGAGGCGGAATTTTTCATGACTATGAAATAATTTGTTTGATGTGTTGAATTTGATATCGTCCATTTTAAAAATTAATTTGTTTGAATTTGATTTAAAACTTTTAATAAATGTGAACAATATTATTATATTTGATAAATTATAAAGTTTAATTAAGTTTGATATTTTTTGTTTCTTTTAAGGGACAACGATAGAATATATAAGTTTGAGTTAGCCGCCTCCGTCACCAATTTCACGTCAATCTCGACAATCACGTTCTAATAGTGTTAGCTCATTAAAATTCGATTCGACTGATTATTAAATAAATTCAAACATTTTCCTTTTTTTATAATTTGACAATAATTAATTTCCAGCCCCATTTACGAACATATCTCATCTATCTCATCTAGTGACAAGAATATTTAGAGGGTCTTTGTTAAAAAGAATTTAATGAGAGTGATATTGAGAATGGATATGAGGTAATTTTAGTGGTTAATGAGAATTAGTTAATTATTATATTACTTTTATTAAATTACCTCACCTCTTATAATTATACCTCCTATAATCATGAATTAATGACTCTTCAATACAAAGTTTTTAACAAAAAGACTATATAAGGACAAAAATATTTTTAAAAAGTATTTCTAAGATCTGATTTGTACTAAAAAATATCCCTTATCTCATTTTTGCATGTATTCATAATTTTATTTTTTTATTTTGACCAAGTACACATTTTGGGAAAGTACATATTATTTTGAGAAAGTGCAGATTCGAAATACAGATTTTATAAAATCCAAATTTTAAATTAAATTACATAAAAATATGCAATTAATAAAAAGTGGAATAAAAAAGACGAAAGTGTAGAAAATTAAAAAACCTGCACTCCAAAATTGGCTTAGAAGTGCATAAAATTAAAAAAACTGCACTCCAAAATGTGTCAGAAGTGCAGTAAATTAAAAAATTTGCATTCCAAAATGCGTCAGAAGTGCAGAAAACGTGTCAGAAGTGCAGAAACGGACATAAGGGCAACTTAAACTTTTGTGTCTTAAAATCAAAATAAAGTTACTTTATACCTTAAAGTCACTTGGGGAGTGACTTTGTACCTTAGAGTCACTCCCCCTATAATCATTTGCTCCTTTTCAATTATTTTTATTAATTACCTCACCTCTATAATTATATCTCATCAATTATTTGCTCCTTTTCAATTAACAAGCAATTTTTTGTCCATTTTATTCCAACACTGACAATGTAATTAACCACAATGAAACAACATTTCCTCCAACATACCATTTGATTCTCATTATCATTTTCATCGATGAATTTGAATCAAGCGTGTGTCCATATCCTTTGGAGTGTTCAACTAAATGAGTGAATCTCATGTGCACATCCTTTGGAGTGGTCAACTAAATGAGTGAATATCATGTGCACCTGGTGCGTCATGCATTTCATAGTGTACTTCAGAATCATATAATTTATTTACATTGAATCGGTGCAACTTAATTATTCTTCATATTAATAGTTATACAGTTCAGTGTAAATATGTTGCATATTTTAACAACAGATTGCATGGTTCTAAAATATAATTGTTGCGAGTCGTTTTATATGGAGAATATTATGTGAATAATTCGGTGACAACTCACAAACAAAATATGCTCGTGTAAAATAAACTATAAATAAGAGGAATTTGTTGACCCAGTTCGTCAAGAAATGACTACTCTGGGGGCGTACCAAGCCAGGGATGTAGTATTGCGAGTTTTACACGTACAATATATGATACATCTCATGAAGATGAATCGTTATGGATAAAGATAATTTGGAGAACTGGTATATGAGTGCTAGGGTGTATGGATGAACTCTCGAATTTTTCTGAACCTTACCCCTCTGGAAAATTTTTGTGAGCCTGTCTCTTGTTGTTTTTTCTTCTATTTATAGTACTTTGACAAGCATGAGCTGGTTTGACATGCATGAGATGGAGACTTCGGGCCATGCAAGAACTCATGTGATGCTGCCACGTTTCCAACTTCGTCTTCCAGATTGATCTTTGCACTTGCTTGTCTATAAGGCACTCTTTTGGTCGTCCAAATCAACCTATTGCTCGACTGAATGCTTTGTTCGCCCCATTAAACCATATCAATTTTATGCCGGAATATTATCCTCATCGAGTTTGTGCGCCGGGCGAGCTTCGAGGATCTCTCGAGCCCTCGGGATATCGAGCATCGAGCATCTTGACCCCTCGGGATATCGAGCATCGAGCATCGGGATATCGAGGAGGTCGAGCATATCGAGCCTTCGGGATGTCTCGAGCCCTCGGGATATCGAGCATCGAGCATCTTGACCCCTCGGGTTTGTGCGAGCCTTGGGATGTCTGAGCCCTCAGGATATCTGAGCATCGAGCATACTGACCCCTCAGGTTTGTCTGAGCCTTCAGGATGTCTGAGCCCTCAGGATATCTGAGCATCGAGCATACTGACCCCTCAGGTTTGTCTGAGCCTTCAGGATGTCTGAGCCCTCAGGATATCTGAGCATCGAGCATACTGACCCCTCAGGTTTGTCGAGCGAGCGCGGGATGTCGGAAAGCATCGAGCATCTACCGACCACGAGGTCCTTGACTCAAATTTATCGATATCTTCTTCCCGATCGATCGGTTTGGTGATCAGATCAACATCTTTTCAGGATCATTTTGCTCGGTTAGTCTGGTTGAGCAACCTTGGTTGGTAAATGGCGAGCTGGCGAACAAAACTTACTTCATAGGCGAGCATACTCGCATGGTCGACAAATGGCAAGCTGGCGAACAAACTTGTTTGTTCGTCAAGCTTCGTGCACACTTATCCATTGAGCGTGGTTATTTTAATAATTTGAATATTACACGTGTCCTCCGACGTGTTCGATTAATACTGAGTAATTATATCAAACACAATAATACCCCCCAGCCAGGTCGCTTTGTATTCACCATGGGGGCCCGGCTATTATATTTTGATTGGGCCAACGTTTGCGTCGTCTCATCTTCTGTGACGGATTTTCAAAATTAAACTCGGTATCTATAAATACCTTATTTTTGCCGCCTCAGTGCCCTTTCTTTCTTTACTTCTTTTTCTTGCTTTCATTCTCTTTCTTTTCTGAAACTTCCGGCGAGGGCTTTCCTGTTTCGGCGATGGATTTTATTCAGGTAACTATTGCATTCTCTCTTTAATTATGATTATGGCTTCTCGTTCAAATTCCTCTGCTTCAGTAGAATCAGAATCAAATCGCCATAGTTCCTCCTCCCCTTCTTTCGGTACAATCCCTCGTATCGACGCTAATGCGTCGGAGATAAATGCCTCGGGATCAAGGTCTCGTTGGCAAGTTCGGCAACCGTTTGCCGTTCTTTTCTCCAATTCCGATGATGCCCTAAACGAATTAGATAGGGATTTAGCACGTAGTGATTTTTTAGATGATTTGAGTGATGATTCTTTGCCCCAATCCCAAATTAGGTCGAGGGTTGTAGATAGTCTTGATGTGAATAGGAATGATGATAATGTGAGGGAGGAATTCTTGATGGCTGTGAATATCGATGAGTCGAACAGGGGCTTAGGCAGGGAACAGAACACAACACTTGATATTCCTGTTGGTGTCCCTCATAGCCCAACATATAACGAGTATAATGCTCGTTGTGATTTTGATTGGCCCGAACAACCTCGTAGGACTAGGGTTGAGAATGAGTACCTAACGAGCAAAATTGCGAGCATAATTGATGTTGATATGCTTGCTCAGCTGTATAGAAATTACAAAACCCCCCAAAGATGTCTTTTTCTGGGCACCTAGTCCCGATGAGCGAGCAGACCAGCCCCCTGAGGGTTGTGTTGCTGTGAATTTGGACACGACGGAAGCGGTCCTTAGGTTTTCAGGTTTTCACTCCATCCGCCTATCACTCGTTTGCTCGTAGAGTGGAACATTACCATTACGCAGCTGAAGCCGAATGGGTGGCACATGATTATGAACTTCTTGACTTTGTTCGGCAAAATAAAACCCGTATATTATCCCACAGCAGTTGAACTCGCACGACTAGTGCATTTGACCCGTCCGAAGGGCGAACATGGATGGATGTTTATGCAAGCAAATGCTAAGTGCAAGATCATTGAGGATGTCTTAGAACAAAATCGGTGATTGGAAGGAAAAATTTCGGTTCGTTGGGGGCGATTGGAAAAGCCCGCTTCGGGAAGGCGAAGCGAACGAAGTAAGATTTATAGCATTTTAGACATCGTTTAAACCGATTTTGGGGTTTAAAAGGTAAATGTATTTAAATGTCTTTTTGTTCTTCAAATTTTTGAATTGATTTTAACTTATTCTTTATTTGCCAGAAGTTGCTTAGCCCGCGAGAAAAGAATCTAGTGGATCAAAGAATTTATATCTTAATATAAAGAGGACAATATAGACTTGAGCCTTTTCTAAGAATGTTGCAATTGCATGACTCGAGATCAAATTATTAATTTATTAGTTACCATATGTTAAACCTGGAAATGAAATTTTTGGACTTTGTGTTCATGGGATCAATTTTCTTAGTACAGTAGAAAATGTTGATGACACCCCCAACTAAAGAAGTTCTTCTGATTCTCATCTGATTTGACCATCTAAAGCATCGATTAAAGGAGGGAAAGAAAAGAAGAAATCATATGCCCTCTTGAAACCAAACCAATCGAAACCATCTTTTTAATGGATCCAAATACTGGTAAGGATTTTTTTAAACCCATTTGCATGTTTAGAAACTTTTTGTTGACCCACTCTCTTGACCCATTCGGTGGAGATAACCTTTTATAATGAATTGGTTTTGTGATACAACTTTCACCATATCATATCGCATAATTCTTGATGGTTAAAACGCCAAGCAAAAGGTTGAGTCATTCATCAAGTTGAACCCACTCACCATGGTCTTTGAATTGAGAATGGGCCCATACAAGGATGGCCTTACTAAACGCTCTCCTCTGTAATAATTCATTTTGAAAATAATAAATTTTTTGTGGAGGCAAACATGTTTTTTTTTTTTTTTAACATTTGTTATTATGTTAATGTTTGAACTTTTGAACATTAGTTATTAAAGATGATGGAAAGATCTGGAATTTTTGTCATTATGTAATATTAATGTTTGAACATTTTTTGATTTTTTTTAATTTTTTTTGGGAGCCGTTAGGGCCCGTTTAGGCGAACCGCTAGGCTTAGGGTTAGGTCTCAACTATTAGAGGCCGTTTAAAATGAAGCTTAAGGCCGGGATGAACAGCCGCGTAGGTCAGCCCTAATGGGTTAGGGTCAACCCGTTTAACATTACTAAGTATTTATGTGTCTTTTGTTCTTCAGCTTGAATTGATTTTAACTTATTCTTTATTTCAGGAATTCCAGCTACGACGGACAAAGAGACCAACGACGGCTATTTTAGCAGCGTCTGGCAAATCGATCTCGAGCCTAGCTCAGAACGATCTATGAAGACTTTGAATACCGCCGATCAGAGGAAGAAAGAAGACTTGTGCGTGCCCCCTCACCATCTTGTTGCTGTTAATCCCGCTGGTAAGGATTGTTTTTTTGCATTTGCATGTTTTGTACCTTTTGTTCGCAGCTTCTCCCTCTTTTATAATGAATTGTTTTGTCTACAACTTTCCTATTTATTCTTGTTGCGGTGAGTACATCCAAAGCATCTTGAAATGGCTCGAAGAAAAAGACCTCGAGGAGGAGCTTTCGAATTCAAGCCGAAAGGGAGGCTCAGCACCGAGCAAATTGAGGGAAAGCGAGGCGAAGCGGGTGAGCCGAGCATCTGCGTGCCCCTGAGCCGAGTCGACGAAGAGGATAACTTCGTCGGACCGAAAGAGGGGCGGAAGGTTCCAAGGCGGACCCGATGTCGCTCAAATAGTTGAAATGGAGGTGGGTACATCGATCATCGATCCTCCTTAGGGAGACCCCTCGAACTTGGACTCAGAATGGAACCCTCGTGGTCGGGTCCTCAAATAAATCATTGAAATGGGATGGGATCGGGACCTCGAACTTGGACTCCTATGAACCCTCAACTTCGGTCCCCAGACGATTTTTTCGCCCAGTACGTTTGTTGCCCATTGAATTACTTTTTCCTTCAATTGATTTTGTTCGCTTTATTTCATTTGTTTGCTCGGGTGAACATGCAGGTTGAGCAGGTTGGCGCCTCTGATGCCCGAATTGAAGAATTATTACTGCTCTCCGAGTGTTTGCAATATTTCGGGTCTTCCCGAGCATGTTCAGAAGGCTTGCGAGACCCCTATACGAGCATGGACCACTAAGCTTGAAGAGGCCACCAAGGGTCCAACACCTTTGGAAACCATGCGACTTGGCCTAGTACATCATGGTCAATCTCTGGTTCTTCTTGAGAAGGCTTATGCCGAGTCCGCCAATCTTCACGCCGATTCATTTAGCTCTTTATCGTAAACTTTGAAGAAAAGGTGAATGAGCTGAACAGATCTCAGGATGAATTGAAGTTGGCTCAGGGACAAATAAACTCAGCTCAAGCGGAAGCTCGCAAAGCTCAAGAGGATGTTCGCCAGGCTCGGGTTGCTCAGGAGGAGGTGGTCGGCATCAGGAGAGTTCAAGATGAGATGAATGTCGAGCTTCGCAAACTCAGATCTGGCATTGAGGCCGTGGAACGTGAGAAGGATTCGCTCGGCCAACAACTCCTCATTGCTGAAGAGACCAACACTCGTTTAGGTCTCGAAAATTCAAGGTTGCACAGTGAGGAGTATGTTGATTCCATGTCGAACTTCTCGTACATATGTGCTTTTGCCGATGCCATCCGGTCTGCTCGCCACATGCTCACTGGCGAACAAATTGCCCCGCTCATAGCCAATTTTCAGCAGTACCTGATCGACAACCCCCCAAATCGCAACCTTCCGATGTCTGATTTGAACGATCTGTGTGATTTCTCTAAACTTCCTGAAGGGATCGAGATTGATGATCCTATCCTGGATGAGGAAGATGGCTCGGATGCGGACATTGCTGATGCTGCTGATCAAACTCTCCGAGTCGAGCCCGGGTTCGATCAGCGGGGACGAACAAAGGGACCTCTCTGTGGACCGAAAGCAAAGAGTACTTCTGGCGAAAGCGGTGGTCCCCGACCATGCTAGAGGAGCCGATTCTGGCGGCGGGGAGGCGGCGGATGGGGCATGATTTGCTCGATACTTCGCTTCCGCCCACCCCCAATAATGAATTTGTCCCTTAGTGTAATTTTTGCTCTTTGAACAATTCTTTGTGTAATTTTGTCTTCTTCTCTTTTTTGCTCGAACAATTTTTTGTTTTGAACTTGTGTAATTTCTTGCCTTTTTTCTCTTTTGTTCGAACAACTTTAAAATTGAATGGTTGAATTTGCATATTGAACAAATTCCTCTAACCTGATTGTTGAGGATGAATGTTGTTGCTGATGAATGACTGATGCTTGTGTTGCTTGATGTTTGCCTTGGTTTCTAGTTTATGCCTCTTTTCTTCTGAATGAATTCGAACATTGTGTTTGCCTATGTCCGCTCCTGACTTCTTTTGTTTTTGATTGTCTTATTATGATGCAATCGGTTGATCGTCTTATTTAGGTGCTACCAGATGGGTTAACTATGCAACCCCCTTTCTTGGTTTGCGATCGTCTTATTTAGGCGCGATCACTTCGTACTAGGACCGTCTTATTTAGCTGCGACCCCGCACTCTTTACTCGCTTTTGCTACGGGTATTTGTAAGTACGAGTCGTCTTTTGTGACTGCGTACCCATTACTCACTGCTTTTTGCTGCGGGTATCAGAGTACGAACTCGTTCGTCAGGTGAACATAGACTTCGGCTCGTTCGTCTTTGTTCGGGCCGTCCGGCTTAGGTGCGACCTCTGATAGGCTTCAACTAGAAAATCTTAACAAACAAAAATATTTTTGCAACACGTTGTATTCTATTACAACCTTTACATTTGAAGAAGACTGTCTATTACACAACTATAGACATCAGACTACGGTTTTGAATCTAAACCTTGTCTTGAGTAGACATAAACTGGCCTCACCTTGTCCGCGGAATTGATGTTGACAAGCACGAGGCGCATCAGCCTGTCTACCCTTCTTTAAGTAACATGCTCAAGCAGCAGCAGCATAAGCGTTTGCCCCTCCTGGACAAGTTGTGATTATGCGGGCAGCTGCGGACATGAGTATGTGGCGAGCACGCATGCTCGCCTATATCAGGCGCGAGCAAATCCTCAGCTCGCACCATTCTGTCCCCTTCAGTAGATGCCTGAGCATCAGCATCCACATGTTGATTCGAGCGGATACCACGACATCCCTCCCCTTCGGAGGAGATTTTGGGGATGCGTAGGGGACTAGTGATTTACTACTGCATAAGTAGTGAGTAACGTGGAGTGGCAACCATGACCCTGCCGAGCATCTTGAGTCCGTAACGAGCGCCAACCTGTGCTCGGCGTGTCACATGGGGTATAAAGCTCGTACCAGGACAGATGCTCTATTCAACATAATGATAGCTGAATCGAGTGCTGGATACTTCGTCTGGAGGCATACTGAACCAACTTTCTTCCGATAACTGTAGTATTTTTTCTTTTTTATCTGTTTTTTCTCTGCTTTCTTCAGCTATCAATATGCCTCTATTTATAGAACTATCCCAAGCTGGTGCTGGCATAGCTAGTTGGTGCTGGCCTTCTTGCTTTTAACTCCTCCTTTTGACATTTGTCCGCTTTGAATCCTCCTTTTGACATCTGTTCGGATTTTTTGCCAACTCTTATTCCAGGATTGACAAGTTCTTTTTTTGGTTGCCACCACTTCTTAACTTGTTTTGACACGTATATTCTATCTTTCGATAGTGCTGGCCAGAATTTCTTTCTAGAAGATTCGTGTCGAACATGATGTGTTCTTCCTTCATGATTGTCCTGCTCGTCTTAGCTGAATGACTGATTATGTTCGGCCATTTGTGCTCGTTTAGCCTGAGTGGCTGATTTTGTTCGGCCATTTGTGCTTGTTTAGCCTGAGTGGCTAATTTTGTTCGGCCAGTTATGCTCGTCATTACTGATAATATTTTTTCAAATTTGACGCATTCTACGAGTAGGACAATGGGACTCCATTCAGGTCTTCCAAGTCAATGCCCCATTTAGCAATCCTTTTGTAATCCTGAACGGACCTTCACATGCTCGGCCGAACACACCACTTGATACCCCTATTGCTCGTCTTAGAACCAGCTCGCCCACATTGAACCTGCATGTTCGAACTTTGGAGTTATAGAAATTTTCTGATCTCTTTTTGTACATGGCATTCTTGAAATCAGACCCCGTCCTTCTTTCTTCTAACAGGTCTGCACTTAGGGCGAGCGCCTGGTCATTGATGTGCTCTCCAAAAGTCATTTTTCGATGACTCGGAATCTTGATTTCTGCGGGTATAACAGCTTCCGCACCAAATGCCAGGGCAAACGGGGTTTCCGCAGTTGATGTTCTGAAAGTTGTTCGATAGGCCCATAAAATTTCGGGCAACTCTTCAGCCCATCCTCCCCCCTTGGAATTATCAAGTCTGGCCTTGAGGGTATGCTTGATAATTTTATTAACGGCTTCAACTTGTCCGTTTGACTGGGGATAATACGGAGTTGAGTAATGTTTTTTTATGCCCCAGCGAGCACAATTTTGTCAGAATTCACTTCCATCGAACTGTTTGCCGTTATCCGTTACTAATGATTGGGGAAGCCCGAAACGACAAATAATATTTTTCCAAACAAAGTTCCACATTCTTTGTTCGGTGGCTTTGACAATAGCTTCCGCTTCCGCCCATTTAGTATAGTAATCAACGGCAACCACAACAAATTTTACTCCCGACGTGCCAGTAGAAAATGGGCCGATCAAATCGATTCCCCATTTAGCAAATGGCCATGGGCTGTAAACTGACACTAGTTCTTCAGGTGGGCTATGAATAAGTGGGGCATGTACCTGGCACTTGTGGCACGCGCGAGCATATGCGAGCGAATCTTTTTTGAGGGTTGGCTAATAATAACCTTGTCTGATAATTTTATGTGCCAGGACGAGCCCACCTGTATGATTTCTGCATACTCCATCATGAATCTGCTCCAGAATTACATGACCCTCTTCAGGAGTAATACACTTCAATAATGGAAGTGAGAAGCTTCTTTTGTATAAATGCTCGTCTAAGATAGTATAACGAGCAGATTGTAATCTGAGGCGAGTAGCTTGTGCCTTATTCTCAGGGAGAAGTCCCTTTTGTAAGTAATTCAAAATGGGAGTCATCCAGGTTTCTTGCTCGCCTGTTAAATGGGCGACCACAACTCTGGGAATTGATGGTGAACAAGTTGTGACGACCACAATGTCCGTTGTGTTCATCACTCCTTCTGCTGTTGCCAGGCGTGCCAAGGCATCAACGAACGAATTACCCAATTGTGGTAATTGTTCTAAGTAAACTTGTTCGAATTATTCGAGCAACTCCTATGCTAGTTGCTGATATTGTGCCATTTGTTCGTCTCGGGTCTCGTACTCGCCTGTTACTTGGTATACGATTATCTGAGAATCGTTGTAAATCATTAGCCTCTGAATTCCCATTGTCATAGCCATCTGTAGCCCAGCGGCTTCATTATTTGTAGCTGGGAAATCAAAACGGATGGCTGTTGTGAAAGTTTGTCGAGTTGGGCTGATGAGAACCACGCCTGCTCCGGCTCTTGAACTTGTTGATGAGCCATCAACGTACATATGCCATGGTTGGTCGACAACTCTTTCGGGCATTTGTGGATATGTTAACTCGACCATGAAATTGGCCATAACCTAGCCCTTCATTGTTGTTCGCGGGGCGAACGTAATGCCAAATTGGCCTAACTCCACCGTCCACTTGAGTAATCTGCCCGCAGTGTCTGGTCGGTGGAGGATTTGTCGCAATGGGAATGTAGTCAGTACCTCGACTGAGTGATCGAAAAAGTATGGTCGCAGTTTTCGAACACTCATAACGATAGCATATCCTAATTTTTCCAATGGTGGGTACCGGAGCTTGGCTTCTTTAAGCACCTGGCTTACATAGTAAACGGGCAAGTGGGTCATCCCCTCTGCCCGAACGAGCACGGCGCTAATTGCATGCTCGGATGCAGCAAGATACAGATAAAGTTGTTCGCCTGGAACATGTTTAGACAATGTTTGAGTATCTGCAAGGTACTGCTTTAATGATTCGAATACATTTTGGCAATGCTCGGTCCACTGGAATTTCCCTTTCTTTAAAGCATCAAAGAAAGGTTTGCATTTGTCCCCAGTTCGTGATATAAACCGGCTTATGGATGCCAAACGTCCGGTTAATTTTTAGACCTCTTTCACACTCCTGGGGGCCTGCATGTCGAGCATGGCTTGAATCTTTGTTGGGTTCGCTTCAATCCCCCGTTGACTGACCATATGTCCAAGGAATTTTCCTGAGTGAACCCCAAAGCTGCATTTCTTCGGATTTAGCTTCATGTTGTACTCCCTGAGTATATCAAACGTTTGTGCGAGGTGGGTGATGTGGTCTTCATTGTGTTCGCTTTTTACCACAATATCATCAATATACACCTCAATTGTTCGGCCGATGTGTTCGTCGAACATTTTATTCACCAAACGTTGATATGTTGCTCCGGCATTCTTTAATCCGAATGGCATGCGTTGCCAACAATACATATTCTTTTCACTGCAAAATGTCGTGTTCTTTTGATCATCTGGATGCATGGGTATTTGGTGATAGCCAGCAAAAGCATCCATGAAGGTCATGAGTTCATGGCCTGCTGTATTATCGACCAAATAGTCAATATGCGGCATTGGGAAATTATCTTTCGGGCATGCCTTGTTTAAATCAGTGAAATCAATACATAATCTCCAAGTTCCATTAGACTTGCGGACGAGCACAGGGTTCGCAAGCCATCTTGGGCATTTTACTTCTCGAATCAGTTTATTGTCGAGCAACTTTTTGATTTCACTATTCATAGCCGCATACTTTTCCGGACTGAACTTTCTGTGCTTCTGGATAACTGGAGTCTGTGTCGGATCAAGGTTGAGGGAGTGACATGCATGTTTAGGATCAATGCCAACCATGTCCTTGTGCGACCAAGCGAACACATCCAAGTTTGCTTGAAGATATGCGACCACTTCTGTTCGGAAAGGTTATGGTAATTCCGAACCAATGAACACTTCTAACTCAGGTCTTTTCGGGTCGATATTGATAGACTTCAATTGTTCAACAGGTGTTGCTCGCTTTCTTTTTTGTTTCCACCGAGGATCTTCGATTGACCCCCGGTGTTCGTCATCTACCTCCATAGGTTCAAAACCTACACGAGGTTCTAGGTCCGATTGCTCGCTTGGCGGATCAATGTTCATTAGATCTGGGAGATCTAGGACATGAGTCACCATCCCAGATTCTGTGTTCGCGGATTCTGTGTTCGCGCAGGGAGGTGTGCTCGTCAAAGGATATTTTGGCAGCGTATTTGCCAGTTGGCTTGACTCTCCGATCTCCCATGTTTGCTTCATCATGTTAACGATATTTTGCTTTTCTGGTGCACATGATAGCAAACAATCTCGTTTTTTTTTATCACCTTTTACGCTACCCGTTCCATCTTGTGTTGGAAATTTAACACAGTAATAATAAGTAGAACATGCAGCTTTAAATTCCTGAATAAACGGGCGACCTAGAAACCCGTTATAAGTAGACGGAGCATCGACGATTACAAAATTTAGCATTCAAGTTCGTCGGATCTCCGGATTTAGGGTTGATTCTAACTCGACTCCTAACCTGATCATACCATAGGGTCGGGTTATAGATTCCCCGAAACCCATAATGGTGTGATCACATGGTTCAATATAGCTACTTAAGTCCCCAACTTGCTTTTCCATTTGGTGCAGAGTGTCGACGAACAAAATGTTCGCATATGCTCCAGTATCAACTAGGAGACGGTGCACCTTCAAACCGAGGAGACGAGCACTGATGGTTAGAGAGTCATTGTGGGGAGTGATTATACCATCGAGATCGTCTTCTGAAAATATAATTTGGTGAGAGGGTGGCGTGCTAGCTGATGTGCTCGCCACCTTCACCTGATGGATGCTTTGCATGGCACGCATCTCCATCTTCTTTCGTCTGTTCGATAATGTCGATGCTTGATAACATCCACCCACTGGACCGTAATCATGACGTATCATGTGGATCTCTTGACTTTCTCGACCTCTACCCATAGTAGGAGCCCCTCTTTTGGGTAATTCAGACCTCTTACGGGATTCTTCGGGATCACTGTCAGATGTTTCTTCGGCTTTTCACTTACCGCGCAATCTCGCATTTTTACGTTGGGAGTCTCGCTTTCGCCCGGCTTTTTAAGGCCCGGGTAAGACGATTTTCCTCGTATAACTTCCAAAGTTAACGAAGTAAATAGCGACAATCTTTTGTATTATGCCCGATGTACTCGTGATAATTACAATATTTGGAAGCATTAAGCCGATGCTTGTCCATTATGATTCTTCGAGGCCTATCCAACATGTCCCGATCTTTGATTTGGTTAAAAATTATTTCTATTTAAACGCCTGAAGGAAGACTTCAGTAGGGCGTTTGTTTCCTCTTCTTTCTTCGAATGGTTTGAAAGACTCTGGGGGTTTATACCCCCCCCCTCATTCATCACTTTCTTCCCAAAAACTTTCTTAGTTGTTGTTTGTTTCCTGATCGTGGTAGGCGAAAGATCATGCATGGCTATGATCTTGGTTGCTCGCTCTCGGAATTCTGAATATGTGTTCGGCCAGTCTTGATGCATGGCTTTCCACATGTCAAGATTCGAGGGTCGCCTCCGGGCCCTTGCGAGGATCTTGGCATCCTCTTCAAGCTGGGGCTCCATCGAATAAACATTTATCAAATCTTTCGATGTATGCTCGTCGAGACTCACCCTCGGTTGGGAAAAAATGTGTCAACCTTTGTTTTTGGTCTTTGGCGAGCACACGATGGATGAGAAATGGGGACAGAATTGTTGTCCCAACCGAGAAAAAGATGTGATGGACGCAGCGGGCAAAGTAGAGAACCATCTATGTGCTCGATCACCCAAAGTCATGGGGAATGATCGGCACTGTATCGCCTGTGGCACCCATGGCGATCATAAAGTCTGAGTATTTGCTGAGATGAACATGTGGGTCTGACTTAGCATCGAACATGGGGATTGGTGGTCGGATCTTCGCCACTTTCTCTTGTATTTCAACCGCCATGATCGCCGGTGTTAGTGGCGAGCAAGGTATTGTGCTCGCCCGAGGGAGTCCTTTAGTTGAAGCCAGGTCGGCCTGTAAGTCTTCGATGGCTTTCTGCATTTCCGCAAATTTTGTGGAACTGACAGACTTGGATCGGAGCTGGATCCCATCATGAGGACCCAGTGGGTCATGCTCGTGATGGGGCGGTCCCCCTTTCCAAGTTCGTGCTTGACTACCCAATCGATGATGGATAGACAATTTTGTTCCAGCCAATTTTTGTTCGGGATGCGGACGATCATGAGGATCTGAGGGAGCTGGCATGTTTATCGGCTGTTCCTTCCCGGGATCCTGTCACCTATAGTTGCCGATTCGGTCTTTGGCGGAGAGCCTCAAACGTCCAAATGCTGATGGTCTGGACCCTTGAGCTTTTTTATTAGCCCGCTTCCGTGCAACTTTTATCTTAACTTGGCCAACTCATTTTCGTCATCTAACATATCATCTGTTTTTTTATTAGCCCGCTTCCGTGCAGCTTTTATCTTAACTTGCTCGTTATCAGGTGTATGCGAGCATCGATCATCATCATCTTGAGTTTTTAACTTGGCCAACTCATTTTCGGCCCTCTCTTTCTGTGCTCGTAGCAAGAAAGTGATGGCCTTTGTTGTGGCCGCCGGATCGTTGGCAATATCTTCAAGATTGATGGTCTCCACTGTCTGATCTTTGTGAGGCTGGCGCTGAGCCTCTTTCCGGTCGTGAGGTCGACTTTGTCCCGACTTCTCTATCTGTGTATTCCTAGATTGAGGTATTATATTTCTTTTTTCTGCCTCGGCTAACTACGGGATTGTGTATGGGTTGGTTTTTTGGTAACCCTCCTTCTAGCGCCAATTTGTTGCGAGTCGTTTTATATGGAGAATATTATGTGGCTAATTCGGTGACAACTCACAAACAAAATATGCACGTGTAAAATAAACTGTAAATAAGAGGAATTTGTTGACCCAGTTCGTCAAGAAATGACTACTCTGGGGGCGTACCAAGCCAGGGATGTAGTATTGCGAGTTTTACACGTACAATATATGATACATCTCATGAAGATGAATCGTTATGGATAAAGATGATTTGGAGAATTGGTATATGAGTGCTAGGGTTTTTAAGTGTAAGGATGAACTCTCGAATTTTTCTGAACCTTACCCATCTGGGAAATTTTTGTGAACCTGTCTCTTGTTGTTTTTTCTTCTATTTATAGTACTTTGACAAGCATGAGCTGATTTGGCATGCATGAGCTGGAGACTTCGGGCCATGCAAGAACTCATGTGATGCTGCCACGTTTCCAACTTCGTCTTCCAGATTGATCTTTGCACTTGCTTGTCTATAAGGCACTCTTTTGGTCGTCCAAATCAATCTTTTGCTCGACTGAATGCTTTGTTCGCCCCATTAAACCATATAAATTTTATGCCGGAATATTGTCCTCATCGAGTTTGTCTGAGCCTTCAGGATGTCTGAGCCCTCAGGATATCTGAGCATCGAGCATACTGACCCCTCAGGTTTGTCTGAGCCTTCAGGATGTCTGAGCCCTCAGGATATCTGAGCATCGAGCATACTGACCCCTCGGGGTTTGTCGAGCCGCCAGGATGTCCGAGCCCTCGGGATATCGAGCATCGAGCATCTTGACCCCTCAGTTTGTATGCGAACCTTCGGGATGTCTCGAGCCCTCGGGATATCGAAGCATCGGCATCTTGACCCGCCGTGTTTGTTCGAACCTTCGGGATGTCGAGCCCTCGGGATATCTCGAGCATCAAGCATCTTGACCCCCTCGGGTTTGTTCGAGCCTTCGGGATGTCCGAGCCCTCGGGATATCGAGCATCAAGCATATCTTGACCCCTCGGGTTTGTATGCGAGCCTTGGATGTCCGAGCCCTCGGGGATATCGAGCATCGACATCAGTTTGTCCGAGCCTTCGGGATGTCGAGCATCGAGGTCGAGGTCATCGACTCAAATATCTTCTTCCGCGATCGATCGGTTTGGTGATCGATCAACATCTTTTCAGGATCATTTTGCTCGGTTAGTCTAGTTGAGCAACCTTGGTTTGGTAAATCATGAAATGGGCGAACAAAAACTTACTTCATAAAGCGAGCATACTCGCGATGGTCGACAAATGGCGAGCTGGCGAACAAACTTGTTTGTTCGTCAAGCTTCGTGCACACTTATCCATTGAGCGTGGTTATTTTAATAATTTGAATATTACACGTGTCCTCCGACGTGTTCGATTAATACTGAGTAATTATATCGAACACAACAATAATATGAAGTGTATGGTGCACCGGGTGCATACAATACCTAGCCCAACTAATTTCAAAAAAAAAATCAATAGTTTGAAGAAATTATGCTAATTACGTTGGTATTATGTACATTACATGCATGTTATTATTTTCCTTGAAGAATAAATGCGACAACAAAAGAAAAATTAATTATTATGACCTTATTTCTTTTTTTTTTCTTTTTGTGGAGCACATTATGACTTTATTTCTAAGGATAAGATTAAGTGTTAGAAAGAATTTCATCTCATCTAAAAGTCCAAACTTGTAAAGAGATATGAAATTAATTCGCAAAGTTATTCCACAGGGTGATTAACGCGTGGAGAAAAGGGAATGAGATTGTAGGCTTGAAAATCAATGGGGACTGGTGTGAGGATGTAAAGCTGGTCAAAGAGGGAATCCGAGATCATTTTAAGAAGCACTTCAGCAAAACCACTTGCCTCAAGCCGTCTCTATCAGAGACCCTATTTCTCCAAAGGCTGTCATTCGAGGATAACTTGCTCCTTACTGCCCCGTTTTCAAAAAGTGAGGTGAAAGTGGTGATTGAGGATTGTGAAAACTCCAAGAGCCTGGGACCAGACGGTTTCAATTTCAACTTTATCAAGAAGTGTTGGCACGTGATAAAGGAACACTTTATGTGGATGCTCCATGATCTTCACAGCAATGGCAAGTCGGTTCGCGGTTTCAACCCTTCTTTTATTGTCCTAATCCCCAAAATGGATGATGCTGAAAGCTTGTCCAATTACAGTCCAATTTCCCTGATTGGCTGTTTGTATAAGATTCTGGCGAAAATTTTGGCAAGCAGATTAAGCATGGTTCTAGACGGGCTCATTTTGGATAATCAAAGTGTTCATTTGGAAGAGAAACATCCTGGACGGGGTAATGATTTTGAATGAGCTGATTGTTGAAGCAAAGCGGAGGAAAATGCAAAGGATCTTCTTCAAAATTGATTTTGCAAAAGCATACGACTCGGTCGACTGGAGCTTTCTTGATCTCATGCTTGAAAGGTTCGGGTTTTGCGGGAAATGGAGAGTATTGATTAGAGCATGTGTGTCGAGTTCCACAGCTTCAATCTAATAGAGTTTGAAAATATTTGTATTGATTAATTCACGATGGAAAAATCCCTATATATACAAATTACAACATCTAAAATAAGGAAAGACATACACAATCATAATATTTACAAATCAAATCATCTAAGGAATATTCTAGAGGATTATTCCTTAATATGCCCCCGCAAAATTGACGTGCCATCGCCTCTGTAAATTTTGGATCTCGTAAGCGGCGAAGCGAACGCAAGTGGTTTAGTCAACATGTCCGCCAATTGGTCAAGTGTGTTAACGTAGGCAACTGAGAAAATTCCTTTGGCGGACAGGTCACGAACAAAGTGTAAATCGAACGCAATGTGCTTCATCCTAGAATGCATTACCAGATGAAGTGCAAGTCTCGTGGCACCCAAGTTATCACATAAAATACGTGGTGGTGTAGGTAGAGAAATCCCAAGCTCCCGAAACAATTGGAAAATCCAACAAACTTCAGCTACAGTGGAAGCAAGTGCTCGGTACTCAGCCTCTGTCGATGAACGAGCAACGCCACGTTGTCGTCGGGACCTCCAAAAAATAGGATTTGATCATAGAAAAATTATGTATGCTGAAGTTGATTTTCCATCTGTGAGATTACCACCAAAAAATCGGAGTCCGAGTAAGCCGTAAGAGTAAGCTGAGAAGGATACCAAAGTAAAAGGCCATGATTCAAAGAGCCTTTCAAATAGCGAAGAAGGCGCTTAACTGCCAACCAGTCATCATGGGTGGGAGCAGCCATTGACTGAGCAAGACGATTAACGACAAACGAGATATCAAGTCTCGTGATAGTTAAGTATTGGAGGCCAACAATAGCACTTCGATAATCAGTGTGATCAACATCCCCAGAGACCGAGAGGGGTGAGGACGACACCATAGGTGTGCTCACTGGTTTTGACCTATCCATTTGAAACTTCCTGAGTTATTCAACCATATATTTTTGTTGTGATAATAGTAAACAATCACGACAACGAACAATTTCAATCCCCAGAAAATAGGATAAAGGGCCGAGATCTTTTATTGCAAATTGATTCCGGAGATGAGACGTGAGACGCTCAAGAAGAGTGGGGCTAGAGCCTGTCAAGATCATATCATCAACATAGACAAGAACTGGCATATGGTCATGAGATTGGCGATAAATAAAAAGTGAAGTATCAGCTTTGGATTGTGAAAATCCAAATGAGAGAAGTGCCGCACTCAAGGCTTGGTACCACGCCCGAGGGGCCTGTTTTAAACCATACAATGACTTACGAAGGCGACATACATGATGAGGAACACTTTTATCAATAAAGCCGGGAGGTTGGAGCATATATACTGGAATGGTAAGGGTACCGTGTAAAAATGCATTACTGATGTCTAGTTGGCGATGTTCCCATTTATTGTGAAGTGCCAAAGTAAGAACAGTCAGAATGGTCACTGGCTTAACCACTGGACTAAATGTCTCACGGTAATCTAAACCCGGACGCTGATGAAATCCCTTAGCCACCAATCGAGCCTTATAGCGATCAATCGAACCATCGGGGAGTCTTTTAATGGTGAAGACCCACTTACACCCAATCACATTAGCACCAGTGGGGGGAGAAACAAGGTCCCACGTGCCATGTTTAGACAATGCTGTAAATTCCTCAGCCATAGCTTGACGCCAACGAGTATCTTTAAGAGCTTGAGTAACCTCCATTCTCATTTCTATCCCATTTCTCTCACGCGTAAACACTGATAACAACAATGCCAGGTGAAAGGGCGATCCCTCTGTTGAAAGAGGAGTTAGACATAGTGATTCCCACAATCAGAAACCTTAATTTTCTCGAAATGTGGAGGCCATTCTTTGAGCAATACCATCTGATTATAGTTCAAGATGGGGACCCTTCGAAAGTCATCAAAGTTCTAGAGGGTTTTGATTATGAACTCTACAATCGGAATGACATTAACAGAATTCTGGGCCCCAAGGCCTCTTGCATCTCCTTCAAGGACTCTACTTGCAGGTGCTTTGGGTACATGGTCTCTAAGAAGAAGTATATTTACACAATTGATGATGATTGCTTTGTTACCAAAGACCCAACTGGCAAACATATCAATGCCCTTGAGCAGCACATAATGAATCTCTTGTGTCCATCGACGCCACATTTCTTCAACGCTCTATACGATCCGTATAGGGAAGGTGCAGACTTTGTTCGTGGGTATCCTTTCAGTATGCGTGAGGGTGCCCACACTGCTTTTTCTCATGGACTTTGGCTCAATATCCCCGACTACGATGCCCCAACCCAGCTCGTTAAGCCCCGTGAGAAGAACGCCAGAGTTTGGTTGAGTGATTGTTTGTCCCGGTGAAAAACCCATGAATGCGGAAAATACCATGTAATGCATATAAAACAGGGGTGAGGGTAGAGTGATTCCAACTTTTTTGTAAAAAACCATGTATTGTGTTTTGCTTATAAACGAATGCATATGACAAGATAAGAACATAAAGCAATAAAGAACACAATAAAGTATAGTGGTTCGGAGACTCAAGCTCCTACATCCACTCTCCCTGTTCCTAGGAAAATTCCTTCAAACTGGACTTATCACCCTCTCGGGCTCGCCTCTAGATATTTAACGAGCTCTCACTCAAACTGGACTTATCACCCTCTCGGGCTCGCCTCTAGATATTTAACGAGCTCTCACTCAAACTGGGCTTATCACCCTCTCGGGCTCGCCTCGGGACTTATCACCCTCCTGGGATTGCTTTCTACAGATGATGAAGTTCACACCGGACTTATCACCCTCTCGGGCTCGCCTCGGGACTTATCACCCTCTCGGGATTGCCTAACAACTACCTCACTTCACCACTAGTTATCTCTTACGAGAATGGGGTTTGGATTTGGTGTTGTCTCCAACTATGGTGAGATTTTCCCTTACATTTGTTTAGCCTCAATGCTAAGGATGGGAAAATCTCTCTAAGCTTAGGATATTACATTTGTGCTTAGATCTAGGGTAGAACACTCTTTGAATATATTTGTATATCTACAAACTTGTGTTCTATGGTGGGAATGCTTGAGTATATGGCTCTTCTCTCTGTAGCATCTTTTGCCACATTCTCCAAACTTAATTTGATGGAAGATCTTGTATTTATAGTGTGGATTTGAATGTTACCGTTGGAGAGAATCACATTCAAATCCATACTATTCTGTAAGTTCTGCAGCTTTTTCAGGCTGGTTGTCTTCCTCTCATTGGTCCACGTCTGCTGAATTCTAACGGCTATAATCTTCAGTTTCTTCTGAGTCTCAGGATCTTCAGTTCTATCTGAGTCTTCAGGTTTATCTGAACCTTCAGGTTTATCTGAGCCTTCAGGTTTATCTGAGTCTCAGTGTCTTGATGACATATCGAAGTCTTGATAACTTATCGAGTCTCGAGTTTCTTGATTCAGCAGACTTTTCTTGGCCGGACCTTATTCGTCGAGGCATCGAATTCTCGAAGAACATCGAGTTGACTCTTCGAATCGAGACATCCGACCCTCAGTCACATTTACTTCTTGACCCTCGGGTCACTTGACTCAAAGCTATCCGATTTCTTCTTGCCCGATCCGATCGAGATCAACACATCTTGAGTCAACATCTCGGGATAAAGCGTCAAGACATTACATCGAGGTTAGCATATCAGTTATCATATCGATCTCGATCACGTCGATCTTGATCGATCTCATCCGCTTTCATCTTCCGATCCGCAACCTTCTCTTCCGATTTCTTTGGCTTTAGCTTTTCTTCACATTTGATTTTAAAGCTCATCGCTTAACTCGAACACATCTAACTTCATCGATATCGACTGTCTCAAATCTGCGACCTCGTCGATCTCGATCATCTACTTCTGATTTCGTGTGTTCCCCCCTCAACTTGTTATCTGCAAATTAGCTTGAATAACACAAGTTGATAATGTTTTGGCATAATTCATCAAAACTAAAATATCCCAACAATTTCCCCCTTTTTGATAATGAAGCCAAAACATTAAAATATATGCATTTTTAAAGAAAACGGGTTTTCGTTTAAAAAGATCAGTTCAGGTGATCACATTAAAAGTGATCTTTTGAACTCCTGCTCTGATACCAATTGTTTGTCCTGGTGAAAAACCCATGAATGCGGAAAATACCATGTAATGCATATAAAACAGGGGTGAGGGCAGAGTGATTCCAATTTTTTTTTAAACCATGTGTTGTGTTTTGCTTATAAACGAATGCATATGACAAGATAAGAACATAAAGCAATAAAGAACACAACAAAGTATAGTGGTTCGGAGACTCAAGCTCCTACATCCACTCTCTGTTGGGAAATTTGTATTTAGTTTTGATGGAAGTTCCAAAACAGGTTGTAATAGGACCAGTCAGACCTGTTAGCTGACTGATGACTTAGAATCAAATTAAGATGACCAGCTGAAATATATAGATAGCTGATGTAAAAGATAGGTCACATATTGAGGGGGAACTCAATATGTATAGGTCAGGTCGAGTTATCAGATGATCAGAAGACTAAGACGGATCAGAAGACAAGAAGTCAGATGATCGGTGAAGGCGAAGACATCGAAGACTGGGGATGAACTCAAGACTCAGATAAACCTGAACACTCAGATAAGCTTGAAGACTCAGATGAACCTGAAGACTCAGATAAGCCTGAAGACTCATTAGAAAAAACTCAAGACTAAAGATGGAAGACACTGAGGCTCAGAGTCACCTAAAAATATCAGAAGACTACCAGAAGACCAGAAGACCTACATCAGCCGAGTTTGCAAATTGTGCTAAGACAATCTGCATCAGAAGACTCTACAAGGTAGACTGATCAGTTATCTGATCAAATCAGCTCACCTGGCATCAACCAAAATGGTACACCAGACAAGACGAATATTCTACAAAAGGAATATCAATCGTCAAAAGGACAAATACTGAAGTGCCGCCTCGCGAAGCCAAAGAGAAAGCGACACGTGCATAAAAAAAGCTGACAATGTGGGATTCGACGATGCGGACATAAACGGCGTTAATCATGCCTACGGCCACGCCGATATTCGGAGCACGTCACATCATATCCTATAACCTACCTAATATAGCCCGAAATTCAAATTGCTCTCCAACGGCTCTTTGATTTCATGGTCTATAAAATGGGATTGCTCGTCAAAGTAAAGGGATGGACAACTGAGCAAAGCGGAACAACAATATTAACGCAAATTATCAAGAAGCAAAAGCTAGCAGAATTTCCGCTCGAAGAACACCGATTTTGAAGATTATTCTTAAGTGTTCTTCCCATTGTTCTTAGCATAGAAATCTTATCCTCTAGCATTTGGCTACATAAACACTAGGATAGATTTCCAGTTGGAACCACAACAAATCTTTACCCAAACTCAAAGTTAGGTTAAGTTTGTTACCACAAGATTTCAGACTAGGGATTCTAGTTTCTAATTTCTGGGATCGATTGAGTGTGAACTCGATAAACATCTGTTGAGTGTTGGACTAACACATTAAACTAAGTCCAGTCGGTTAAGTTGGTTAAGTTGCCCCTGTGTTAAGGGAAGAGTGGACGTAAGACGGGTTTCGTCTGAACCACTATAAAATCTTGTGTGCATTTACTTGCTCTTTATTGCTTTACACTATTCACACAACTGAGCTTAAAATTGCATACATATTCTAAGTTAACATCACTCTGCACCAAGCAACTGATCATATCAGGTTGACACCTTAGTCAGCCGATTGAAAACTGACTTGAGAATCTGATTTGATAAAACTGGGTTTTCACACGGGTATTTACAAGCTTCCCAGACTATCGGTTAAAGCGACAGATATCAAACCGACCGCCCTCGGGCACTCAAGAAGATTGAACATCGATCCCAGCCCGACTCACTAGCACTCGATCGGCAAACCGCAATCACACGACCAAGACGAAAAAGTTTTTTGTAAGTCTATTCACCCCTTCCCTCTAGACTTCTGCCCTCACAAAACCCGTTCGGGACCTACACTCTCCCTGTTCCTAGGGAAATTCCTTCAAACTGGACTTATCACCCTCTCGGGTTCGCCTCTAGATATTTAACGAGCTCTCACTCAAACTGGACTTATCACCCTCTCGGGCTCGCCTCTAGATATTTAACGAGCTCTCACTCAAACTGGACTTATCACTCTCTCGGGCTCGCCTCTGGACTTATCACCCTCCACGGGATTGCCTACAGATGTTTACTGAGTTCACACTCCAACGGGACTTATCACCCTCTCGGGCTCGCCTCGGGACTTATCACCCTCTCGGGATTGCCTAACAACTACCTCACTTCACCACTAGTTATCTCTTATGAGAATGGGGTTTGGATTTGGTGTTGTCTCCAACTATGGTGAGATTTTCCCTTACATTTGTTTAGCCTCAATGCTAAGGATGGGAAAATCTCTCTAAGCTTAGGATGTTACATTTGTGCTTAGATCTAGGGTAGAACACTCTTTGAATATATTTGTATATCTACAGACTTGTGTTCTATGGTGGGAATGCTTGAGTATATGGCTCTTCGCTCTGTAGCATCTTTTGCCACATTCTCCACACTTAATTTGATGGAAGATCTTGTATTTATAGTGTGGATTTGAATTTGAATGTTACCGTTGGAGAGAATCTCATTCAAATCCATACTATTTAGTAAGTTCTGCAGCTTTTTCAGGCTGGTTGTCTTCCCCTCATTGGTCCACGTCTGCTGAATTCTAACGTCTATAATCTTCAGTTTCTTCTGAGTCTCAGGATCTTCAGTTCTATCCGAGTCTTCAGGTTTATCTGAGTCTTCAGGTTTATCTAAACCTTCAGGTTTATCTGAGCCTTCAAGTTTATCTGAGCCTTCAAGTTTTTTGAGTCTTAGTGTCTTCAGTGACATACTGAGACTTCAGTAACTTACTGAGTCTCAGGTTTCTTGATTCAGCAGACTTTTCTTCAGCGGACCTTGTCTTATCAGACATCTTGACACTTTCGGGCTTCTTGAGTTTGGCTCTTCTGATCCAGACATCGACCCTCAGTCACATTTCTTTACCCGACCCTCAGTCACTTGACTCGAGCTATCTGTTTCTTCTTGCGATCGATCATTTCGTGATCAGATCAACACATCTTCAGGTCAACATCTCAGGATAGCATCAGGTCAGTACACCAGGTTAGCATATCAGGTTATCATATCTGATCTCGATCGCGTCTGATCTTGATCAGTCTCATCTGCTCATCTTCTGATCTGCAACCTTCTCTTCTGATTTGCTGGCTTTAGCTTTTCTTCACTTTTGATTTGCACAGCTCATCAGTTAACTCCGGAACACATCTAACTCATCTGATCTCGATCAGTCTCGTCTGCAGCCTCGTCTGATCTTGATCATCTACTTCTGATTTCATGTGTTCCCCCTCAACTTGTTCTTTCGTTCCCCCTCAACTTGTTATCTGTAAATTAGCTTGAATAACACAAGTTGATAATGTTTTGACATAATTCATCAAAACTAAAATATCCCAACAGTGATATACCTTGGGTTTGAAAATATTATTATGGCTCCTCGTAGTCATGCCGTGAGTTCGACCTGGAGGTGAAGGGGTTCTAGTCATAGGTGATGGCCCAATATCACTCACGAGCATGTCATTAGATGTAGAATGTATGGCACCTGACTCATGCATGGGAGATGGTGACGTACGGGAAGAGACAGAGATGCTTGATGATGGTTGCAAATCTTGCATGGAAGAGAGAGGGGTATCAAGTTCACGTGCATGTATGGGCACTCTATCTTGCAGTGGGTTAGTCTCAACTCCTGGAGGCTGCAAATCATGAATACTCAATGAAAAAGTATTAGTGGGCTTTTGAGAAACATGAGGTAATTTAGTAAAATCTGGAAAAGCTTGTTCTTGAAACTGAACATGGCGAGACACATATAATCGGCCTGAAATTGTATCAAGACATTTGTATGCACTCTGGGTAGTGGAATAACCAACAAATACACACGGTTTCGACCCCGGTTCTAATTTACCCTTTGTGTACGGACGTAACCAAGGATAACAGATGCACCCAAATGTCCTCAATTTTCGATAGTCAGGTTTCTGTTTAAAAAGTGACTCAAACGGACTGACATTTTCCAAAATAGAAGAAGGCAGCCGATTAATCAAATACACCGCTGTTTGAAAGGCAAACGACCAAAAATTAAAAGGCAATTTTGCAAAATGAAGCAACTCTTTACCCGTTTCTACCACATGACGATGACGCCTCTCAACCAGAGCATTTTGCTCGGGCGTATGGGGCGCCGTCGTGAGCCAATTGATACCGTGTGAAGCCAAGTATGATTTCAAAGCAACAAATTCACCCCCATTGTCACTAAAAAAGTTTTTAATAGGCAACCCAAATTGTCGTTCAACCAAAGGACAAAATTTCTCAAAAATACCACGAACTTGAGACTTGCAAATCATAGGAAAAAACCATGCATAACGTGTGTAAGATTCAACAAGCAACAAATAATATTTAAAACCATCAAGTGATACCACAGTAGGTCCCAAACATCGGCATAGATATAATGTAACGGTTGCAAAGCACATAATGTTGAAGCTTCAAAAGGTAACTTATGAGTTTTGCAACAAAGGCACGATTCACACTGAAATTTCGACAGGCCGGATATATTCAATAAAGGTAAATTATTACTATAGATCAATAACTTCACTCGTTCTCCTAGACGGATGACCCAAACGTGCATACCAGGTTCCAAAATTAGTGCGCAATCCTAACTGAGCTGAAAGAGAAGCAGACTTCAACACATAATTTGGTGGCTTAAGATGATACACATCGTTACTGCATTTCCCGGTTACTAGAGGTGCCCCCGTAACTCGATCCTTCACAATAAAAGAGCACGGGAAAAATTCCACAGACACATTATTTGACCGGGTAAACTGATGTACTGATAACAAATTGTGTTTAGCCGTAGGAACACACAATACATTCTCCAATTTAAACAAGCGATTAGGAAATTGTATAAGGGATGTACCAGTATGGCTAATTGGCATGGTTGAGCCATCAGCAAGATGAACCTCTTCAGTCCCATCATATTCTGAATGAAGAGAAAGATTGCCCATATCCGAAGTCAAATTATGTGACGCCCCTGAGTCCATCATCCACGAGTTTTGGGCAGGCAGCGGTCCAGGCGACCGTGCCATATTCACCATCGGTGGGAAGCAACGGCAGGAGAGAGTCGAATGACCCGGTATCTGACAAAGCTGACATACAATAGGCATCCTATTAGTGTTATTCGGAAAATGTGAATACCTGTTGTTCCCAGTGGAGCGATTCTGGTGCCGGCCAGAGTCACCACGAAAACCACCCGAGTTCTGATTTCTGCCCCGAGAAGAGGACTTTTGGCGCTGCTGCTGAGAATTGCCACCACGATTTTGATTCTGGGACTGCGCCGAGTTCGCCGAGACAACCACACTTGACTGGTCATCGAGATTGTTGACAAATAATTCCTGAGTGACCAACATGTCCAGGAGTGTCGGAAAAGAGATTGAGTGAGGTTGCGCTCTAATAGATGCAACAATATCGCGGAATTTCGGATCCATTTATCACACATATAGTGAAATCATCATCCGTCATTGGGGAATCAATAAGGGCCAATTCATCCGAGTTAGCATTCAACAAGTGAAGGAATTCTGTGACGGAGCGGGAGCCAATTTGCGCTCGGCCAAGGTCAGATTTTAATTGCATTACTCTAGATCGAGATCGAGATGCATAAATCTGATGAAGATCTTTCCAGGCCTTGTGAGCCGTCTGCGCGTTTGAAGCGAACGGGGATACATCCTCGGAGAAAGACCCCATGATTGTCGCTAAAACAAGTTGGTCCTGTTGGAACCATCTTTTATAACCAGCCGCTGTTATTGGAGGAGCCACTAAATCCCCATTCACATACCCCTGTAAATCCAATCCGTTCAGAATTGCAAGGATATGGGAACGCCATTGAGTAAAGTTTTGTCCGGTCAGCTTCTGAATATGTTGCATTGGGTTGGGTATTGTGACGAGTGGTGGAATAGTGGGGTTGTCGGAATTATCAGTTGACATATTACAGAATCACTGGAGATGAATGACAGAAAAAAAAGGCGATGAGAGTGGCTAGGGTTTGTGAGAGCGGCTAGGGCTTGTGAGAGCGGAAGAAATAATTAGGATCGTAGGAAGGATGATACCATAATAGAGTTTGAAAATATTTGTATTGATTAATTCACGATGGAAAAATCCCTATATATACAAATTACAACATCTAAAATAAGGAAAGATATACACAATCATAATATTTACAAATCAAATCATCTAAGGAATATTCTAGAGGATTATTCCTTAATACAATCCTGGTGAATGGCAGCCCAACCGAGGAATTCATAATGGAAAGGGGTTTAAGACAAGGTGATCCTCTTTCGTCTTTCCTGTATTTACTAGCGGCGGAAGGGCTTAGTATCCTGATATCTAAAGCAACAGGGGCTTGTTTGAGGCGGCAGAGGTAGGATGGGACAGACTCAAGGTTTCTCATCTCCAGTACGCGGATGACACGGTGCTTGTGGGGTCAGCAAATGACGCAAATGCCGAAATAATGAAGCAAATTTTAAGAAATTTTGAGATGTTGTCCGAGCTTAAGGTGAACTTCAATAAATGCAGTTTAATGGGGGTGAATGTGGATCGAGGTAGGCTGGAATTGATGGAGACCAGCCTGGGTTGTGTGGTCGGAGACATCCCGTTTTCATACCTGGGGATTAGAGTGGGAATTTGCCCGAAAAGCTCGAATGAATGGAGGGGTTTGATTCAGAAATTTCGCAAGAGGCTGAAACTGTGGAAAGACTGAAAAATATCCTTTGGGGGAAGGATTACTCTGCTAAAATTAGTTCTTTCTTCGTTGCCTATCTACCACTTCTCCTTTTATAGTTTACCAAAAAAAACCTTGAGTGCTTTAACTTCTCTTCAAAGATTTTTTTTGTGTGTGGGGGGCTAGTGAGGAAAACAATAAAACACCATGGATAAGTTGGAAAAATCTTTGCAATTCAAAATCTGGGGGTGGGTTGGGGGTTAGAGAATTGGGGGCTTTTAATAGAGTGTTGTTAGGGAAATAGGTGTGGAGGTATTTGTTGGATAGTGAGTGTTTGTGGGTGAGGGTGTCGAAGTCTTTTTATGGTAGGATGGAGGTGAGGGAGTCGGGTCTTATTACGATGGGGAGAGAGAGTAGGTGGTCTAGTTGGTGGAAATATGTTATTGATAATATTTCGGGTGTGTGTGGGAAATGGTTCTGGGAAAATATTGAGAGAAGGATAGGGGATGGGGGGGCATAGAGTTTTGGAATAATGTGTGGGCAGGGTCATGTGAATTGAAAACTTCTTTTCCTAGGCTTTTCAGGTTGTGTCGGGATCAAGGGGTGTCGGTGAGGGAGATGGGGGAGTGGGTGAATGGGTCTTGGGAGTGGAGATGGAATTGGAGGTGTGAACTTTTTGATAGAGAAAAATCTACTATAAATGATCTTGTGAATGCTATAAACAGGTACCCTCTACAAGAGAACGTCAAGGATGGATGGAGTTGGAAGCAAAGCCAAGATGGACAATTCACAACGAAGACGGCGTACTCTCTTATCAGAAAGGACGACACTAGGAACAATGTGAATCAAGATGAGAAGATGATGTTCAAGAAAGTGTGGAGTAAAATTGTTCCAATTAAAGCTTCGGCATTGACATGGAAGTTACTTTGGGATAGTTTACCAACAAGATCTAATCTCCGGAAAAGGCACATCCTTCCTCCAAACTCGTCGACAGAGTGCCTTTTATGTAAGGTTTATCCTGAAACTGCTGATCATCTCTTTCTTGATTGCTCCAAATCTATGGTTGTGTGGAAATCGTGTTTTGAATGGTTGGGTATTCCGATGGCATTACCAAATAAAGTTCAGAATCACTTCATGGCTATGTTTGGTATGCTGCCCGGAATGATTGGACATAAGTTTGTTATAGGATTGTGGATTTGTGTGGTGTGGTTGATTTGGAAAGGGAGAAATGAGCTCGTTTTTAAGACAAAAGTTTTGATGAGGCAAAAATCATTGAGGAAATTAAAGGGAGACTTTGGAGTTGGTGTTTCTCAAATTTCCGCTCCTTTGTAATAGATTGTTTAAATCATTGGATTGTTTCTCCTAGAAGTTTTTTAGTTTGTTAGAACTCATTGCTTTGTGTATATGTCCTGGTTATCCCTTATACCCATGTTTTGATTAATGATATTATTTCTTTGGCCGACCAAAAAAAAATTGTTTATTTAATTTCTCTCAACACTCCCCTTCACTTGTGGGTCGAATTATTGTCTATCCTCTCTGGGGAGGAGGCCCAACGAGTGAATAATTTAAATTGATGGAATGCTTTCCACGGAAATCGAACTCAGGATCTGGATTGAGCCAGAGGCTCTGATACCATGAAAGAATTATATCTCATCTAAAAGGTCGAACTTGTAGAGATCGATAGTCGGGAATCAATTCGTTTTTATTTAATGTCCCTCAAAAAGTGGTCTCATAAAAGTTGGTACAACAATAGATAAAACGACACTGCATGAAAATAAAGAATTTGCTATAAATTTTTTCAGATATGGCTACATAATTTTGATAAAAAAAAAATTTAATGATGAGAATTATTTAAATTTTGTCTATATATATATATTTTTTTTAAATATAGTAGGCATCTTCATCCCTCACATTACTTATGAAAATTTACTACAAGCAATTTAACTTATGATTTTTTTTTCCTAAGCAATTTGTTTGTAGGTAATTGAAGAATGACGATGCCTATATAATTAGCAGAATATGTAGGTATATTTTAGGCAATTTCCACCATTTAAGAACCAAATTATTTTTTGTTGGGAGAAATTAAATAAATAGATTATTCTCGACCCTCTCTACAAGCTCGAGCTTTTAGATGAGACGAAATTCTCTCATGGTATCAGAGCCCAGGTTGTGGGTTCGATTCCCGTGGAAGCACTTCACCCATTTAAATTGTTCACTCTGTTGGGCATTCTCTCCAAAGAGCAGAGACAATGATGCGGCCCACGAGTGAGGGGAAATATTGAGAAAAATTAAATAAATAGATTATTCTCGACCCTCACTACAAGCTCGAGCTTTTAGATGAGACGAAATTCTCTCAAGAACAGATGGAGTTAATACTAGTAAAGAGGAAAATAATAGCATGTGGTGGTGCCGTGTGAGTTTATGGCCAAGCAAGAGAAATAGTAGGGGTGTTTTTGTGTCAGGCAGTGGATTTACTCTGAAACCACAAAATTTGAGCAATAATAAGTGCGTGGCTTGCGTGTTGCCCTTCATCATCACAGACAAATTTATTTATATATTTTATTCAGGAAAAAGTTCAATCCTTGGTCACAATTTCTTAACCTAATTCTCCTCTTACCATATAGGTATTAATTTGTATAAGTTTTTATGTTGAAAAATAACCACTCCCCCAAAATAATGAATTAATCTTTCTATGAAGATAAAAGATTTATATGAGATGGTATCATGTATAAAATGGGGTACAATTTAACACAAATTACATTCATTCTTTTTTAAAATGTTAAAATGTCAATGCCCAATTTATGTCCCGTCTCACCGTGAGACCATTTTACAAGTGTGTCTCTTTATAAATTGCTTCTACGAAATGGGGTAGTTGAGAATTTGAAGTTTAAAATTACACCAGTTACATGGTACTAATGAGTTGAAAGTAGTAATGCTACTTATACGTAATCCGGTTCTCCATCATATTCATTTAATACCATCAGTTTATTCTACAAAAAAAAAAAAAGAATTGTCTATATAATTCTTGAGAGAATTTCGTCTCATCTAAAAGCTCGAGCTTATAGAGAGGGTAGGAAATAATCTATTTATTTAATTTCCCTCAATACTCCCCCTCACTCGTGGACCGAGGACAATTTAAATGGGTGGAGTGCTTCCACGGGAATCGAACCCACAACCTGGGCTCTGATACCATGAGAGAATTTCGTCTCATCTAAAAGCTCGAGCTTGCAGAGAGGGTCGGGAATATTCTATTTATTTAATTTTCCTCAACAATTCTACTATAAGTTTCTTCCTTTCTTTTTTTCATTCGTCACACAATAAGTTTTATATTTCTATAAATGAAAAAAGTAACTTCACTATTCATAATTTTTATCCTTACTTTTCACACAATAATACCGAGACGGAGGGGGAGTATTTTCCAATTTTATGTACTATAAGTCTATTTTAAGAAAAAAAAACTCTCCAATATTAGGTGTTGGACTTGTAATGAATTTGGGTTTGACCCAATAAATTAAATTCCTAAAGTTCATCTGTATTCTCTTCTCTCTTTCCTGTTAGTAGTTACAATGAAATCAGTGTTGACCTTCCTTATACTATATCCGTGATTTATTCTCAGTTATATCATAGTCATCTCTTTGATTGTTGTTCGAGATTGTTTTTATTGGTTGATGAATAGTTGGATGAGGCGTTCGTTTTGGTGAGGATTCAAAAAAGCCTTTTTTGTGAGAGAATCTCAAATACTCATGAGTGTTGAGACGAGAGAGTGGAGGGATTGGTCTCGTTACCTACACCATCGTCGGAATAGGAGTCTGAGCGAATGCTACGACCCTAAGTCTCTGGTGGTGGTCGGCGGCACCGTAACCAAACATTAGGTTTACATGAGAGGTGTTGTTCACTGCCTTCAATTTCTCGGGATTGTCATTTTTAATGGCAAAACATATATAGGGTCAATTTATCACAACATTAATTAAGTATATAAGTTTAAAAGGCTAAATATCATAATTGATAAAAACGTAGAGTTTAATATTATTTTGTTTAAATTCTTGCCCATAATCAATGAGCTCAATTTTGATGTACGGAGCCTAACTTTGTAAACTTACTTGTTGGGAGAAACTAGTGGAAGTAACATTTGGGATTCACATGGATAGACTTAGGACTTTGTGCTCTCCGTCTCATATAAGTTTGGAATTTAGAGTTTGGTTTTCAAATCCCACATTCAATTCATACCTATAAATACCTATAAAATATATTATTACTCTTCTCAATATATTACACTTTATACACTATATTACTCTTTTCAATATAATATAATAATACAACATCAATCACTATTAAATATTGATTAGACATAAAGTTAAATCTCACCCTACTCAAATCTCAAAACAAACACATATATTTACAATTCATTAAGAATTTTAAATTCCTGAATTTTAAAACCTTGACTTGCTCCGCACACTTAAATCTCAAAACAAACGCAGTCTAAAGAAAAAAAAAAGCTAGGTAACATTTCAAATTCGAATGGAGGATGCATAATCACCTATTTTCAAAAATGGTCCTTGGCATTTTCAACTTAATTTGAAGAAGTACTTTTAAATTGTAAGTAAAATTTACAGACATTTTATTATTATTCTGCAATGACATCATATTTGATAGGGTGCACATTTTTTTGGATTCTTTCGGTCATGACAAAAATTCGTATGAGATTATCTCATACATAAAACGGGTTGCAAATTAGCACAAATTAATGTCCATCTCTTTTAAAATGTTAAAGTGTCGTGCCCAAATTATTATCCGTCTCATCGTGAGACCGTCTCATGCAAGTGCGTCTCTTTTAACATTCGGGCAGACAGTCATGGAGATGCACAGAGTTGTGTTAAATGCACACCCCAGCGAAGTGACATGGAGTCAACCTATTTCTGGCACATTTTTTGTCGCATGGCCCATGCGACGCAGAAGACGGCTGTTGCATGGTGTGTGCGCCACACCAGTTTCTGTCGCACGGTGTGTGCGACACACACCATTTTAATTTCTTTTTCGAATTTTTAAGTTAAATAACTTGTTCCAACATTTTGTATCTTTCGAATTTTAAGATGTTTAAGTAAATGTTTAAGATGTCGAATTTAAGTAAAAAAAATATTTATGATAATAGTAGACCGTTTAATTGATATTTTACAAAAATTAAGCATCAATTTAATACAACCTTAAAATACACGAAATTTAAATGTATTTTCCCCAATCCAAGCGCTCCCTCTTTTGCATCACTGACCCTCCAGAACCGTCAAAATATAATCGGGGGTTTCTCCATTCTTGACGCATGAATGTTGCACAAACTTTGAAGAATGTGATTCTGAAATCAGTTGGATCTCCATTAATCTTGAATTTACCCTGTAATTAAAACAATAATAAAATTTTTTATTAAGTTATATAGTTTTATCAAAACATTAAAAAGTGTAAAATGCAAACATGATTAAACTTACTTCGAATATAGTCCACATGTGTTCCTGGGACTCGGAAGGTACCATGGGCCAGTTTGTCCATTTTGAGTCAAGATACTTGCAGCATATGGCCCGCACCACGTTATTCACATAGAATCCAAACTGTGCGACGAAACTGTCGTGTCCAAGTAGTTTGTCCATATTAAGAATGATATAATATTGTTAAAAAAAATGTGATGTTATTTATAAAAATTAGATTACCTTCCATCTTTGTCCAACCACAACAATAGGGGGGGTGTTCTGATTTTCTGATGTTCTTTTGTTTGCACTTATCTTTTAATAAAATATATAAATATATTAGTTTTTATATATTTAGGTAAGTAAGTTATATATTATGTTTGATTTTTATAAAAAGAAGTTAAAACATTTAACAAGAGATAAATAATTGCTATATTAATTCTTTATCCGGAGCAATTAAGTACAAATAAATAATCATCAAACATTAAAAAAGAAAATCAAAATAAAAGGACTATTCATTGTTATTGTCATCGTAAGGGTTGTTTGGTGGGTTTTGGTAATATTGTTGATAATATGGGGCTTGGTCCACCAACCAGGAGGTATTTGTTGGGCGAATTCTTCAGGGGCATATCCTTGTTGCGGTCCCCAATATCCAGGATTGGGGACTGGTGCGATACCAGCATGATGGGCAATCACGTTAAGTCCAGGCATGATATAATTTGGACACTATGGATCCTCACGAGCCTGATCGATCAACGTCTGCGTGTCTTGCATCCCTTGTCCCAACCTTTGTTGCACCGAACCAGACATGGCATTGACGGTAACATTGTTGTCACCATGTGCAGGGTTGTGCACTCTCAGATGTGTTATGCTTGCGTACCATGCTGGATAATTCGGCGTGGTACAATCCGGCACAACAGCTTCAGGACCAAGGTGATGTAGTGGGTAATTGTGATTTTCCATTTCGTTCTAATATGCGACCGCATGCCCATACACTTTCTTGTAACCCCTTGCCTTGACACTCAAATTTGAACGATCATGATCGAAGTCGATCGGTGCTGGGGGTACGCGCTGAACTCTCCCAAATTGCCTTACAACCCTCTTTGGCATATACCCTTCGGCGTAGTCCATAAATGTAAGGCACCCGTGAAATAATGATGCGGGAGGGATTAACGATGGACGGCCGAATGGAGTCCAATTGACCTATAATATACGAAAAAATAGTTTTATAAGTCATTTTGTTAAGTTACTTAAATTATAAATGACGCATTTCTATTAAGATGTATTGAGAATGAGAAACATACATGACTCGATGGGTAATTATCCAAAAGTTTCCGATAATGTAAAAGATCCTGTGTACTGGAAGTGAATGTTTGGGAGTTGTTCCATTGCAATGCTCTGGGGGTCCTAGGGTCATAATAAGTAGCTTCACTGAGTTTGCGCAACTCAGTGAAGTACTCGTATATCCAGCACTGAAAATTTCAAATGAGTTTAAGTTATTATATGTAACAATATATATATTGAAAAATTTAAATCATTGGAAATATTATTGAAATTGAATTTTGACCTCTAGCAATGTTAAGCAGCCCGAAATCTGTGTCTTCTCACGTCTGGATGCCGCCCCAAGCTGGTGATATAAATAAGCCAATGCAGCGGCTCTCCATGCATAGTTACTGACAGAATCGAGATCGTCCAACACCTCCAGATAATCCTTGGGGACAAAATCACGTGTTTTATCAAGAAACAGTGTAGACCCCATCGTGTACCATAGGTTAAGAGTTTCCCTCATATATATATATTTATTATTAATGTAGGGCCGAACAAGAGCATCACAGGGTCAAAAAAAATCTTGACAACGTCAATCTCTCATTTGACAATGTCTTCGTTCGCCTACATCAGGTCATGCAGTTACAATTGTGAGAGATTAAAAAACAGTCGATGTTTAGCGCCAACAAGACAAGGACTAATTTGTTAGAAAAAGTACTCTTCCAGCAACTAGTGCGCAATATCACGTTTAAGGCATTCGACCTTATTCTCGAAGAAATGAGTAAAAATCTAGGGGAAAAATTATGCGACCATTATCTTAGGAGAACTCATAGTCTTTCGTATCATTGCGAGCTTTCCTGGTACGTGGATAACAACGAATCTATCCCTATAGAGGGTATTGACGTGTATTGGAGAACATTGGATATAGATTTTTCACTTATTTCTACCACCGATAATACGAGGAGAAAATTATTTGATGACACGGACACGGAAGAAGACCTTGATGCACCTCCAAAAGATGAAAAAAAGACGAAGAAGCACCCTAAAAGCACCGATCGTGAACCTTCACTTTGGGAGAAACGGAAGAATGCTTCCAAATTTTTCAAAAGTGAACCAAAAGAAAAGAGTAAGGGTAAGGGGAGAGTGACGCGAACTAATGCATATCAGGATATTCCACAAGAAGGTCGTAGAAATAGCACATATGAAGGGAGTCGGAGTCAGATGAGCTTTTCATATAATGAGGGACCGAACGACCAAAATTCTCAAAAAACTCCTACTTCAAAACCGCAGAGGGGATCTGCGGATCCACACCGTAACATCAGCGCTCAAAAGAGTAAGACTGAATTTCATAACTCACCGTCCCGTTTTAAAGGTTCTACGGTGGAGGAAGACTTTCCTCCCTTTATGAGAGAATATATTCAATCATTTACAGATGTGGTTGGAGACGGAAATTGTGGATTTAGAGTTGTTGAGCTCGCAATCTACCAAACCGAAGACGCATGGGCGCAGGTACGTATGGATATGTTATTTGAGCTCAAAAAAAGAAAACAATTATACAAAGTTGTTATAGGTGGTATTACAACCATGTCGAACTTGAAGAAAACTCGATCTCACTTCGATGGTCCAGCCTCAATAGATAAGTGGTTTTCACTACCTGACTGTGGATACTTGGTTGCAACCTATTATAATGTTTTTGTAATGTCATTCGCTGACATTGCCGGATTTTTATGTCCTCCCGTTGCCTTGGAAGAATGTCGACCACCTCCGACTTCGACGGTGGTGTTAGGGAACGTGTACAACAATTCACATTGGATATTGGTAAGAAAAACTATTTGTTGATTTTGTATATTTTTTTATAATATATTTTAACCCTTTAATTAAAACTAAATTTTTTTACCTTTAATTTCAGTTGCAAATGACATCTGAGGATTATCCAGTATCGTCAATGTCTCCATTCTGGGTCAACTGTCGTCATCCAACTGCATATGGTTTAGAATTTCAATTTACAAGTAGAATAAAACTATACAATTTATTATTCAACTGGGATGCGCCGCGACGTAAAGCTAACTATGATGCAAAAAGAAATTTGTGAGGTTAGTAGTATAAACTTTAGAAAGAATATGACTTTTGTGTATATATGGGTCAAGAGTAATGACATTTTATGTAATATTATAAACATTTTGAATTGTAAATTAATACTCTCAAAATTATTAAAATGTTACATATGATAAGTTTGATATTTTTCAATATTACCTATTAAAAAATAAACAAAATATTTTATTATGACCCGATGTGAAAATTTCTAAAACCATATGTAATATAATACACACTAAAAAAATTATAAAGCAAAAAAAAAATGAAATAAAAAAATCAAAAAAAAAAAAAAAACAAAAACAAAATTCTGTCGCGGTCAACGTGCGACAAAAATGACGACTATCGCACGCAGTCAACTCACCCCATCATTGGAAATTCAGCATGTCACTTCGCTGGGGTGTGCAAATAGCACTTGTGATATGCACATAATTCCTTGGATGATAATGTGTTTTAAGTGACAGAAATTATTCTATAAGAATTCTTTTGTTTTGTCTTGATGCATGCATTTTCCACGGAAAGGCTAATTATGTAGTGCAACATTAATTTAGCTCGTTATTCTATTTTCTCTTCATGTCCGTCTTAATTTGTGGTTGGATCAAGAGTTTTTCACTTGGTTGAGTTTCAACTATCAATATAAAATATTTTTTTCAATTTTCAGGTATTATTATTATAAAAAAATAAAGAATTATTTACAAAAATTTTTAGAATAATCTTTTAAAAAAAATATTTACATAAATAATTGTGTAGGTAAATAAATTACCTATGAGCAATCTACCTATATATTTGTAATTTCCGAAGAAAAACTTACCTACACAAATATTTTTTTAGGCAATTTACATTTTCGTAGGTAATTATGTTTATAGATTTAAAATAGTCTATATAATTAAAAAAAATTGTAGTAGCCAAGCCATACTATTTAATGACGAAATTATTTTTGTTGAAAATTTCGTAGGCATATTGGAAAAATATTGAAAAACTTTGAGGTAATGCATTATTTTCTTGTAATGTGATGAATTATCCTTCTCAAGCCAACAAAAAGGGGTATTATTAGATACAGTTTTCAATTTTACCAATTTAACTGAAGTACGTTATTATAATTTGGAAAAAAAAATAGTCGGTCAACTTTGAATTCTACCGTTCAGATCTAATGTAAAGACGAATGTCCCTAATTTTATAAAATGTGAAAAAATAAATAATAAGATAAAAATGTGTCCCCTGGTCCTAGCTAACAGTTAATTAATTTTTGTCCCCCTCCATCAACCAAAACTACTATATATATGATGTAACCTTCTTCATTTCTTCTCATATACAGCCATAAATTTTTTTCCCAAAATTTCTAGCTATCAATCATATATAACTTTCATTTCTAATTAAATATTATCAATTGCATTGCTGCTGCTTCTTCAAACAAACAATACTTGACCAAAAATGGGGATCAGAAATTCAAACAAAATGTCACAAAAAGAAGTGATTAAGCAGATTATGAAGATGTGCACCAAATTAGGGAAGAAACAATTTCCACTAGGCGTGCCCAAGGGGCATTTCGTAGTGTACGTGGGCGAAAACAGGAGCAGATACATCGTCCCAATTTCGTATTTGAGCAAACCCGAATTCCAGAGCCTATTACAACAAGCTGAAGAAGAGTTCGGGTTCGATTATCATAACATGGGCCTCAGCATTCCATGTGATGAAGAGGTTTTTGTGTCTAGTATCAATGCTTAAATATTAGTCATTATGTTAAAGGAATAATATAAAAGAATTAATTTCACACCTCTCTACAAGTTCGGATTTTTAGGCTCACGCCCACGTCCACGTCCTGGGTCCGATTCCCGTTGAAAGCAACTCCATCCATATTAGAGTAAGAGAATTCAGTCGATGAGTGGGGAGAGTGATAAAGAAATAATATAAATAAATTATTTTCACACCTCTCCACAAGTTCGGACTTTTAGATGAAGCAGAATTCTTTCATGTTAGGATAAAAAAGATAGAATCAAGCTATCTAAACATATGTTTTACACAATAATCCAGTCCAAACGGTATAGTCCTATTTTATGACAAATAATTCATCCCGTCCTGTGGAGCAAATGAGGACTAAGAGCGTTATTGTATGCTTTAACTAGTTGACTATTTAATCTAAAATTTTCATTTTATCATATGTAGTTCCTTTTTGGGTTTTTCTTAATGAAAAATTATTATATACAATGATGATTCCTTATCTAGTAGCTGATTGAAAAATGAACCATTGTCCGGCCATGAAATAAAGATATACGTGAACCATTGGATTGGTTATATGTGTTGGAATGTTTATGCAATTTATTGAGTTGTTTAATTTGCAGATTATTTTTTTTTAATTATACTGTGGTTGTGTTTTGTTCGTACAATATTCCCCAAAAATCGAAATATGTTTAGAAAACTTTGTGTCACCATGGTGAACTCACTCAAGAGATTGGGATCGACCCATCATTACATGGGCCTATTAATGCTTAATTATTAGTCATAATTTAAATAATGACAAAAACTCATATGAGACGGTGTCATATATGAGATGGGGTACAAATTAGGACAAATCAATACCCTCCCTCCCAAAGTGTTAAACACCAATGCCTAAATTATACTCCGTCTCACTGTGAGACCGTCTCCCACAAGTGTGCCTCAGTATAATAAGCTTTCCTGAACGACTTCTGTTGAGTTGCAAACTGCAAACGTTTTTACAAGATAGAACGTTCCGCAGATGCTACAAATTTCAGTCTTACAAATCAATACATTCTTTTGTTTGAACTAATACTTTTCATTGTATGAACTAATACTTTTTTCTCTTTCTTTTTGTAAATGAGTCGAAACTTTTTGTAAAGTGCAACCGCAGCATAAAATATTTCGCCTTCAATCAAAGCCACATTGGTGAACAAACAACCCCTTCTCATAAACACGAGTTATATGTATATAAACATGGCTGTAAAAGAGTACATTTTTATTTACAAAAACGCTTAAATTGGTTGAGCTAAGCAGCAACACTATGAAACAACAACATACCACTATTCAAATGCAGGACTCACTTGGCAATCTTACCTTTCGACGAAAAGAATCTGCTGATTCCACGAGACTGTTTCTCCAGCGTGGGGGTGGAAGAAGCCGACGAGGAGATCGACTTGCTGGGGCGGTGTTTCCTGTAGATCGTTTTGTTCGTCTCATAATACGACGGGCTGCATTGGGCACTGAACAGATCGGAGGGGGACTCTGACCCCGCTCTATGCAAATGAAAAGAAGTGGCTGTGTACATTTCAGACGAGTGATCTTGAAAATTCATGTTATTTATCATTGCTTCTTCCTCGATCCTATGCGAAGCGAGATAATCTGAGTGGGGACGCAGAGCTTTCAACTGCTTACCGAGAAGAAAAATGGTTTCTTGACACTCTGCCAGCTTTTCAGCAGCAGCAGCTATCTCCCCCCCCTTATCAAATTAAATCGGAACGATTTTAGTAAACAGCTATATCTGTTAAAGCCAACAAAACGCAAAACATAACCTTTTTCTTAAATGTTTCCAAATTTCTCAAGGTAAAAATCTATTTCTATAACACGTGTACCAAGCAATTCACTAGAGTTATGACCCTACATGCATGAATAGGAGTGTAATTGAGTTGAGCTGGCTCATAAGCTACTCGTGCTCAACTCTGAAAAACTCGAATTTAAACGAGTTAGAGCTTGAACTCGAGTTATTTGATTAGTTCTCGAGCACGAGTTCCAGTTCAGTAATACTGGGCTCAACAAGCTCGCGAGCCCTAATAGATCTCACATAATTTTTATGACTTAACCTATAATATGTTAATTATTTACAATTACACTATAATTGTAGATAAAATAAAATAAAACAGAATGAATAATGTTACGTAAGTTATCGAGTCGAGCTCAATCGAGTTTTGAGTTTCGAGTTTTCTAATCGAGTAGAATTTGAGCTTGACACTACTCAACTCGGCTCATTTACACCCGATCCCACAAGAATTAGCAGTTGTAGACACCAAAAGAGATTGAAGTAATATCTCGATAAATTTCCTCATTGAAAACAAAACTGAAGCAATTAACCAAGGTAAGGTTGCAACTTGATAGAGATCAGATCGACGACTTAGCTACACTCTTGGCACCATTTTATTCATATTTTTTGGAAAGCAGCTATAGGGAACACATTTAGGTAAGGTTTTGGCAGCAGGTGTATTAGTACTTTTTAAACAAGGTTAATAGTAATTAATTGTATCAACTGCACTACTAGAAAGCCAATATAATTGCATAATTCTCACCTTGCTAGTCCTGTCATCAATGTCAGCTGCTTCACGATTTTCAATCCTGAAATGGGAACAACAAGGCAAACTGAGTTTAGGGTTTGAGATAACATAAACCCAGGATATAAATCATAACAAAATCAAATAATTTGTCAATAACCTCTGGAACAATTTTTAAGTAAATAAAAGCAGATACATCAAAAACATATAGTTTTTGTTTGGGAAGCATGGGATGAGCAACGAAGAAATCAGAAGAATTAATTCTCAGGAGGTTTTAGAATTATAATACCTCTGAGACACGAGGCACAAAAAATTCATAATTACTAAAATATTTTGTGCTCAATTGGATAGAATTATAAGCTAGTAGATATCTGAAGTGAAATGGCTTCGTAATTTTCAATGCAAAATCAAGCTATAGCATTTCACACCTGAACTACAACTTCCGTCTTAAACAAGGTCTTTCACACAGGGAAGACTACTGGGGGTGAAGATAACATAAGAGGTCTAATGTTTCTGCGTGTGCGATCAGAAATCTACTTAGGAAAATGTTAGAAAAGGCAAAATACTTCTATGCACCAGTTGCGTCGTACAACTCAAGTGCATTTTCAAATGGTATTAGTTGTTTCACTAAAAGATATTAGTTGGTCAGAATTAATTGCTTTACTGAACAGTATTAGTTGTACCTCAACTGCACGGTGCAACTATTGCACTCAAGTGTTACTCGTTAGAGAAAAGGGGGAACAGGAAGAAGAATTTTCAGGCATGTATCTCATAGATATCTTCCTCATACTTATCTGAAATCTATTCAAAAAATATGTAAAAGGATATCGCATAAATATCTGAAATCTATTCACAAAATGTGAAAGAAAAATGAAGTGGAAGACGAAGAAGAAGAGTCCTCAGGTGTATATGAACAGCTTAAATGTCCTTTTCATAGAGTTGAGTAAAAAAATTATCAAAGAAGAGAGAAATTTATCACTACCTCTGCAACTGCTCCAGAAGATCATTGCATCTGGAAACTGCATCTTGATGATTTCTTCTTTCCTTTTGCAGATCATGATCCAAATTCTCTATTTTCCCTTGAAGAAGATTAACTTCAGTTTGTAAGTCCTCTTCCCGTTTTTCAAGTGATTTGTATGACTCAGCCATGCACTTGAGCTGTGTCTCAGCCAAGCTGTTCGATTTCAGAGCTGATGCTAATTGTGACTTAACATCAGCAAGAAGCTCTTCTGTTGCAAGCAACTGATCAATTCTTTCTGTGCATCTAGAAACTTCTGTAGCCAAATTATCCTTATCCATTTTCAATTGTTCAAACTCCTCCAAAGTACATTTCCATGTAGATTCCGAGGTAGGAGCAAGATTCCCATCGCCTGGGGTATCGGGATCAGAAAAGTGGAAACAGCCATCTGTATACCTCTCTCCTGATAAGTCCATTATACCCTTATTCTCTGGTAATGCAATCTTGTCTATACAATCAGAACTGCTGGTTTCCATTCTAAATCCCAGGACACTGAAGTGCAGCTCACTTGCTTTACTTAACACATGGGAAACGTCGAGAACAAAATCAGGCAGATTAATCTCACTCTTAGTAACTTCGATATATTTGGCAGTGAACATATCGACGCTTTTATTTAGTCCATCTCCATCGGGAGATTCTCCTGGGACAACCTTAGCCTCTTTACCAAGCATTGTTGCAAAATTGAAGATGTCAGAGATGGCAACTTCCAATTCTTGGTTGATGGTTTCCACATTGTCGGAACAATGAGCTGCCTCAGTAACACCTTTCTCTGAGTGGTGATGCAAAGTATCAAGCATAACATTTCTAACATCAACCATAACTTTTTCCATATCTTTATCTTCAGACATTGACTCAAGCACCCTAGATATTTCTGATTCGAGCTTCACAAATATTAGTGGGAGATGACTTTCAGCAGATGCCTCTTTCTCTGAGGGTTCTTGAGGTTGCAAAGCATCCCGTTTCTTGGATTGGGAGTCTGTGTTCATGATGTCTTCGACTGGGCCTCCATGTTGATCTGCTGGATCTGATTCGTTGGACTGATATGCTAATTTCTCCATCTCCAGAAAATCATCCATAAGGTCGACGTGACTACTTTTCTCAGATTTATTCGGTGTATCAATATTCTTGTCCTTCTGGAGATAGGAGAGATCAGAAAGTGCCAACGTAGTGCATGAACCAACACAACTTATATTATCATCATTTCCATCTTCAGAAAAGATGGCACTTTGTGGACTGCTAGCTGTTTGACCATCATTAACTACATGAGGATTTCTCCATTCCCCATTAGCTTGTTGGGCTTCTAAACTTTGAAGCTTGGAAGCTGTTTGAGCACATATACTCCTAGAAGTTTGCAAATCACTGTTTCTCCTTACCAATGCTTCCTTCAACATCCTCGTTTCTTCATCCATTGCTAGTAAACGTTCTGTAAGTATCTCATTCTCTTTCTGATACTTCAGTAAACTGTCGAAAGAGACTTCAGGCAGGGATAAGTGTGTAGTAGGAGGTCGAGACCTCCTTGAATGGGAATCTCCATAATCTCTGCCCATATTTTCAACTTCAATTTTCATTTGTGCCATTGCAGCAGGACCTGGTAATTTCTTCCGAACTAGCCCCCGTAATCTCTGACACTCTGCTTCAAGCTTTGCAATTTTCTTAACCCCATCAAGGTGCTGCTTGTTTGCCACATCAGCATAGCGCACGAACATGTTCTTTTCCTCATTGCGAATTTCCACCTCCTTCCTAGCGAGATGGACCTCATATTTGAGTGAGTTCACTTCTTTTTCATACAACTCTATGTTGTTCGTCATACGTTCTATCTCAGCTTCTGCTTTTGATTTTTCTTCACTTAGTTTAACCAGCATGTTAGATCGTTCATGCAGAGACCTTGATAGTGCATCATTGTCTGATGCCAACATTCGCAATTCTTGTTCCAAACTATCAATTTGTGCTTCCAGGTCAACCTTCATCCTGTCGAAGACTCTGTTTTTGTTATGAACAACTTCGTCTAATTTCTTAGCATGTTCTTCCTTCAAATTGCGTATCTGCTTCATGCATTCCTTAAGAGCATCGTCCAAATGGGACCCACGATCTTCAGCACTAAGCTTTAGGAGTGTGACAGATTCCAAATGATTTTTTAATGTTGCAGCTTCTGCTTCAGCCTTTTCCCAACCTGTACAAACAGTTTTTCATAATAAAGTTCCAACATATATTTTCAGAAACAAAAGATATACTAATAGCAACCTGAGACGGCTTCTTCAGCAACTTTAGCATGTTGTTTCACCAGGTTTTCTTGAGTGGTAATTTCTGAATGGGCTTCAGATAACTTCTCATTCAGTTCATTAACTTCATCCTCTAAGCCCTGAACTTGTTCTTCATGGGACTTCACTTGGTCCTCCAATCCAGTTAGATGTGTATATGATTCAATTGAAATTTGAACATACTTTGGTTTTTTATTGTCGTCATCCAGTTTACCCTGTAGCAGCAGTAGGATATGTTCAAGATATTACAACAATGTAACAAACAACCCATTTGTGTTCTATTTAGAGTGAAAGAAGTTTTCACAGAAATAATGGGAGAATCATGATGCTATGAACAAACCTTGTCTACTTGAGAAGCACCAATATCTGAAGCATTTGCTTTCTCAGACGCTTGCTTATCAGAAGATGATTTTTTCTTCCATGGCCAACTCCTTTTATCCATCGAAGGCTGTTGATGCAAACAAGGATAGAAAATCAATCTTCAAGTCTCAAGGAAAAAATAACATTAAATTGCAAAATGCACCAAATAATTTGTCTACTGTGAAGGGCACAAATTAGAATTTCAATCTGCTTAGTAAGTAACATATTAACTTTGAAGCTCAATATATCACACTAGCTGTGAATCAACATTAACCATCATTCATCACACTCTTTATACGAGCATTGCAAATGGCAATTTAAAATTTTCAACAAGGTCACATGATCACACTCATTATACGAGCATTGCAAATGGCTATTTAAATTTTTCAACAAGGTCACATGATTTCTTATCAGCATAATTTTAATTTGCTAAAAATTGGGGAACAAGGGAAATATTGGAAATTTATCATATGCCTCAATAGTGATATAGTAGTACAAAAGTTACTTTACCAGCCTTTCCTCAAAAAAAAAAAAAGAGTTACTTTACCAGCCAAACTCGTTATGGGCAAAATAAAATACTAAGCTGCAAATTACAGATTTATAAATGAAGGGAATCAACAGAAATTTTCTTGCAGACAATGTCTAGAAGAGCCATTTGAAAGTAAATGCATACAGTGTGAGCCTTGATATAAAAACTACAAAAAAAGCTTTCCGAATTTGCAGACCTGTAATAACCAAAATACCATAAAAATCTTTACAAAAGATTTGTAATCTCAGGAAGATATGTTGACAAACAATTAGAGGGAACTTGAAATCTGGAAAAGATCTATTTTACAATCAACCACAGAAATTTGAAATCTGAGAAGTCATAACATGCCAGATATGAGATATCATGGATAAATTTGATGATATTCTAGAAAATCTTCAATGTAGATTTTGGAACAATAATGATCAAAGCATTAAGGCATGCAAATGTCCTAAATAATTAAAAGTAATCCAATGAGGGAATAAAGAAAATGACAGGACACCAGAATCAATCAAAATACACCATGATAATGACATCCTACAAGCTATTAAAATATAGAATACAACCTTGAAAGTAATATACTATTTCAAAAAGATGCATCTGGTTTGATATTATCATTCATCAAGAATTCAAAGCAAAGTATATTTATTTTAATGAAATGAATGATAAATCTGCAAAAATTCATAATCGCTAGCCATCATCAGCCTTTGATTAGTGCACAAGATCCCCAAATATATATTCATAAACTCTAAATGTGGTTTCAACCCTTAGCAACTTGCAAAACTTTAAATTTCCATTTCCACAAAACAAACAAAAGAAGTAAATAGACTTCATCAATTTTCTTCCCCAAAAAAATAAAAAGACACAAATAAGAGCACAATCCAATCTACTGCAGCAAATGTACATCCACAATGAATATAATCCAATCCATTTACCTCAAGATATTTAAAAAAATTAGAAATCAAGAAAAAACTAACAAAAATCCGCATCAATAACTCGTTACTAATCGCAAATGTAATCGAAATTTATCATGAAAACAGAACAAACCTCTGAAAATCCTGAAAAAAAAATCGAGAAAATACGAAACAACCTCAAAACACAAAACACCAAAGCAACATCCGCGTAAATTGGGGAAAATGAACCGACAGAGAATGAAAAATCAAGCAGAACGAAAAGTGAAAAGGAGATACAGCTACCGCATAAGAACAAAAGGAAGTAACTGATTCACGCGGTGCACAGAAAACCAAGCAAACGTTATCAATTGAATGACGCCATTGACTACAGAAAAACAAAGTAAACAAACTTCAAATGTAACGGAAGACCAATCGATTCGAGCTCACACACACAGAAGCGCGTCCTGCGAATTTTCTCACTCACCGGCGGCAATGCTGCGAATTGGTGATTCCGGCGGATTAAATTAGGATCCGGTGAAGGTAGGTCGGTGTGTGTAGTGCGTGTTTTTGCAGGTGGGAGAATTGTTTGTGGTGGTGAAGCGGTGGTGGTGGAGTGGTGAAGTGGGGGTGGTTTGTTTTGGAGCGTTAAGTAGTATCCTGCGGTAGGTGTCACTTGAAATACTTGAACCCATATTCATTTGTTTTTTTATATTAATGTGAATATGAAAATTATTTATTTTTCTTTTTCTTCTTTTGTCTTTATTTAATATTCACATTAAATAATGTGGGAAAATTTGACAAAATGTCGCTTTCACGCATTTATTTGGAAAATTGTCACCCAAAATATGGATCTAAATATATTTCTCATTGTGCGACCCTCTGTACAACACATGAGGTCGCACAAATTAATATCATTTAATAATACTCCCTCCGTTCTAAACTTGATTTCCTTTATTTTGTTTTGGACGTCTCATACTTGTTTTCCTATTTTCTTAAATAAATTTTTTTACTTTATCACATAAAATACTAATAAATAACTTTTTTTAACCCCAACTACACATCACTTTATCACTTTATCATATAAAATATTAATAAACAATCATTTATACCCAACACTTTATCACTTTATCATTTTTTTCTTAAAACCCGAGCACACAGTAAACAGGAAAACAACTATGGGTACGTCCCAAGATGATTGCAACACACAAATTGGACCGTAAACCAAGTAAAATGAAATAAAGTGGGTGGAATAAAAAAAAGTATTGTGAGTGTATTAATATTATGTTTATTTTCATTTTGAGAGTGTTGCAGTAATGTTGGGACGTTCAAATAATATAAATGTTGCAGTAATCACGGAACGGAAGAAGTATCACTTAATCATTTTTACTGATTATTTGTGTGAAATTTGTCCCCTCTATATTTTGTCATAGGTTGCATTTTTTTAAAATGAAAACCCGAAAGTGACAATAAATTATTATGTGACTCAACATGATGTCGTGCATCATGCAATCAATACCAACTAATCCATTTCAACGTTTCATCATTATTTTAATTATTATTATTATTGATTGTTTATAAATGTAACTATCTATTATAAAATATTAAAATGGTATCAATAAATCGTGATGCAGATTATATTTTTTGGCTTATTTATTATTTTAAAATGTATATTATTTTACATTTTTTTTCCACAACCACTCCTATTTTACCCGTATAGCATTCAATCAATATCTTTAAATTTTTTAAATTTCTTTTTAATTTTGCAATCACCTCACTTTCTTAAAATTAGGGATTATTTGCAAACTTTAAAAAGTGATTGGGAAACTTTAATTTTAAAAGTATTAGACATAACTCTTTAAAGAAAGAAAAATATTTTTCTATTCATATTGTGTAGAATTTGCAAACATGCATTTAATTAAAAAGAGTAAGATACAACAATAATTAATTAATATTCTTTATTTAAATGCTCAATTAAGAATGTTAGATTTGTTATTAAAAAAAAAACCTTTAATTTTATGCAATAGGCCAAAAGCCACAAAATTCATGAAACGGGTAAAGTACTTAATAATAATATAGGATAAAAATAAAAAATAAAAAAAAGGCACGAAAGAAGATTCAGATAGGCAAACCATCGGAATTTAATGTTCTAATTTTAATTGAGGATTAGATTAATAAAATTGATTAGCCGATCTTTTCTCAATGGAAGCAAGGAATATACTCAAATATAAACATAAATTAAAGATGTACCTAATATCAATATTTAAAACCATCACCACCTGTACCTTGTACCATTACTTGATTGATTGATAATCAACCATTTAAAATTTAACATGGTTATCTAATCAACTTCAACGTATAATATATTTAAAAGTCACGAGATGTGAAAAAAATAAATAAAAAAAATTGGACAACTTTATTCTTTCATTGTTTAATTATACCTTAATAAACTATCTATTAATTGTGAGTGAATTTTTGTATAATATTAGTGCAATTAGGAAGGAGCTGAAAATTTTGGGGATTCGGGTTGAATCGGGTCAAGGAGAATTTTTCAAAAAAAATCGAGCAAAAGAAAAACAAGGAAACTCGCTCCGAACTTATGATACTATAAAGGCAAGTATGTATTGTAAGGGTAGATATATTACTAAGTGATGATGGAAAAAATAATAATTTTATTAATTTATTGGTGTAATCTAATGTTCGGATCTTTACTTAAGACAATTTGATTACAGGAATAAAACAGAGGGGAGAGAATATGAAATAGGGGGAGTGTCCTCTAGTTCACACACTAACACATTTGTGGATGTATAATTTTCAATACATTACATATATTATTATAAAAGTAAATTGGCAAGTATGTGTTACTTGTCATTACAATAACATATACTTATACCTATAGTGACACATGTTTGTCCCTATAATAATATAGACCTTGGAGCAAATTTTTAGTTTTCTCAGCGCAATTTTTTAAAAAAAAATTATTTGACCCTTTTTTTACCTGTAAAAAATTCGTAACTTTTCAGCATAATGGGTAGGATGAGACGGGTATGGGTATATTTTCATTCATAACATATATATCGTGTGTAAAAGTCTGTCATCAATTATATATAAATTGTATTAAACCCGAACCGATCTTCAAAGAGGATTAGGGGTGTTCTTACCAATCTGAACGAATTTTCAGTTACAACTTTATGCTTTATAAGAATGAAGCACACTGAATAAAACTGTCTCACAATAAGACGAGACTTAAAATGAGCATGACATTTTAATACTTTAGAAGATTGTACCCCTTTCATATGAGTTTTTTTAATTTCCTACATATTGCCAGAAAATGGTGTTATTGTGTATAAAAGTAGGAAATGAGAAATTGGGAGTGGGCGACAGGATAGAATGTGAGCTGTAGCAGTGTTTTTGACAAATTGGAAAGGGAGCGTCTGCGCCTCCACTTTATGGCACGTGCACCCGCTCCACCTGATTACTTCTTTTCTGCGTCGGCTTTTAGAAATTTTCGAATTCGCACTCAAAAATTACTTCTATTGTTTTTTTTCTTTTTAGCTTGAATGATTTGCATCTAAAATATGATAATTAAACTTAATTTTAAAAAATTACTGAAATGACTATTTTCTCTACAAATTCAACTTGTTTAAAGAATTTAAGGACTCATTTTTTTTGGTTAAGTGTGGATAACTCAAGTGGTTAGAGTTCCACCTATTATTCCCTCTTATGGTGGTCCCTCTCTTGTGGGGTGGTGGTCCCCCTGTTGTTGGGTTGCGATTTCGGGTGGTCTTCCTCTTGTGGTGATTGCGGTTCCGGTCTACAGCGAGATGAAATGTTGCTGCCATATGTCCGATGGTAGAAGGAATTATTGTAATTGATTATGTTAGAAAACTATTGTAATTGATTGTCTTTAAAAAAAAAAGGACTCATTTTTTTAACATATATATATTTTAAAAAAACATAATTTAATTTATGAAGTCTAGTTAATGTATTTCATTACCGGAGTTATGAAACCTACTAATTTTTTTCCTTTATATTCGTCATGACACACCATTAATTTTTTTTTTTTAAAACAGGATCTTTAGAATCAACTACTAATAACAGAAATAATTATTTTCCCTAAAATATTTTTTTGTCACAAATGTTGAAAAATGGACCCATTTTGAGGTGAATAAAAAAGTATATTCTTAACAAAATATTGTAACTAATAAATGGGAAAATGAGAAAAGAAAAAAACAAATAATTTTTATCCCACATAGGAAAATGTGAAATGAGGAAGTGTGGCGTTCATACAAGCGAACTTTTGCCTCGATTTTGTGCACTTTTTATTTTAATTTTTTGAATTTAAAAATGTGTAACGGTTTCATAATAAAACGTGACAGCTTCTCCCATGCAAGGTCAGAACCTGAGTGATGTTCACGTAGGTTACGACACGTTACGAACTTAAGGCCAGAATTCACGGTTGTTCGGTTTTAGTCTCACGCCATTATGACCAGGCTCCACTATTCATTTTCTTTGGTGACTATAAGTTGCACCTCAGTTGGTGTTGGGAGACAAGTGTCCTACAATTAGCACTAACAACATTATGTATAATTAGCCTATAAAAAATTGAGATGTGATAGTACTTACTCTTTTCTTTTATGGAGTATTTTTCAATTTGATTTTAAAAATCAAAGGTCTGGTATCATCAAATAAGTAAATTCTAGTTGATTGTTATTATATTTTTATTAGTTTGAAATAATATTAATAACAACTTCGAACATGTTTTATGATGTTGAATATTATATATATATATATATCTATTAATTTTTTTTTTAAATTTCAATTCATAAATGATATACAAATTGTTGGCTTATTTCTTTAATTATCATTTCCTTTTTTATAATATTACCATGTTTCCCAAATATATATTCGAAGACCAAAAGAGGGGAAAAAAAAGGACAAACTAATTAATCCAAAGTTAAGTCGAAGATATTAACAAATATATATTTCCAATAAAAGAGTAGTTTATTTATAATGAAAAATTGATGGATGAAAAACGAGAGACTGATTTGGAGACGAAGGGACCTCATCTTAAAATTCAATTAATATTACTAGGACCTGTCTCGATTGCTGTCACTCCTACGCTTTTTCTACCTATGAGACTGTTTCATACAAAGGGAAGAGTTACGCTTCAAAACAAAGGTGGAGCTTGTCTATTTATGAGATTGTTTCAAAACAAAAAATATATAATAGACGGTCTCATAAATAGACGGTTTGTATGAATTACGCTTCGTGTTTGTATGACTAACACTTCATGTTGTCAGGTCGAAGCGCTTCGTGTTTGTATGACTAACACTTCGTCTTGTCAGGTCGAAGCGTAATCCATACAAACTGTCTCCTAATAATGACTAATTTAATGGTCACAATAATGATAATTATTTTTTTACATTAGCTAATTTAATCTTAAAACTTACTGAACACACATTTATTTTGAATTTTTTTTCAATTCGATAAATGACGTTATTTCATGAAAATTTATTATCATGTTACGAAAATTCTGATCAACAAGTAAAATATAACAATAAAACAACATGCTTTTTAGTTCCAAGTGATACTGCTTTTGTTTATTTTGAAAGGTCAAGATAAATAATATAAAAAGTGAGCATAAGAGCAACTACATTGGCTCGTTCCTCTTTAGCTTATAACTATGGGATATGGGTTATTGGACTCAAGTTATAACTCAAACCCACTTTCTCTCTCTTCAATTGAGTTATTGCAGACTAACCCAAAAAACTAAGAGCTACTGCATTGGCTCGTTACTCTTGGGTTATAAGGTTATAACTATGAGATATGGATTATTACCAATGTGGACTCAAGTCATAAGAGCATCCACATTGGTTTGGGAGTTATAACTCTCCTCCATCTTCCACATCACTGTCACATCATTATTTTTATATAAATAACTTAATCACACTAATTTTTATAATCATTTAAAAGTTATAACTCGTTTTTTAGGGATCCACCATATAAAAGTTACTACTAAATTATCTCAACAATATTATAAGGAAATATAAAAAAAGAAAAAAGAAAAGATAAAGCAATAGTTGTAGTTTTTTTGGAAGAAAAGGACGGTTAGTGCAGACTAACCATTTGAGGAGAGATAATTTTTTTTGAGTTATAACTTTAGTTTGTATTGATACTAACCCTTAATTTTTTTGTTATAACATTTCAATAACCCACCGATAGGCATGCTCAAACCGAACCGGAACCGCCGGTTCAAACCGGACCGGAACCACCGGTTTTTGAAAGGAGTCTATGGATTATAAAGACGATTTATGTACATTTTTTACTCAAGAAAATTGTGGTATTCGTTTATATCCTCAATATTGGGATTCATGCACTTCTTTGTATAAAATTTTGGGATTTTTTAATGATTCCACAAAAGTGTTATCCGATGTTTATTATCCTACGTGTAATTTAACGCTTGATTATTGTATTAAAGTTGCTCATGTGTTAAATGAAAATATTACAAATCTTTTATTAAGTGGTGCTACTTTCTCTATGATGCAAAAATGGAAAAAATATTTTACAAATATTTCCGATCTATTCTTGGTTGCTAAAGTGTTTGATCCTAGAGTAAGATTGGATGGATTAATAATGATGTTAAATGTGTATTATAATTATTTATTTCCTAATAGACATATGGTCATGAGTGAAGATGATGTATATCCTAATCCGGAAGAGATTGATAATCGGATTAAAGTTACTTTAATGTCTTTATTTAGAGAATATAGTGGTCCCGGTTTTGAAAAAAAATTTGGTGGTGGCTCTTCTTTGAGTCAAGAAGAAGATATATTAACGGGTTTTTATGATGAGCGTTCTAAAAAACGTCCAAGGTCTACTTCTAACCCTTATTACGAACTTGATCATTATTTATCCTCTTCATTTGTTCGGCTTGATGAAGATGAAGACAACACTACTTTTAATATACTAAAGTGGTGGTCGAGGATGAAAAATATCTATCCAATATTGTCAATGCTAGCAAGATAAATTTTTGCATCTCCCGCCTCAACCGTTGCCGTTGAACAAGCTTTTAGTTTGGGAGGCTACACTTTGGATGCAACGAGATCGAATATGACCGTTGAAAACGTGGAAAACCAATGCTTGCTTGATGATTGGGTAAGAGCCGAAATGAGAAGTCAAGAATTTATTGATAATGATGATCAAGATAGCTCCGAAGAAACTACCACCGGAAGTGATGCATGAAGAATCGAATCGATCCAAATCAATGAGGTAAGTTTGAGGTAAGAGAACTACGTGGACTTTGATTCCTATTTGGATACGTAGACAACTTAATTTTAAGTTTCAAACTTAGAATTTCTAAGTTTATTTCTTAAATTTAAGCTCAAGTGCAATTTCTTTAAATCCCCCCCTCCCCCAAATTTATTTTGTAAAGTTTAAAATTTTAAGTTGTAATTGTAATTACTAATTCAATATAGTTCACTTTCTAATTTATAAATTTGTAATAGTTCAATTAATTTGTAATAGTAGATTACTAGCTTATTTTAAGTTAGAATTACTATTTTGTAATAGTTCAATTACTTTGTAATAGCTACTAATTTATAATAACTCAATTACTAATGTAATCTTCAATTTAAATCCTCATATTAACAATAACAATGTCCAATTTCATGTCTATCTATATATTCCTTCAAATTTTAGATCCAAAAAATTAAGAAATACAAGAAAAAATATATGAAAAAAGAAAAGAAAAGAAAAAAAAACCCGGCCGAACCGACGGTTCGGAACCGGAACCGCCGGTTCGAGAACCGCCTTGGCCATGGTTCGGTTCCGGTTCCCCTCCCAGAATTTTGGAACCGGCGGTTCCGAAACTGTGAGCATGTCTACCCACCGATGTGGGTGCTCTAACTCAAACCCACTTTCTCTCTCTTTGATTGAGTTATTGCAGACTAACCCAAAAAATTAAATTAAACCCCACATATAACTTTGGGGCGTGTGTGCCACTGCCACACAATTGAGGAGTGGAGATTAACATTCACGCACCTAAAAGCAAGGGGGAATAGGGGGACAAGTTCTACAGCATGTCATATGATATTTGTTAGCTTTTTTTTTTTTTGGAAATTAATAAATTGAATCATCTGAGTATATGCATTGCTTAAATTTTTTTGACAGAAGTGTTGCATAGAAAGAAAGGTATAATCCCGCTGCAACATATACGTTGGAGCAGTGAAATTTTTTCAACGGTAAAAAAATAAAAATAAATTATAAACATGATACATATTCACCCCTTTCTAGTATTATTTCACTCTATATTTTCTCCACTTTTATTTTCATTCTTTTTTTTTGTGTTCTTGAAATTTTTGTTTCCATATCAAATGAACAAAAATAATAGAGAGTTTCGTAGGAATTTGTTCAATCATATCCTAATATGACAAATGAAATTCTTCTCTCTTAAAGTTCAATGAATCCACAAAATTTACAATATTCTCAATTTGGCTCATCCACTCAATTTTCACCCGATTACGGAAATTTTTCTCATACTCCTTCATATTCTCAGAATTTTGAAGGTCACAAAAATTTCTTTGATAATTAGAGCAACACTTTTTCCACTCCGAGATCCGAATATTGACAACACTCATCGGGGCAACATTTCGAACAATATCCACCTCAAATATTCTCTGCTCCACGAGCAACCGAAATGTCGTAAAGATATCGGAGTGGCAAAGAGCCGGCAACTCCAACTTTCGTCCCGGAGACACAACTATCTCAACCTTCAACCCCGATTGATTTAGAAAATTCAGATCAAGAGTGTGCCGCTGGTGAAGTGCATACGCTAACAAGTGGACAACACAAGAAGACGAGCATCTGGCAAATTCTTTTGTTACGATAAGTGATGATCCCATCATCGGCAATGATCAGAGATCGTCGGCTTTTTAGCAGAGAGTCACAAATTATTACTGTTGGAATATAGAGGCATGTAAACACGTAATACATGCGCAACGGAAATTAAAGTTCACCAACAACGAACAATTAATTGCATATAGATTACAATAATCATAACGAGAAATCTTACAGAAACTCGAGAGCAGATTTCTCAACTACGGTATCCACGTAATCCCCAATTACGGACTTGCACGGATTTGCTAGCGTTGAATCACGAGACGAATTTGCAAGGAAAATCCAAACTCTAGATTTTATGGAGAAAATATGAAGTAACGTTCCCAAGAGCTTGTATATATAGGGAGGCCCAGCTTAAAATCTAAGCTAGCCCGATTTGGGAAATAAAATCCCTAATCTATAATTAAATTAGACCCTTTTAATTTAATTCCCTAAATATAAATCTCTACGGATTTAAATTCTATATATGGCAAATCTCTACGATTTGTTATCACATATATTAAATCCTACAATAATATTCCAAATATTATTATTGGGAATTCTTATTTAATTAAATTCAATTTAATTAAACATTAATAATAATTAATTCCAAATTAATCTATTATTAATTACTTCTCCATAAATTAAATATTAAATTCAATTTAACATTTAATCAACCAACTATAATCCGTAAAAGGGAACTACTTGTAGTGTGACCCATAGGCCCTCATATATCGAGAGATTACTCAAACTAACGGTCTTAATTGAATCCTAGACAATAAATCAAACATTCTCAATATATGAGGTACGTTGCGAGAAACGTGCAACTACCTATAACTGAAACATGAGCTATTATGATTTCCTCATTTCATTCACGAATACTCGATTAATCTTGAACATGATGAAGTGTCTATTCAAATAACATAATCAATTTATCTCTAATCATCAATTGATCACTTATGTCACACTTGGCCACAAAGTCCAAGGTGATGTGCATTGGCCAATGACTTTGATTCAATTATGATGAGAAGATGAGTATTCTCTCTAAATCCACTTTGAGGAATGAATCCTTTTCTTGGCTCAACTACCACGCACATGCACTTCGTGATGAACCCAATCCAAGCCATATCTACAATGGAAGGGTGCAAGCATCGGTCATGGTCAAAGTTCATCACTCCACACATGTCGTGCGTATTGACCTCAAGTCAAAGGAGTATCGCTCCCACTAACCGAGACACCCGTGGACACATATAGTGGAACTACATCAAACGGTTTCTCGGATGGGTATACCAATACCCTCTAAGGTATTTGTGCATCCATCATGAGATACCTAGTATCTCGTTGTAAGTGAGATCTTAATACACTCTCTAAGAGTATGATGCAGGTCGCACACCAATCTCCACTGCATCATAAATATCACATTCTTGATGATCCTCGATTGGGGCTATTTGAGAATCATGCTTAAGTCATTTGAGTTCTCACACACTCAATGACATCATTAACTCAAGGGAACATAGATAAGAACAAATACAAACAATCAAATATAATATTCTGATTAGTGTAATGCCATACATTTAATATTAAATAAACAATAATATTAAACCAACATTGAATATTATCTGAGCATTATGTCCTTACAATGGATTGTCTCTAGGACACTAACATTAACAATCTTCCACTTGGACTAGAGCCAATCACCACATGTCTAACCTCTAGACTATCAAAATATCTAGTGTGTACATGAACACTCAAAGCCTTGGTGAAAGGATCAACCAGGTTATCCTCCGTGGGGACACATTATAACTCTATCTCTCCTCTAGCGATTATCTCTCTTATCAAGTGATAATGCCTCGGTACATGCTTGTTTCTGTTATTGGATCTCGATTCCTTAGCTTGTGTAACCGCACCAGTATTATCACAATACAACTTTATTGGACTGCTGGCACTTGGAACTACCCCTAGTTCACTTAAGAACTATTTTATCCAGACAGCTTCTTTGGCGGCTTTCGCCGCAGCAATGTACTCAGCTTCGGTTGTTGAGTATGTGGTAGTCCCTTGTTTGGAACTATTCCAACTAACCGCCCCACCATTGAGAACGAAAACATAGCCCGACTGTGATTTGTAATCATCACAATCGGATTGAAAACTTGCATCAGCATAGCTAGTTGCAACTAGCTCTGACTGTTCTCCGTAGACCAAGAAGCAATCTTTGGTACGTCTAAGATACTTAAGAATGTTCTTGACATCAATCCAGTGAGGTTCACCTGGATTCTGCTGGTATCTACCAGTGGTGCTAACAGCGAAGGCCACATCTGGCCTTGTGCAAGTCATGGCGTACATGATGGAGCCAATTGCAAATGTATATGGTATATCCTTCATGCACCGGATATCAGCGTTCATAGAAGGAAAATCCTTCTTAGACAGCTTTATCCCATGACATGCCGGTAGAGAACCTTTCTTATAGTTTTCCATCGCATATCGCTTTAACACCATATCAATGTAGGTTGACTGTGATAGCCCCAACATCCTCTTGAATCTATCCCTATGGATGTCGATCCCTAAGATGTAGCAGGACTCACCAAGATCCTTCATCATGAAGGTCCTTGATAGCCAATCTTTTACCGACTGCATAAGAGGAATGTTGTTTCCCATAATCAGTATGTCATCGACATACACGATTATGAAAGCAATATTTCTCCCACCGCGTTTACGATAAACACATGGATCTTTTGAGTTTCTGATGAAGTCAAATGATTTGACAGCCTCATCAAATCGGATATTCCAACTCCTAGAAGCTTGCTTCAATCCATAAATGGATCGTTTAAGCTTGCACACAAGATTAGATTTTGGCTTTGATATAAAACCTTCAGATTGAGTCATGAACACTTCCTTATCAATGTTACCATTGAGGAAAGCTATTTTGACGTCCATCTGCCAAATCTCATAATCTAGATGTGCTGCTACCACAAGTAAAATTTGAATGGACTTGATCTTGGCAACTGGTGAGAAAGTCTCGTCATAGTCAATGCCTTCGCGTTGACTATAACCTTTCGCCACCAACGTAGCCTTGTAGGTTTGTACTTTGCCATTTGCATCAGTCTTACGCTTGAAGACCCATTTGCAACCTATGGGTCTAACCCCTTTCGGCAACTCAACCAAGTCCCAAACTTGATTGACGTACATCGAGTCCATCTCGGATTTCATGGCTTCATGCCACTTCTCTGAGTCAACATCTAGTATTGCCTCAGTGTAAGTTCTGGGATCGTCTCTATCCGGGATCTCCACGTCATCATGTTACTCTACGAGGAAACCATAATATCTAGTGGGTGGATTACGAATCCTAGTAGACTTACGGAGTTGTGGTTGTGCAGACTGTACATTCTGATTGTGAAAAAAATTTGGTGCATCGATTTCATCAATGTACGGAGAGTCCTCAAGAGCAACACTTTTAGATGCCTCTTGGGCGGGAGTTTGAACTATGTTGTTCTCGTTCAGCCCACTTGGAGTTTGTTGCGAAGGCAATGCAACTCCAATTACGCTCCCACTGGTTGAAAGAGGATCACTAAGTGATAAACTTCCACCATGAGAGTTGTTGAATGCTCCCACTGATTCCTTGTCATGTTTCTTTGACAAGATATCAGTCTCTTGGTTATCCTGTGGTTCTTGAATTTCTTCAAGTTCTATCATCTTATGGCCTTGTTCCTTAAAGACATAGTCTTCTTCGAGGAACCTGGCTGTTTCTCAGGCAGATAGAAGTAATATCCTCTCGTTTCCTTACGATATCCCAAAAGGTAACCCTTTTCACCTTTGGATTCCAACTTATCAGTGAGTATCTTCTTAACAATTGTGGGGCAACCCCACGTTTTGATATGCGAAAAAGTTGGCTTCTTGCCACACCATAGTTCATATGGTGTATGCTCAACCGATTTAGATGGAATCCTATTCAGAATGTAAATTAAGGTTTGTAACGCGTATCCCCATAAGAATGTCAGAAGAGAGGAAAAGCTCATCATGGACCTTACCATGTCTAACAAGGTTCGGTTTCTCCTTTCGGACACTCCGTTCATTTGCGGTGTTCCGGGAGGAGTCCATTGTGATTGAATTCCATGTAACTTTAAGTAATCCATGAACTCATGGCTAAGGTATTCACCTCCTCGATCCGATCGAAGAGTCTTGATACTCTTACCAAGTTGTTTCTCTATTTCAGCTTTGAACTCCTTGAATTTCTCAAAAGCTTCGGATTTGTGCTTCATGGTCAGTAAAATCATCAGTAAAAGTGATGAAGTAGGCGAAGTGACCCCTAGCTAGAGTGGGCAATGGTCCACAGACATCACTGTGGATCAATTATAGAACTTCTTTGGCACGAATCCCTTTCTCAGAAAAGGGTTTATTGGTCATTTTGCCCTTGAGACAGGATTCACATTTTCCATAAGACTCAAAGTCGAATGGGGTTAAGTAGTCCAACTTTCTTAACCTTGCAATCCTATTCTCATTTGCACAAGTAAGTTGGGTTTTCATGATTACTAAGTTTGAGTCGTTTGTTTTGTATATTAAGAATATTATGTCCATAATGCAACAAGTATAAACCGTTCGATAAAGGAGCATTTCCATAAACATCACCATTAAGCGAAAAATAACAATTATTGTTTGCAAAATGGAAGGAAAACCCTTCAATGTCTAACATAGGAATAGAAATAATGTTGCGAGTAATAGAAGAAACGAAATAACAATTATTCAGTTCAAGTCTAAAATCAGAGGGTAAGTCTAAAACATAAACGCCAACACGTTCAGCAGCAACTCTTACTCCATTCTCAACATGTAGGGCGACTTCACCCGGCCTAACTGCCCTGCTATGCTTGAGACCCTACACATTATTACAAATGTGTGAGCCACAACCGATATCTTAGTATCATTTGTGGACATGTTTATCTCAATAACAAACATACATGTTCCAATGGCTGAGACACCCTGTGTCTTCTTTTCAGCTGTTAGAACCTTGCAGTCCTTCTTCCAATGTCCCTTCTGCTTGCAGTAGAGGCATACATCCTTGTCTACCCTCTCCTTCTTTTGAATTCCACCTTTGGGCTTAAGGAAGCTTGGCTTGGAGCCTTTCTTTCCCTTGCCCCTTCGCTTCTTCTTTCCTTTCGGAGCAGAAGAAGTAGAGGCACTCACTATGAGCACATTCTTTTCCTTAGCAGTGGAAGACTCAAAGGTCTTTAGCATGTTATACAGCTCGGGCATAGTCGATTCCGTCTTATGTTGGATAATAGAGGCACGTAAAACACGTAATCACATGCGCAACGGAAATAAAGTTCACCAAAAATGAACAATTAATTGCATAATTAAATACAAGTAAACGTAAACAGAATTCTTACAGTAATTCGTATACAGTTTTCTCTAATATGGTATCCACGCAATCCCGAATTACGAACTTGCACAGATTTGTCAGCGTTGAATCCAGAGATGAATTTGCTAGTAAAATTCTAACTCTAGATCTTATGGAGAATAATGAATTAACATTGTTTGTGAATTCCCCAAGCTTGTATATATAGGGAGGCCCAGCTTAAACCCTAAGCTAGCCCAATTAGGGAAATAAAATCCCTAATCTTGAATTAAATTAATTTCTTTTAATTTAATTCCCTAAATATAAATCTCTACGGATTTAAATGCCTTATATGAAAATCTCTACGATTTATTTCCATATACATTAAATCCTAAAATTATATTCCAAATATAATTATTGGGAGTTCTTATTTAATTAAATCCAATTTAATTAAATATTAATAATAATTAATTCAAAATTAATCTATTATTAATTACTTCTCCATAAATTAAATATTAAATTCAATTTAACATTTAATCAACCAACTGTAATCCGTAAAAGGGAATTACTTGTTGTGTGAACCATAGGCCCTCATATACCGAGCGATTAGTCAAACTAACGGTCTTAATTGAACCCTAGTCAATAAATCAGACATTCTCAATATATGAGGTACGTTGCGAGAAACATGCAACTACCTGGAACTGTAACTGTTGGGGAATGAGTTGCACAGATCTATTCGGGGTGAATATTTAAATACAAATTTAATTCATTAATTATTACTAGCATGAATTAATCCTATATTAATTCAAATAATAATTGCAACAACAAATCATGCATATAAAAAGCCACGTAAAACCTACGCATGCGGAATCTACGGGTTTACGTGAACGTACCTCTCGGGATGGCAGTGGTTTTGGTCGAACGGACTAACCAAAAGGACTTCCCAAGTATTCCCTTAGCCCTTGCTCGACAATCCGGTGGAAGGATGCTCGCGAACAATTAACATAAAAGGAAAAAATAAACTTTGTTGCACCACTTATGTGGATTTGCTAATATTTCCAGCACATGGAATTGTACTTGGGAATGAACTAATCATCCCCTATTTATAGGAGGGAGGGTGAACGAAATTTGTATGATTTTTCAATGTGGGAAAAGACTTTTCTTGGTCACCAAGAAATCTTGAATATATCTCCTATATTCTTTTTCCCATAATTACAATATTCCACAAAAATCCCACCTCCTCTATTATAGCATAATTTTCGAAAAATATAGTGTGCAAGAATCCAAGATTTGGATCTTCTTGAATTTATGAGATATTCTTGTATTTCAAGAAATACATATCTTCCATAATATCTTTTCAAGAAAATCAAGAAAATCTTTTTTTGCCCTCTATTTTCAAAAATTTCGAAATCTCTCTCATGAATAACCAAGTGGGAGATTTCTTGAATTTAATGAGATAATCTTGTATTCCAAGAATACATATCTTCATTCCATAGCAAAATTCAAAGAAAATCTTTTCTCCTTTTTTATCCATAATTTTGAATTAATTAGAAATATTAAGCAACAATATTTATTTTATTTTAATCACCTTTTCAGTTATTGGACTATATGTTGGGCTACTCAGGGGGCCTTTAGGAGAATTAAGATTGGACCTTCTAATGGATCTTGAATATCTAATATTGAGCCACAATATAATTCAAGCCCATAAATATTAATTAATCCCACTACATAATTAATATTGCACCATCCATCTTAACCCATATTACAGTCAATATGGCTCCCGGTCATTATTTCCCGTGTTTAAGATTATCTAGCCCATTAATTAATTCAAGCCTTTGAAATAGCTTTCCGATTAATTAATATCTTTTGTCCTTGGTAGAAGCGGTTCAACATTATTATCCATCTGGGAAACTAATTCCACTTGCAAGATTTGGTATGATAAAACTTATGAACCTCCCAAGGGGGCAAATCAAGCAAGCGTACTTGCACACGATTCTTCGTATTAAATCTTAGCAATCACATGTGACCGATAATATTGCCCAAGATAAAAAGCATTGAATCTCTCTCTGATTCGCTACCCATGATAAGTCAAAGCAATAGTTACCAATCCCACGTGATCCTATTTAAGGGACGAAGGTTAAGAAACAACGAATCACTGAGGTCTAATTCTTTCTTGTTCAGTTCTGAAGAATTTATCCTCTTGTAGGTCCTATTCAGCGCATCAGTCATGCACTAGTGTAATCTCTTGGTCAAGACAAACCAATCTGAGCCTTACACCTCAACCTTTCGCGATGGTTGTTCATTTCCATCTAGGTCGTGAATGGCGTACTTTTTTAGTTACAAGAGGATTTGTTAATTTAATCTTCGTGATCGGTATCACTAAATTAACTCTGATGTAACACGTCATTTAATTATTGAGCAGTTATCAAATAAATATATATAACATTCAATCATATTTAAAGCATCGATTGATAAACAATTTATTTCATAAATAAGTCACGAAAATTAGGTTTTCGATTATACAAAGTAAAAGCATACTTTTCAAATTATAATCCCAACAATCTCCCACTTATACTCAAAGTCCTTTTAAGTATACTACAACACGTCTCGAGTAGTCCGTGACATCTAATGTCACCTACACGAACCTAATAATTTCTCCCACTTATACTTAAAAGCAGTTAGCGCGGTCTTGACACCTATTCCTTCCACATGTCTCTCGAATGTATTCAGAGGCAGACTCTTTGTGAAAGGATCTGCTAGGTTGTCCTCAGACGCTATCTTTGCCACATCTATATCTCCTCTCTTATCGATGACTCGTATAAGATGGTATTTCCTTTCAATGTGTTTGCTGGCTTTGTGGGCTCTTGGTTCCTTGAATTTGCAATTGCTCCGGCATTGTCACAATAAATGATGATTCTCTTTGGGCAAATTCGGAACCACATCTAAGTCCACAAGGAAGTGCTTGAGCCAAACCGCTTCTTTCTCTGCCTCGCTAGCAGCTACATATTCGGCTTCCATGGTAGAATCTGCGATGCATTTCTGCTTGACGCTTCTCCATGTCACGGCTCCTCCCCCATGCAAAACACACTACCCGGAGGTTGATTTTCTGGAGTCCATGTCTGATTGGAAATCCGAGTCCGTGTAACTAATGGGGATTGGACTTCGGTCGATAAACCAACATTCTATCCCGAGTTCTTTTCGGATACTTGAGGAATGTTTTTAAGCGCCGATCAATGCTCTTTCCGGGGTTACTTTGATATCTTGCCACCATGCCTACGGCAGAAAGCGGATATCTGGTCTCAGACACAAAGACATTGCATACATAAGACTTCCGGCGGTAGAAGCATAAGGAATGCCTTTCATGTCATCTATCTCCTCTTTTCGTCTTAGGGGACATTTTCTTGGATAGATGGATTCCATGCCCGAAAGGTCGAATCCTTTCTTGGAATCTTGCATCTCAAACGTTTCAAGCGATTGTCATGTATGAAGCTTGCGATAAGCCTAAAATCATTTTCTTGCGATCTCGAGTGATCTTGATCCCAAGGGCGTGCCCGGCTTCCCCTAAGTCCTTCATATCAAACTATTTTGAAAAGCCATGCCCTTATTGTCGATAACACCTTCACATCGTTTCCGATGATCGAATGTAAATCTACTTATAGTACTAAGAATACCAATGCGATTTCGAAACACGCTTTTTATACACACAACTTTCAAACTCATTTTGATCAAACCCATAAGACTTTATAACATGATCAAAACATTGGTTCCAAGCTCGACGGATGCTGTTTGAGTCCGTAAATGGACTTCTTGAGCTTACAAACAAGATGTTCTTGACTGTTTCAATGAAACCTTGGGGTTGTTGCATATAGATCTCTTCGTCAAGACTTAGTTAAGGAAAATTTGTCTTGACATCCATTTCTTGATTTCAAAGTCGAAATGCGCAACAATCAATAAGAGAATACGGATGGACTTAAGCATGGCTCTTGGCGAAAAAAGTTTCCTCATAATCGATCCCTTCTTTACGAGTATAACCTTTTCGCCACTAGTCTTGCTTTGAAGGTTTCAACCTTCCCGTCCGGTCCTCTTTTCCTCTTATATACCCACTTGCATCCAATGGGTTTGACCCCATTAAGTGGTTCGACTAGCTCCCACACTCTATTATGAAACATAGAACCCATTTTCGGCTTTCATTCTTTGTTTTGCCAAGAATCTGCATCCTTATCTTGGAGTGCCTCATCATATGTCCATGGGTCGATTCATCTTGTCAGGAATCAAGTCCAGGGACTCTCCTATTCCCATGAATCTCTCGATTTGTCTAACAACCTGTTGGGAAATTTATAGTTTTGATGAAAGTTCAAAAACACATGTAATAGGACCCGGTCGGACTGTTGGTCGATCGATGTTTATATTACCCGCTATAGGAGACCAGTTGATAATTACTGTATAGAACAACTGATGTAATAGATAGGTCACATATTGAGGGGGAACTCAATATGTATAGGTCAGATCTGAAGACTCAAAGAACAACTGATATCCGACAGGCCAGAATGCTAGAGAAGAACAGAAGATCAGATCGATCTGATCTAGTCAGATATCTCATTTGAAGTCATGAAGCTCAAACTCGAATACTTGAAGATCGGATGACTTCGGAAGATCGGACCGGAAGACCTACATCGGTAAGTCCGCTAGTTGAAGCTAAGTCAACCAACACGAGAAGACTCCATCGTAAATCGATCGATTCAGATCGATCGGTCGACCTTGGTGAAATCTGATGTTTCACCTAATCATACGTCGATGATCTGAACAAGAAGAATGTCAAGCTTAGTTGGAAGAACATCACTGAAAAGTGAGTCGCGCTATCAATAAGAACAAGACACGTATGATCGGAGCGGCAATTGCGGGATTTGATGCTACCTCTCAGAACGGCTACAAAGTACAAATTCACGCTGCCATGCCATGCCGTTCTGAAGCTTCGTCACATCAAGCCTGAAGTCTACCAAATATAGCCTAAAATTCAAATTGCTCTCCAACGACTCTTTGATTTCAAGGTCTATATATATGGGATTACACTTTAGAGTGAAAAAAACGGAAACGCTGAACAATCAAGAAGCTCAAGCTAATTTCAGATTTTCGCACAAGAACACGATCAAGAAGATTATTTTTATTAAGTGTTCATCCCATAAGTTCTTAGCATAGAAATCTTTTCATCTATTTGCTTAAGGCTTTATCTGTAAGAAAAGATTTCATAGTTGGAACAAAACAATCTTACCCAAACCCCAAGTTAGGTTAAGTTGTTTAGCAAATTCGACTAGGGTTTCTAGTTACGATCTGCGGGATCGGTTGAGTGTGAACTCTTTAAACATCTAGTCGATTATCTTGTGTTGGACTAACACATAAAACTAAGTCGAGTTGGTTAAGTAGGTGCCCCTTGTGATAGGGAAGAGTGGGCGTAAATTTTGGTTTGTCGAACCACTATAAATCTTGTGTGCCTCTCTTTGCTTTGATTAACCGCTTACAATCGCACACAACCTTTAAAAGCGCATACACATTCCAAGTTGAGATCATTTAGCACCAAGCTTACGATCCGATCATACTGACACTTGATCGGTGATTAAAAGACTAACTTTGGAATCGATTTATCAAAACCGGTTTTTCACACGGGTAAAACTTAAGCTTCCCCTGACACATCAGTTAAATCGATAGTTCTGCGATCCGATCTGCTTGAGCGATCGATAAGTTGGTTATCGACCCATTCGATTCACTCGAGACTCGATCGGGCTTAATCGCCCTCACACGATCTGCGCACAAAAAGTTTTTAAGTCTATTCACCCTCCCTCTAGACTTACGCCCTCACTAAACCGTTCGGGACTCGCAAGTGGTATCGAGGCGGTTGGTTCTCTGGACCATCGACTCGTGTATCATCGATTCTTGAGGAAGAATCTTTGTGGTCAATCGAATCGATCTGAAAAACCATTTTTAAAACTCATTCATTTTCCGAAATCACTCGGCATGGATAACACCTCGGGGAATGTATCATGATCTGCGAAGTTCTCAATCGATGAGTATGCAGATTGGGCCATATATATGTCCAACCATCTAGGCTCGTCGATTGGCGAGAATGATGGAAGTCATCAAAGAGGACCCATCATCATTTATTATGACAACAACCTGCGATCGGAGGAGATCCGGACTTTGCCGGGAAGTCTTGTATGAAAAAAGCCCGGCCTTGATGGATCAGAGGAAAGGAAAGCGCATACTCTAGATACTATTGCAAGGCATATTATCATGAAAACAATGGATAAGGTCACCAAAAGAAAAGATTAAGTATCTCAAATCTGCGAAAAGCAATGTGGGATACTCTGGTTTGAAAATATGCGAGGAAATGAGCAGGATAAAAAAGACGGTAGTCTACAAGTTTATTTGGTAAAGTTCGAAAAAAAAAAGATGAAGATCTTTGCCAAACGAAACCATCAACGAACTCGATGGAAGAATTACAATGTCTATAAACAAGCTTCGAGAACTTGGTAGAGATGTCGATAAAGATATCAACTACAAAATCCTAAGGTCTCTCACCAAGAAGTGGGATATGAAGGTCCACGGTAATCAAGGATTGCCAAGACATTTCAAAAATGAAGCCAAGTAGCTTGTTCTTGAGCCTTAAAGCTCACGAGTTCGATTTGATTGAGAGAGGACAAGTCGATGAAGATGAGGTGCCATTTGAAGCCTCAACTTCAAAATCGATTGCTTTTTAAGGCAAACAAGAAGAGAACGAAGGCCAACGAACTGTTGGGAATATAATGAGTCGAAGCGGAGCAGATCGCTCGCTTACGAGGAAAGCTTGAGAAGTCAAACGTCCAACTTGGTAAGTATCGAAGATTTTATAAGGACTATCAACATAGTAGGAGAGATAGGAGATCGGCCAGCGGATCTCGAAAGAATCGATCGATGATCGGAGGGATCACAGAGATGAAAGGAAAAGAGATAATCGGTCGAGGAAGGAAGAGATAACCAATCGGACAAAAAGAAGCTCGGATTACTATCGAAGGAAGTCACCCGATAGGTCATCTGACGGAGTGATTCACGGAAGGAAAGGTTCGGTGGATCAAGGGCGTGCTTCAACTGTGAGAAGCAGTCACTATAGCGCAGACGCCCGGACTGACGCCAAGAGAAAGGGAAGAAAAGAGGAACGCGAAGAGAGCAGCGTTATAGGAGACGGAAGAGCCATGGTTAGCGTCGTCGAGAATTGACGATTCTATCGCCCCTCGAGGACTCTGGATACTCCTCTGTAGAAGACTTCGCCTTTGATCAAGAAGATCTTTGTTGACTTCTATGAAAATGAAGATCGATATTCTCTTGGGACGATGATGAGATCTGCGCGATGGCGAGGAGGACCAATCTGAGGTAACCTCCCAAACCGCTTCGTTCGCTTTACACTGCTATCATTTTTCTTTGGAGAGATTGACCTGCTTGACTCTACTCGAGCAATTGCTTGAGGATCTCTCCAATGCGATGAACACTTATCTTTATAGTGGAAATTTGAAAATGATAAGTGAGGACCGAAATAATCAGCTTGCTAAAGAAAATGATCTATGTAAAGCCTCTGAACTTAGATCAGCTGAAACTGCTCAGAAGGCAACTAAGGAATTTAAAATTCTCGAAGTTAAAGCTTCTGATCAGGAGAAGCAGATCAAAGATCATTTGGCGATTAACAAACAAACAAAGTGATGACTTCAAAATCACGCAAGCAAAATTCGATGAAATTTGTTCCAAAAGCATGAAAGTCTAAAATCATCGAGGATAATCTGCGTAAGAAAATTGAGGTTTTTTCAAAATCATCTAAAACCGTTCAAGACATGAACGCCTATTTTCGAACAACGATTAATAAGAAGGGACTTGGCTATGAGAACCCTTCCACATCCTCAAAAGCCCCGGCTGATTCATCTAAAAAAAGGTGTAATCAGACGAGTTTTTAAAAAAGATACACCAAAAGCCAAACATGTATCTAATAAGGAAAAAAGACCGGTTGAGCGGGTAAAGGCGGTGCCAACGAAGGAGAAGAAATGGACCCCTAATTGGTAAAAGCATCACCGAGGAATCAACAGAGGAACCCGGTTCTTACGAAGAAACCTCAACCTAATCAACAGATCGGGGAATCGAGAAAAAGACAACCTGTAAAAAAGGGAAGTACAATCGAGACCCAATCAAGGTCATTTGCCTAATAAGCATGCTTCGTAACCTGCAAAAACCACCTATCGAAAAGATATGAATCTTTTGATGGTAGCGATCGTACCTACCCCTATAATCGAAATCTAGAAATTGCGCTTTTTTGAACACCTTTGGATAAGAAGAAGACAAGCAGAGAAGATAAATCCCAAATCTTCTAATTCATCCAAGGTTCACACTAATAATCATACAAAAAGCGAAAGCATATAAAGAGGCGTATGATTATGTTGGCCGGTATGGGAGACAAATCGGGCCTTACGATCTAAGCGATCACAATAGAAGTGCTCTGTTTGTATGGATCCCCAAAACTAATCCTAACCCCTCGGGACCCAATCAAAAGGGGTACCTAAAGCCCGATCCGATTGTAGGTTCGCGTGGGTCCGCCAACAAAGGAGGTGTGCAAGCAACTATACGGTACATCGATAGTGGATGCTCAAGGCACATATTTGGAAGCAAACATCTCCTCGGCTCTTACATAGAATAGAAGGCCCGCGTGTACTCTTCGGTGATGATAACTTTGGTTATACCAAAGGATTGAACCTTAGAGAATGATGATGTACAAAGCTTTGGAGTCTCAGTATGTCGAAGGTCCGAAGCACAACCTATTATCGGTTTCACAATTCTGCGACAAGCGGATTCGGTGTTGAGTTCTCGGCCGATCAATGCACTATCAAGAATCGAGCCACTCAATGATTTTGCTAAGCTGGTTCAAGGAAAGGGACGATCTACGGTGATTGGAGCAGGTTGCCCAAGAAATGCATGCGATTGTCAAGAGTTCCAAAAGTAGCGGTTGGCTCTGGCACAAAAGAATGAGCCATCCGAACTTTAAAACTCTTAATAAGATTGCAAGGATGTCTCTAGTGGAAGGACTTCGAATGAAGTATTTTCAAAGGATCGGACATGTCTTTGCATGTCGGGAGGAAAAAAGCAGGTCAAAGCTTCATTCAAGGGAATTTCGGACCCGGCATCAATGATCTTCTTTTGCTCCATATGGATCTATTTGGACCCGATTACACGGTCGATCTCAGCGGACGCAAATATACTCGGTAATCGTGGATGACTATTCCAAGTTTACAGGTTATATTCTTACATAAGAAGAATGAGATGACAAGGAAGATGCAGAAATTGCTAAAAGCGATTACAAAATGAGAAAGGGTGTCGGTAGTAGTAAAAATCGGATCGGATAAAGGTACATAATTTACGAACTCTTTTATTCTTGATTTTTTGCTCTAAGTTTGGTATCTGACATGAAACATCGGTTGCAAGGATGCATACAACAAAATGGAGTAGGGTGAGCGGAGGAGCAGAACTCTCAAAGAAGGCTGCTTTCGACGTTGTTATTGAACATGCAATACCAAGCCGTTTTAAGCGGAAAGCAATCAACATCGCATGTCATACTACTCGAAGCGGATGTCTTCCGACTAAGGCTCACTACAAAACACCCTATGGCTGTGGAAGGACGAGAAAACCTCGTGTCTCTTACTTCCATGTTTTTTGGGTGTAAGTGTTTCATACACAACAATGGGAAAGAGTCGGGTTGAAGACTTTTGAGGCCAAGTCGGATGAGGGTATATTCTTAGGATATTCCTCATCTAGCAAGGCTTTCGGGGTTTTTGAGATGAACCCTACTTGTGGAAGAAACACCCCATGTAGTCTTTGATGAAGCATCTTACGAACAAGAGAAATCTGCATGAGAACAAGATGTACACGATCAACAAGAACGATGTTGGAAAATGGATCGGTGACGATCAAGAAAAAGAATCTAAAGCGTAACAATATACATTCGGATCTAGGTGATTCACCGGATCATTTAGATCCTAAGGTACGAAAAACTATCGATGAAGAAGGCGTCTGGTGAGGCGGTATCAAGCCCGAACCATCCGGTTAGGGGAACATCTGAAGTTCCCACGAAGAGACATCGGACACATGATGAGTCCAACATCAAATTTGAGACTTGTTCTTATCAAGTGGATCATAACTTCGGCACCACTCCCAATCGCTAGTAATGAAATTTTATCGAAACGGACGATGTTCTCCAAACCAAGCGCCAAATCGAGCGAAGGACACGGATAACCGGTCATCCAATGACACGATAATCGGAGACCCATCGATAAAGTTAAAACTAGACATCAGTTGGTGAAAGTGCTATGTATTGTTTTGTTATCATCTATGAAGGAACCAACAACAATAGAGGAAGCTCTACAAGCCTAAATTTGGATTCTAGCCATGCGAGGAAGAAATTTGGAGCGATTCGAGAGAAATCAAGTTTGGGGGCTGGTAGAGGCAGACCAATTCATCAAGGCGTTATTGGCACGAAGTGGGTATTCAAGAACAAGAGAGATGAGAAAAACGTCATCACGAAATAAGGCAAGACTTGTTGCTAAGGGGTATTCACAATCGGAAGGAATTGATTATGATGAGACCTTTGCACCGATCGCTCGCCTAAAGCCATAATTTATTTCGGCATATGCTTCCACGAGAGGGTTCTTTTTGTGTATCGGATGGGCGTAAAAAGTGCTTTCTTAAGCGGGGTACTAGCGAGAGGAAGTTTATGTCGAACAACCTCCGGGCTTTGAAAAGGGCAACCAAGTGTACGTTTAAGAAAAAGCTCTTTATGGCACGAAACAAGCTCCTCGAGCTTGGTATGATACACTCTCTCGGTTCTTGATCAGCGGTGGGTTCACTAAAGGAGCGATGGACATAACCTTATTGAGAATAGAAGATGAAGAAGATATTACGATGGTTGGATCTCGTGGGCGACATCATCTTGGATCCCCTAACAAGAGTCTATGTGAAAGATTGAAAAACCGATGCAAGGGAAGTTCGAGATGTCCATGATGGGTCGGATGAATTACTTTACGGGTCTTCAAGTAAAAGCAAAGTCGAAGGATATTCATCCAAGCAAAATACACTAGGAATTTATTGGCTAAGTTTGGAGTTCAAAATTGTAAGGAAGCCAAAATTCCTATGATATTTGGATTCAAGATGGATCGGATGAGGATGGTCGAAAAAACAAATCGGAAGGAATATAGGGCTCTCATTGGATCTCTACTATACTGTTGCCCGTGGACCGGATATAACCTTCGCGATGATGGGGTGTATGTGCGCGATTCGAGCAAATCAATGATAAGCCACCTAGAAAGCGACTAAGCGGATTCTTAAGTATCTGAAGGGGACGGTAAATCTTGGTTTATTTTACCCATCGGATGATAATCTAGAACTTAGTGGGTATTACGATTACGATTATGGAGGTTGCAAGATTGATGAAAAATCCACCTCTAGGGAACTTGTCGGTTCTTAGGAAGTAAAAGCCCGATCTCGTGGTTTTCAAAAAAGCGGGACATCGATTTGTGACATCTACTCTTGAAGCGAGAATATATGGCTGCGGAAAAGTTTGTTGTTCCCAAACCGCTCTGGCTTAATCGGCGGTGAGGATTATAACATTGAAGCTAACAATGTACCTATTTTCTGTGACAGTAATAGTGTTATTGCAATCACTCAGAATCCCGTTCTACATACAAGATGCAAGCATGTGGATGTCAGACACCATTTTATAAGAGATCATGTTGAAAAGAAGAATATCATAATGGAAAAGATTCATACTGATATACAGAAAGCTGATATTCTAACCAAGCCACTATTTGAGATCGATTGAGAGAATTATGCAATGAGCTAGGGCTTACGGATCTTGGAGAAAATGCACCTAAAATGTTTGATGGAATGATCTCGAACCGGTGGTTAAGAGACTAACCAGGTTGAAAAGAATCAGTTGAGTTTGGTATCTCAACTGATCAGAAGATTAGTCAAGGAACTGATGTGAGAAATCGATCAGATTTACAAGATTATCTGGTTAAAGGAACTGATCAGATTTAAGGTTTATCAGATTAAAGGAAACGCTCATTTTAAAAGGAATATCTGATTAAATCAGTTGGGTTATTTTACATCTTTGTAAGTCGATTAAGTTGATATTCAACAAGCAAGATTCACAAGTAGTATTCACAAGATTAAAGCTTAAAATCGCATAAGGATACATGAATTTTACACAACAATGGAATAATAGAGTTTTTCATTGATAAAGACCCAAAGGTCAGGTTACATTACAAGATACAAGTACAAAGGATCCGGAGGTCATTACAAAGTCATAACCAAAAACCCTAAACCTATAACCCTAAACCCTCATCCTAACCCAAGTGTGGGCGGGGGGAGAGAGATTTTAAATCGATGATCTCATTTTCCCCACTTAACAAGGGTGAGAGAGGCTTTTAAAGAAATCCTAAAAGCCGCTTATTGGAAAAGCTAAAACCATTGGGGCGACAACGGCCTTGATAGGATTTTTAAGCGGGAGCCCTAAGTAAAGTCGATTGGGCTCTCCGGTTTGTTAAATGGTGAGGTGATAATCGAAGATCGGTTGTTGGTGATCAAGATCGTATATCAAACTCACGTTCATTTCGGACTAAGTCTGTTGATGGTAGTTCGTCATAACGATAGACACACAAGGTGCATACGGTTAGGAGAAGTGTCTTCTCAGTTGCAACAACATGCCCGCCGCCATGGTGGTAGAGAAGCTTTGCAACAATCGTATGTGAAATCTTTGATGACGACGAAAACAGCGATAAGGGGATCATGAGGTTGATTTGAGAAGTTGAAATCATTGAAAAAAGGGGTAAAGGTGTTTCTTGGGAAGTTTCATTAGGAAATAGGGGTTCACCGGGATACATGATTCTACAAAGAAGATAAGTATGGTGAATGGGTTATGTTGTGTAAAACAATTGGTCCAATTTATAGAGGCCAAGCAAGGGTGCAAATGCAAATCTGAGTTCTCAAAACCTTTTAGAGAAATCGCACCAAAAAAGGACGGTGATGTAGGAATCGCTTGTGATAATTGGATAAATTTACGGTGGATTGACATATCGAAAGATTCAGACGATAATTACGCATGCCAAATCGCGCCAACTTAGGGAATAGAGCCTACTATTCTAGACTAAGTTTTGGCGGTAACATTTATTCCAAGAATTGGATTGACTTGAGAAGAATCAGATTAGGTCAACCAAAATTTGATACATACGAAGCTGATCAGATGAGGAAGATCAGCTGAGCTTAAAACTCCAACAAATCAGATACATCGGTCTATGGGAAAAAGCGAAATATCGGTTGAGGGGAACTTGGTGATCAAGAAGGATCGAAGGGAAATCGGACATATTCAAGGAAAGATCGGTTGAGCTTGGAACTATGAGATCGGATGCAAGTGAAGAAGATCAGCTAAAAGGATCAGTTGGGAAATTTTAAGGCTTAGGCAGAATACTAAGATCAACAAGTGAAATCAACATGGACAAGTGGTATTGACTGATTACAATATCAGTCAACCAGATACGTTTTTTTTTTCTCTTGTTCTTTGCTTATTTATCGGATCTTATCTGATATTATTTGCCTTACTGTACCCATTATCCTTGTGACGTATTCCCCGCAAATCATTTTAATGCGGACGTGGGGAACATGTATTAGCTGCTATTAAACGTGCTTTTAAATCCAAAAAGGTTTTTATGCGTGCTTTTCGACCTACGATCAAAAAACCGCTTAATCTGGGCGTTTAATCTTTTTTAAGCGGTTGATCTTCCAAATCGTGTCTTCTCTTTCCCTCCTCGTCTTTATAAAGTTCATCAAAAACCATACGAGTTTTCCATTTCACAAACTTGCGATTTATTCTCTGAAAACTCGGATTACTTCTCTCGATTCAAAGTGTTTTTCCTAAGTTTCAAAATCATCTTTCAAAAAAATAGAATCGGTAATTTATGTTTATTTGATGTAGCTTTTTTAAAATCCATTGATCTTTAGTGTTTCTATATCTGTGTTATGCTTTATTGTTTCCGAGTTTCGCTTGTGTGATATTCTTTGTATTAATGCACAATTTTTTTTTAATCGAATCTATCTTATCGTAGATGATCACTCACGGTATGGGCAAAATAATGTGCAACTATACGGGCGGCAACAAAGATTGTGGATGATAAGTTAAATGCAGTTCAATATCACTTTCGGGATCCGGAATCCATGGAGGTCGAGCAAATTCTAAAAGCGAGGCCTTGAGATTTTTTTTATTACGCTCTTTGCAATCCGGTGATGCGTTATGAAGCACTAAATTCCTAAGGAATTTAAGAGTAGATCTGGATGCTCGAGAGGCGAACTACTTTTCGGCGATCCCCCGAAGAAGAAATCGACCGACGAATGATGATATAACCCGTCTGTTGACCTACCAAAAGGGCGGATCTCGCTTTGCTCATTCTGGGGAGAACGAAGATGAGTGATCGTCGAAAAAGAGCTCTTCAGAGAAGCTGACAAACATCATACTTCAGGTTTTGTCAGGCCAATGCTCAAGAGGAAATACCGATTGTTGTTTGACATATTGTCAAAAACAATTATGGGTATTGCATTCAGCCCAGATGCTATTACATCCGTCAAACTGTACAGCATGGCTGCAATAATTGATGAAGCCAAGAACATCAATTGGCATGGGTTTCTGAAGGCCATTCTGCTCCAAGAACATGAGAAATTTGGAGTTGATGATTGGAGGCAGGTATATCTGAAGAAGATCAGCAATCTCAACAAGGTTGCAGTTATCCTTCAAGATAAAATGCCAAAGGCCAAATGGGAACAGAATGGACTGAAGTCCTATAAGGCTTTTCTCACAGCCACTTCAGTCATCTTTGGGCCACCAGACGATGATATGCGGCCAACCCCCCCAAAGTCAAAGAAAGGAAAAGGCAAGAAGGCAACTTCTTCTGCACCAGATGCGGGCGAATCAGCTCAAGCTGGTGAAGGACCCCCAGATGCCCCCAAGAAGAAGAAAAAAAAAATTTGGTGAAGGCCGGGAAGAAGAGGCGAAGAAAGCAAAGCAAGCCCCCATGACTCGATGCTAGAGGATGAGTCGGATGAAGAAGGAGCGCCCGAGCGATCTGTTGCACCACAAAAATCGGGTGAAGCATCGACAGGCGGGGCTTCTCAAGGTGAGAGCTCGCCCGGATCATTACGAGGAAGAAGCACAAGGCGAGCGATCTCCTTCTCCTCCGGCCAATTTGAATCACCACTTCGCAGACTAACAAGCTGTTGAGCATGTCTCTCCTATTCCCTCCGCGCCCGCGAACGAAATGCATCGGTTCGCGAACCGTAAAGCTTACGATGTGGAACCCGAAGCACTGCTTCCTGTGAGAACCTTTGCAAGTCGAACCGATCAGCCAACTTCCGCCTACTCAAGCACAACCAGAACCTTCCACATCTCATCAAATTGAATCTGGACAGACAATTCCTGAGTCCAGATCAACAAAGATCATAACTGGGAAATTGATCAGAATGCGAATCGAAAGAGAAATTGATGAGTTGTATCCGGAACTGGTCGCCCAACCTGCCATAAGAGAAGAAGTTATGGAGATCCTCACCTGGAGAGATCTTCGATTAAAAAGCTTCTCAGACTTTATAATAATTATTGAACAGATGGGCGGTGCGGATGAGTTTGCAGACTTCGATTTCGACATGAGGAAATCTGCTAGAGTGGGATCACCAGCTGAACTGATATCTGCTAAATCTGTCAAAGCTCTGATCCACAGGAAGCTAGGGTTGCGGAACAGATTTAAGGCCGGAGATCGCTAACAAGGCTCTGAAGCGGATGCCATCATGAAGGATCTGAGGAGGCTGCCGATGATAGTGGAGTAGGTCTTTGCGATTCATGACCAACCACTGGAGGCACAAACAACTGAACCAGATCAAGTGACACTCAACATTCCAACATCACATGTCACCACTGATCAACTTCAGGAGATCAAATCTTGTCTCAAAGATCTCCTGAAAGAAGAAGTTGAGGGACTAATATCAAGGAAATAAAAGATGAAAGGGAAATGGCTATTTCCCAGATTGGGGCAATCAAAGATCAGTTCTCCCAAACTGTGTCCCTTCGTCAAAATTTGAATCGATAAAGACCGTTGATGCCAAATCGACTCGGGTGGAACAACAACAAGTTTCTTTTTCGATGCTCACCGACAAGCTAGAATTGTGAAGAGAAACTTGATAAACTGATTAAAACACTCTCTACTGCCATGGAATCTGTCAAGACTGAACTGATATCGAAGATTCAAGAGCTAACTACTAAAACTTCAGGCGTATCTGTTGCAGATCTCAACAAGGCGATCGCAGTCAACTTTGGTTCTCTGACCTCCCACCTCACTACTCTTTTTGATCAAACCAAAAAGGGGGAAGGACAGAATGAGAAACCAACTGACACAACAGGTGCAGGGACATCACAAACTCGGACTGAGAGAGCCACAAGAAGAACAACCCGGCCGGATCTGAGGCGAGATAAGATCTTGGTGAAAAAAGATGTCTAAAGAGCAGATAGCAGAAGAAGCCCGGAAAAGCCAAGAAGAAAGAAGGGCAGACAAGATGGCAGAGGCAGAAAATCTGAACAAGAAATTCAGATCGAGAGTGAAGAAAGGAAGGGCTGGGAAATCCGTACCAGAACCTAAGCTGCCAGCAAGAGTTGATGAGATCATCCAAAAGCTGCTACAATCTTTAAGAGATTTGAGGAATGGAATAAGATCGAGAGTGAATGGCCACGGATGCCTTTGTTCTTAATCTTGTTCCACAAGAAGAATCTCACGATGAAGAATTCCTCAATTTGGTTAGAAAATAAATACCGGATTTTTAAAGTATCCGGAAAATGAGGCCAAGCTTATCAATGTAAAAATATCTCGCCAAGAGTATGATATCTTTGGAGTACTCGAAGAAAGGCGGATGGCTCATTTGATGATCGACATTTCAAAGATTCTATTTTGGCATCCCGAGCAAAAACGATATAAGCGATCTTCAAAGCAGACTAATGATGTCATATGGAAACTTTATCAGATTTTCAACGTACCTCAAGATCAAAGAGAGATGCCAGAAGGATACAAGCCTAAAGAGTGAAGATTCAGAAGACTACTCAGGATCAGCTGTTATTATGCTCAAACTTTTCTGATGTAACATGTAATCAACATTTTAATGAGAAAAGTTTATTTTCTGATCCTAAGACAAAGTCTCATTGTCTTCTGATTATATGCTCTTAACTGTTCTATTTTTATCAACTGTTTTGGTTTCTCAAGTGTTTTGGTTTCATCAAAAAGGGGGAAATTGTTGGGAAATTTATAGTTTTGATGAAAGTTCCAAAAACAATTGTAATAGGACTAGTCAGACCTGTTAGCTAACTGATGTTTATATTACCCGCTATAGGAGACCAGTTGATAATTACTGTATAGAACAACTGATGTAATAGATAGGTCACATATTGAGGGGGAACTCAATATGTATAGGTCAGATCTGAAGACTCAAAGAACAACTGATATCCGACAGGCCAGAATGCTAGAGAAGAACAGAAGATCAGATCGATCTGATCTAGTCAGATATCTCAGCTGAAGTCATGAAGCTCAAACTCGAAATACTTGAAGATCGGATGACTTCGGAAGATCGGACGGAAGACCTACATCGGTAAGTGCGCTAGTTGAAGCTAAGTCAATGACACCGAAGACTCCATCGGTAGGCCCGATCGATTCAGGTGATCGTCCGGTCATTCACTCACCGGTGAAATCTGATGTTTCACCTAATCATATGTCGATGATCTGAACAAGAAGAATGTCAAGCTTAGTTGGAAGAACATCCTTTGAAAAGTGAGTCCGCTATCAATAAGAACAAGACACGTATGATCGGAGCGGCAATTGCGGGATTTGATGCTACCTCTCTATGCTTGACTACAAAGTACAAATTCACGCTTTTCGGCCATGCCGTTCTCGAAGCTTCGTCACATCAAGCACTGCAAGTCTACCAAATATATCACGAAATTCAAATTGCTCTCCAACGGCTCTTTGATTTCAAGGTCTATATATATGGGATTACACTTTAGAGTGAAAAAAAAATGGAAACTTATTTGAACAATCAAGAAGCTCAAGCTAATTTGATTTCCGCACAAGAACACGATCAAGAAGATTATTTTTATTAAGTGTTCATCCCATAAGTTCTTAGCATAGAAATCTTTTCATCTAGTCGCTAAAAACAACTTTATCTGAAAAAAAGATTTCATAGTTGGAACAAAACAATCTTACCCAAACCCCAAGTTAGGTTAAGTTGTTTAGCAAGAATTCGGACTAGGGTTTCTAGTTCGATCTGCGGGATCGGTTGAGTGTGAACTCTTTAAACATCTAGTCGATTGTCTTGTGTTGGACTAACACATAAAAACTAAGTCCAGTTGGTTAAGTAGGTGCCCCTTGTGATAGGGAAGAGTGGGCGTAGGGAATTTGGTTTGTCGAACCACTATAAATCTTGTGTGCCTCTCTTTGCTTTGATTATCTGCTTACAAAATCGCACACAACCTTTAAAAGCGCATACACATTCCAAGTTGAGATCGGCTAGCACCAAGCTTACGATCGATCATACTTGACACTTGATCGGTTGATTAAAAGACTAACTTTGGAATCTAATTTATCAAAAGCGGTTTTTCACGGGTAAAACTTAAGCTTCTTCCGCACACATCGTTAAAGCGATAGTTACCGAAGCCCGATCGCTTGAGCGATCGATAAGTTGGTTATCGATCAAGCCCGATTCACTCGACTGATCGATCGCTAAGCGCCCTCACACCGATCTGCATTAAAAAGTTTTTCGAAGTCTATTCACCCCCCCTCTAGACTTACGCCCCCTCACTAAACTTGATTCGGGACTGCAACAACAACCCTCCCTCTGACTAGGCTCCGGTTGTGAAAGCGTATCATTTGGTATATCATCTAATCGGTTAGCAATGAGGTTTGCCCTCTAAGCTCATTTAAGGTAATCTCATACGGGTTTTCTTTGATTCATATAGTCTTCTTCTAAAAATCTAAAGTGAGTGCTTATGACCACCTTTTGATCTTCAGGACCATAGAACATACACCCTTTTGTTCCCTCGGGGTATCCTATAAACAGCCTTAATTCTGATCGAGGATCCAATTTACCGGCTTCCTTGTCTAGCACGTAGGCCGGACACCCCCAAATCCTCATGTGTCTCATGCTAGGCTTGCGCCCGCTCCACAATTCTTTGGGAGTTTTGGGAACCGATTTGGATGGCACCAAGTTCAGAATGTAAGCCGTTGTTTCCAAGGCATGACCCCAGAACGACTTGGGAAGATCCGCATAACTCATCATTGACCTAACCATTTCCAAAAGAGTTTTGTTTCTTCGCTCTGCAACCCCGTTTTGTTGAGGGTTTGGGTTGATAAGCTGGGATACAATCCCTTCATCAGATAAGTAGTTCAAAAACTCATCGCTGAGGTATTCGCCCCCACGATCAGATCGTAGAGACTTGATACGTTTTTCCATATGATTCTCTGCTTGAGCCTTAAATTCTTTGAATTTCTCAAAGGTCTCAGATTTATGCTTCATAAGGAAAATGTAACCGTACCTTGAGTAATCATCAATAAAAGTGACAAAATACTCATAACCTCCTCTTGCTTTGGTTGACATTGGACCACATACATCTGTGTGAACGATCTCTAACACTTCTTTGGCCCTATTCCCCTTGGCTCCAAATGCCCTCTTGGTCATTTTACCCTCCAAACATGATTCGCAGGTTGGAAACGGTTCAACTTGGAGAAGTTCTATTGAACCGTCTTTCACCAACCTTTGGATCCTCTTTGGATTTATATGACCCAATCTTAGATGCCAAAGAAGTGTCTCGTTCACGTCTGATGAACGTTTTCTTTTCTCGGAAATAGTTGATGTGTTATAGGATGCATTTCTTGAGTGGTGTGCACAGTTAATTGTATAGAGATTATTCGCCAACGTTCCATGACAGATAAATTTATCATAAAGAGAAATGGTAACAACTTTATTAAATGTAAACGAATATCCATCATGAAAAAAGTTTAGAAACCCGAAATCAAATTCTTTCTAAAACTCGGAACGTACAGAACATCTCTTAAAATTAAAACTCTGTCTTCAAAAGACAGGTGCACTTCTCCCACTGCTTCAGCTGCCACTCTCGTAGCATCGCCCAGTGTGATGAGGATCTCACTTCCACTTAGTTGTCGGGTCCTTTTGAACCCCTGTAACGTGAAACAAACATGATCAGTGGATCCCGTATCCACCACCCATAAATGGGAGGCATACCCGCTAAACAAGTTTCAACAACTAGTGAGTGAGGATTACCTTTCTTTCCTTTCCTTTTTGGGATTGGAACAGCAGTGACCTCAATGTCCTTTCTCCCTCAATTGAAACATATTCCTTTTGGTTCTTTCTTGACACCCAACCAGCTAACCGTCCTTTTCTCACTTTTCTTAATGATGAGTTTGCTTTGGTTCTGACCATTTTCCTTTTCTTGAGACTTGCCTTCCACTGGCCTAGATCTCGAGAAAAGGCTTTTGATCACCAATGCTTCGTCTTTCTTTCCTAAATGCTTCTCCACTTTCTCCAAGGCTTCTTGAAGATCATCCATGGTAAACATGTGATCACTCATCACAAAACCACAGTAAAATTCATCGAAGCTCCTTGGCAGAGTAAGCAACAGAAATTCGATTTGGGCCTCATCATAATACTTAGTTCCGAGATAAGCCAGTTTCAGAAAATGGTTCTTGACTCTGAGAACATGCTCCCTTACAGGTGTTCCCTCAATCATTTTCAGCCTAGCCACGTCGTCGTTTTTAAACTGATCGATCATGCGGTCTTTTGTTGAAAATATTTCTTCAAGACTTTGCATAATTTCATGCAATGGACTCAACACCTTCATGAGCGTGTTTCAAATCATCGAACATGTGAAGTCAAGATTACACGTTTCATGGGTTCATTAACTGCTCCCAAATATTATACTCATGTCTTGCCGCATCGGTTGATTCATCGATGGCATACGTGGTTTGGGTATATCAAGAATCGATAATGTTTTTGTGCAGGTAGGACATGCATCATATTACGTTCCAAACATTATAGTTTTCTCCAGATAATTGGTGTTCTTTGAGTGTATATAACCAGTGGATTAAAAGGTTGCGACATGATGAACTGAAATAAACAATAATATGCATAAGCACAAATATATCACAAGGTTTGATCACATGCATCATATTAAAATCTCAAAAAAATATGAACATGCATCAGCCAACATCTCAAAACAATTTAAATAAGCCACGTTGGGTGGGTCATTATTTAAACACATTCAAGCGGGTTACAAACAAAACGATTTACAAACCCTTAATATCGGATTAATAGTTGGCTCCCACTTGACCAATATAAAATTAGCGGGGACTTAGGAGAATATATGCATATCAATTTTATACCTAAGTAATAACCATGATTAAATCTGGGATTACTATTTCGCTTTGATCGAGCCTCGTTGGGAGGTCAATGCCGCCACTAGTAATAACCCACAATCATCCGTTTGGAATTCATTCTTGTGAAACCTATCTTTTGACCGTCCCGTTGGGGGAATTTCTCCAAAAGAATTCACAAATAAATAAATCATGGAGGTCAAAATTAATTCAATGTTATTATCCGGAATAAAATTGTCAATTAATTATTTAAACATACTTAGTAATTTTTTGAAGTTGAGATTTTTCAATTTGGCAACCCTCATGCAAACACATTTAAATAATTAAATAAAGCATAAGATAGCACAAATAAATCAAGCAAAACAGAAAAATAAACATATTGGGCACAAATTATCCAATTGTCATGGTTTGATTTTTCTTGGCTTGATCTTGAAGAAACACGTCTCGAATTTCTCCCACTCGTTCGTCTCGAAAAATCTTCGTCTCGAACCGCCACGCCAAGCAACTTCTTGGAAAGGATACACGCCAAGATGTCCGCCGCCATTGGCTTTAGATTCTTAGCACCGCCCGGCGGGGTTTTGCCCTTGATGCCTTCTAAGACCTCGGCAAAATTGTCGGCGAGCATCGGAGATCTCGGCGAAGCGGCGCGTCCGTGTCCATCCGTCTGTATGCCTTCGCCCGCCTCCGCCTCACCATGACCAACCGCCGCCGCGTCTCATGCCAGCGCCCGTGGCTTCCGCCCGTCCGTTAAACTGGGCGCGCACGCCCATCTTTCGACCTTCATCTCGCGTCGCTCGGCGCTGGCCTCGCCCTGCGCAAAGCGTGCCGGGCGCAGCGCGCCGCCTACACCGGGTTACGGATTTACGTCCTTTAATTCTTCGTCTTTTTAGTTTCGATCCGGTTACAATTTATTTACAAAAAAAATAAATAAACCTGAATCTGAACTAGTCTATTACATTGATCAAATCAAACAAATCCTAGTCTACTCGTGGATTTTCTCACGAGGCAAAACAAATCGAGCGAATCGAATTAAAAAATCACAGTTTATATGCATGCAAAATAAAACATTAAAATCCATGACAATTGGATACGCAAAAGCAGATCTAGCAGTTTTACTATCAATTTCAAATTTAATGTCCACGAATTAAATTACAATTTAAAAAATTGAGCAAAAAAAGTGGCTCTACGATGCGATTGTTGGGGAATGAGTTGCCGCAGATCTATTGGGGTGAATATTTAAATACAAATTTAATTCATTAATTATTACTAGCATGAATTAATCTATATTAATTCAAATAATAATTGCAACAACAAATCATGCATATAAAAAGTCACGTAAAACCTACGCATGATGAATCTACGGGTTTACGTGAACGTACCTCTCGGGATGGCAGTGGCTTTGGTCGGACGGACTAACCAAAAGGACTTCCCAAGTATTCCCTTAGCCCTTTCTCGACAATCCGGTGGAAGATTGCTCGCGAACATTTAACAAAAGGAAAAAATAAACTTTGTTGCACCACTTATGTGGATTTGCTAATATTTCCAGCACATGGAATTGTACTTGGGAATGAACTAATCATCCCCTATTTATAGGAGGGAGGGTGAACGAAATTTGTATGATTTTTCAATGTGGGAAAAGACTTTTCTTGGTCACCAAGAAATCTTGAATATATCTCCTATATTCTTTTTCCCATAATTACAATATTCCACAAAAATCCCACCTCCTCTATTATGGCATAATTTTCGAAAAATATAGTGTGCAAGAATCCAAGATTTGGATCTTCTTGAATTTATGAGATATTCTTGTATTTCAAGAAATACATATCTTCCATAATATCTTTTCAAGAAAATCTTTCTTGCCCTCTATTTTCAAAATTTTCGAAATCTCTCTCATGAATAACCAAGTGGGAGATTTCTTGAATTTAATGAGATAATCTTGTATTCCAAGAATACATATCTTCATTCCATAACAAAATTCAAAGAAAATCTTTCTCCCTCTTTTATCCATAAATTTCGAAAAATTAGAGGAAATATAAGCAACAATATTTATTTTATTTTAATCACCATTTCAGTTATTAGACTATATGTTGGGCTACTCAGGGGGCCTTTAGGAGAATTAAGATTGGACCTTCTAATGGATCTTGAATATCTAATATTGAGCCACAATATAATTCAAGCCCATAAATATTAATTAATCCCACTACATAATTAATATTGCACTATCCATCTTAACCCATATTACAGTCAATATGGCTCCCGGTCATTATTTCCCGTGTTTAAGATTATCTAGCCCATTAATTAATTCAAGCCACTGAAATAGCTTTCCGTTAATTAATATATTTTGTCCTTGGTCGAGGAACGGTTCAACATTATTATCCATACCGAAAACTAATTCCACTTGCAAGATTTGGTATGATAAAACTTATGAACCTCCCAAGGGGGCAAATCAAGCAAGCGTACTTGCACACAAATCTTCGTATTAAATCTTAGCAATCACATGTGACCAAAAATATTGGCCAAGATAAAAAGTATTGAATCTCTCTCTGATTCGCTACCCATGATAAGTCAAAGCAATAGTTACCAATCCCACGTGATCCTATTTAAGGGACGAAGGTTAAGAAACAACGAACCACTGAGGTCTAATTCTTCCTTGTTCATTTCTGAAGAATTTATCCTCTTGTAGGTCCTATTCAGCGCATCAGTCATGCACTAGTGTAATCTCTTGGTCAAGACAAACCAATCTGAGCCTTACACCTCAACCTTTCGCGATGGTTGTTCATTTCCATCTAGGTCGTGAATGGCGTACTTTTAGTTACAGGGACTGTTAATTTAATCTTCTGTGATCTGGTATCACTAAATTAACTACAGTGTAACACATACGAATTATTGAACAGTTATGCAGTAAATATATATAACATTCAATCATATTTAAAGCATCAGTGATAAACAATTTATTTCAGTAAATAAGTATGAAAATTCAGTTTCGATTATACAAAGTAAAAGCATACTTTTCAGTATAATCCCAACAGTAACGTGGGCAATTGCAATTTCCTCATTTCATTCACGAATACTCGATTAGTCTTGAACATGATGAAGTGTCTATTCAAATAACTTAATCAATTTATCTCAAATCACTAATTGATCATTAATGTCACACTTAGTCACAAAGTCTAAGCTGACGTGCATTGACCAATGACTTAGATCCAATTATGATGAGAAGATGAGTATTCTCTCTAAATCCACTTTGAGGAATGAATCATTTTCTTGGCTCAACTACCACGCACATGCACTTCGTGATGAACCCAATCCAAGCCGTATCTACCCATGGAAGGGTGCAAGCATTAGTCATGGTCAAAGTTCATCACTCCACACATGTCGTGCGTATTGACCTCAAGTCAAAGGAGTATCACATCGCTCCCACTAACCGAGACACCCGTAGACACATATAGTGGAACTACATCAAACGGTTTCTCGGATGGGTATACCAATACCCTCTAAGGTATTTGTGTATCCATCATGAGATACCTAGTATCTCGTAGTAAGTGAGATCTTACTACACTCTCTAAGAGTATGATGCAGATCGCACACCAATCTCCATTGCATCATCAATATCCCTTTCTTGATGATCCTCGATTGGGGCTATTTAAGAATCATGCTTAAGTCATCTGAGTTCTCACTCACTCAATGACAACCGTGACTCAAGGGAACACATATAAGAATAAATGCAAACAATCAAACATAATATTCTAATGAGTGTAACACCATACATTTAATATTAAACAAATAATAATACTAAACCAATACTGAATATTATCTGAGTATTATGTCCTTACAAAGGATTGTCTCTAGGACACTAACACTAACAATCTCCCACTTGAACTAGAGCCAATCACCTACATGTCTAACCCCTAGACCATCAAAATGTCTAGTGTGTACATGAACACTCAAAGCCTTGGTGAAAGGATCAGCCATGTTATCCTCTGTGGGGACACGTTCTAACTCTATCTCTCCTCTAGCGATTATCTCTCTAATCAAGTGATAACGCTTCGGTACATTCTTGTTTCTGTTATTGGATCTCGGTTCCTTAGCTTGCGCAACCGTACCAATATTGTCACAATACAAATTTATTGGACTACTGGCACTCGGAACTACCCCTAGTTCGTTTAAGAACTGTTTTATCCAGGCAGCTTCTTTGGTAGCTTCTGCCGCAGCAATGTACTTAGCTTCGGTTGTTGAATTAGCGGTAGTATGTTGCTTGGAACTATTCCAACTAACCGCCCCACCATTGAGAACGAAAACATAGCCCGACTTTGACTTGTAATCATCACAATCGGATTGGAAACTTGCGTCAGCATAGCCAGTCGCGACTAGCTCTGACTGGCCTCCGTAGACCAGAAAGCAATCTTTAGTATGTCTGAGGTACTTAAGAATGTTCTTGACAGCAATCCAGTAGGTTTCACCGGATTCTGTTGGTATCTACCAGTGGTGCTGACAGCGAAGGCCACATATGGCCTAGTACAAGTCATGGCGTACATGATGGATCCAATTGCAGATGCATATGGTATATCCTTCATGCGCTGGATATCAGCTTCTGTAGAAGGACAATCTTTCTTAGACAACTTTATCCCATGACATATCGGTAGAGAACCTCTCTTAGAGTTCTCCATTGCAAATCGCCTCAACATCTTATCTACGTAGGTGGACTGTGTCTGTCCCAACATCCTCTTGGATCTATCCCTATGGATCTTGATCCCTAAGATGTAGCAGGCTTCTCCAAGGTCTTTCATCATGAAGGTCCTTGACAGCCATTCTTTCACGGACTGCATGAGTGGGATATTGTTTCCCATAATGAGTATGTCATCGACATACACAACTATGAATAAAATATTCTTCCCACAACATTTCCGATAGATGCACGGATCTTCCGAGTTTCTGACGAAGTCAAATGATTTGATAGCTTCATCAAATCGGATATTCCAACTCCTAGAAGTTTGCTTCAATCCATAAATGGATCGTTTAAGCTTGCACATGAGATTAGATTTTGGCTTTGATATGAAACCTTTAGGTTGAGTCATAAACACTTCCTTATCAATGTTGCCATTGAGGAAAGCTGTTTTGACATCCATCTGCCAAATCTCATAATCTAGATGTGCTGCTATCACAAGTAAAATTCGAATGGACTTGATCTTAGCAACTGGTGAGAAAGTTTCATCATAGTCAATGCCTTCGCGTTGACTGTAACCTTTCTCCACCAACCTAACCTTGTAGGTTTGTACTTTGCCATTTGCATTGGTCTTCCGTTTGAAGACCCACTTGCAACCTATGGGTCTAACCCCTCTCAGCAATTCAACCAAGTCCCAAACTTGATTGACGTACATCAGAGTTCATCTCGGATTTCATGGCTTCATGCCACTTCTTTGAGTCAACATCTAATGTTACCTCAATGTAAGTTCTAGGTTCGTCCTTATCCGGGATCTCCACTTCATCATGCTCCTCTACGAGGAAGCCATAATATCTTGTGGGTGGATTATGAACTCTAGTGGACTTACAGAGTTGTGGTTGCTCAGGCTGCACATTCTGATCGTGAAAATTCTGTGGTGCAGCGATTTCATCGTCGACCGGGGAGGCCTCAAGAGCGACACTTCCGGATGCTCCTTTAGCACTTTCGGATGCCTCTTGGGCGAGAGTTTGAACTATGCTGTTCTCATTCAGCCCACTTGGAGTCCATTGCTCGGGCAATGCAACTCCAATTACGCTCCCACTGGCTGAAAGAGGATCACTTAGTGATAAACTTCCACCATGTGAGCTGCTAAATGCTCCCACTGATTCTTTGTCATGTTTCTTTGACAAGACTTTAGTCTCCTTGTTAAGTTGTGGTTCTTGAATTTCTTCAAGTTCTATCGTCTTAAGGCTTTGTTCCTTGAAGACGTAGTCTTCTTCAAGGAATTTAGTCTACCTCGAAACAATCACTGTTTATTTCTAAGGTAGATAGAAATAATATCCTCTAGTTTCCTTAGGATATCCCACAAAATAACCCTTTTCACCTTTTGCTTCCAACTTATCAGTGAGCATTTTCTTCACAAACGTAGGGCAACCCCATGTTCCAATGTGAGAGAAATTTGGCTTCTTGCCATGCCATAACTCGTATGGCGTATGCTCAACTGATTTGGATGGAATCATATTCAGAATGTAGATTGAGGTTTGGAGTGCGTATCCCCATAAGAATGTCGGAAGGGAGGAGAAACTCATCATGGACCTTACCATGTCTAACAGGGTTCGGTTTCTCCTCTCGGACACTCTATTCATTTGGGGTGTACCAGAAGGAGTCCATTGTGATTGGATTCCATGCAACTTCAGATAATCAATGAATTCATGGCTAAGATATTCTCCTCCTCGATCTGATCGAAGAGTCTTAATACTCTTACCAAAATGTTTCTCTACTTCGGCTTTGTACTCCTTGAACTTCTCAAACGATTCGGACTTGTGTTTCATCAGATACACGTACCCGAATCTAGAGAAATTGTCAGTAAAAGTAATGAAGTAGCCGAATTGACCCCTAGCTAGAGTGGGCAGTGGTCCACAAACGTCACTGTGGATCAACTCTAGAATTTCTTTGGCCCGAACCCCTTTACCAGAAAAGGGTTTGTTGATCATCTTGCCCTTGAGACAAGATTCACAATTACGATAAGACTCAAAGTCGAATGGGATTAAGTAGTCTAACTTTCTTAACCTTGCTATCCTATTCTCATTTGCATGACCAAGCCTACAATGCCATAAGTAAGTCGGGTTTTCATGATTACTAAGTTTGAGTCGTTTGTTTTGTATATTAAGAATATTATGTCCACAATGCAACAAATATAAACCATTAGATAAAGGAGCATTTCCATACACATCACCATTAAGCGAAAAATAACAATTATTATTTGTTAAATGGAAGGAAAACCCTTCAATATCCAACATCAGAATAGAAATAATGTTGCGGGTAATAAAAGGAGCAAAATAACAATTATTTAGTTCAACTCTAACACCAGAAGGTAAGTCTAAAACATAAACACCAACACGTTCAGCAGCAACTCTTGCTCCATTTCCAACGTGTAGGGCGACCTCACCCGGCCTAACTGCCCTGCTATGCTTGAGACCCTGCACATTAGTACAAATGTGTGAGCTACAACCGGTATCCAATACCCAGCAGTTAGTATCATTTGTGGACATGTTTATCTCAATAACAAACATACCTGTTCCAGTGGCTGAGACACCTTGTGTCTTCTTTTCAGCTGCTAGAACCTTACAGTCCTTCTTCAAATGCCCCTTCTGCTTACAGTGGAGGCATACATCCTTGTCCACCCTATCCTTCTTTTGAATTCCACCTTTGGGCTTAAGGAAGATAGGCTTAGACACTTTCTTTGCCTTTCCTCTTCGCTTCTTCTTTCCTTTCGGACCAGAAGAAGTAGAGGCACTCACCATGAGTACGGGCTTCTCTTTAGCAGTGGAGGACTCAAAAGTCTTGAGCATGTTATGCAGCTCGGGCATGGTCGATTCCGTCTTATTCATATTAAAGTTTACTATGAAACTCGAATATGAATCGGGAAGCGGCTGAAGAATGGCATAAACAGCAACGTTGGTCTTGAGCTCAATGCCCAGACGACTAAGTTTCTCGATTAGCCCTATCATCTTCAATACATGAGGAGAAACCTTCCCTCCCTTGGACAATCGACATCTAAACAGATCTCTCATCACCTCATAAATCTCAGAACAAGATTCAGAATCAAAGAGATCCTTCAGATGCTTAATCATCTCGAAGGGAAGCATCTTCTCTTGCTGCCTTTGCAGCTTGGGAGTCATTCCGAGTAGCATAACACACTGAGCCTGGGAAGCATCCTCTTGATGCTTCTCTTGGGTTGCAGCGTCGAACGCTTCAGCCTCTTCAGTAACAGCCTCAGGGGTAGCAGGGATTGGCGTGTCCAACACGTACTCAATCTTCTCTTGCCTGAGCACCAAATGACGTTTCGGTGCCAGTCGAGAAAGTTTGGCCCAGCCAACTTGTTTGTTTCTAAAACGTTTCTCAATGACAAGTTATTCATTTCAACAATCATAGAGAAATAAAATAAAACGGGAATTAAAACACATAATTCCTATGATCAATATTCAGCAATTCAAAATAAACATGGCCTTTCAATTTATTTTGTTTCCATTATTTTCACATACTTAACGACCTCATCGGAAAAGTACGAATTTATATCCAATATAAATCATAATGGACTAGGATCCACATTACTACTATCATAATCCCACCGAGGGTTAATCATTATGACAACATAACTGGTAGGTCTCCAACCAATTGCCAAATTGCAATTCCTAGTTGTCGAACCTAGCTCGACTGATGTCACTTACCCTTTGTTCCCCGCGAGGGCTAGCGAAACAAAGTTTTGGGAGATGAATTTAAATAATGATTTTGATTAGATCCCAAAATCTCTGAGTATGACATGTTTCAGGATAATCTTGATAGTATAGGGTCAGGTTTCAGGATGGTTTGCACTATGTATAGTCAGCAGACTTAGTACAACTTAGAATAGGTTTCATCTGTTTGTCTGAAGATCAGAAGTATCCTAAAGACCAAACTGTACTAAAGACCTAAATCATACTGAAGGATAAGTATCCTGAAGATGAAGATATACTGAAGAACTAAATATACTGAAGGATCAGTATAACCTGAAGGTCAGTATAAACCTAAAGACTTGAAGACTTGAAGACCTGAAGATCAGAAGACCCTGAAGATCGGAAGAACCTGAAGACTCTTTTGTACTGAAGTAACAGATCCTGAACATAACACTTAGAGATAAAATAGTGTTTGTTCATTCTAAGTACATGCAAAGAGAATGTTATACGTTCGTGGACACTAAGGTTAATATCAACTCAGTGTTGGTTGACTAAAAGAGCTGTTTTTGTTGTCTCCGTTCAAAGGAAGAAATCGACCAATGAGGAGGCGACAACAGTGTACTTTCCTGACACTGAAAGTGACATTTGTCTGAAAAATGTCAGCATAAATATTTGTCTTGTTCACAGAAAATGGTGATTGGCTGCGTGTCTGGATATTTCCTAATACATGCAAGGGTACGTTCAAACCCTAATGAAGCCGTTCATCATATACTCAAAGAAGAAACCCTAGATGCTATCTCTCCAATGGATAGTTTTCAAAGGACTTCTTTAAAGAGTTGCCTATAAATACAAGTGATCTTGAACACTTCTAGGCACGGGAAATCAATGCAACTCAAGAGCTCATACGTATTCAAGCATTATTGTGAAGCACTCGAAAACACTTGAATTTCCCAAGTGTTTCATCATAGAAGAGAGCTCATTACTAAGCCTAGAATTAAGTTCTTACCCAAAGCTTAGTCTTAGAGATATTCATAGCCTTTTTACTTGTGTTCTCATTGTAAAATGATATCTCACCCTAGTTGGAAACCAACCAAACCCCAAACTCCTTGATTAGGTAGTTTGTGTGTGTAGTAGTTGGAAGAGAGAAGAGTTGTAAAGAGTTAGTAAGCTGCTGTGATCAGTCTGAAGACTCTAGAGAAGAAGTTAGTAAGCTGATTGTTCAGTCTGAAAACTTATGTGTGTTTTGAGTTAGTAAGTTTGCGGGAGTTGGTCGAAAGCTCGTAGGTGATAAGTTAGTAAAAATTTCTTTAGAGTCGGTCCGAAAGCTTGAGGTAGTAGAAGAAGTGAGTTAAGGAATTTCTCTGAAGATCAGAGAGAGTGGACATAGGAGCTTGAGTCTCTGAACCACTACAACTTGCTGTGTTGTTTTTGCTTTCTGCTTTGCATTGTTATCTGTTGCATATTTCACTGAAAGCATTTCTGTCATTCAGTTGAAATCAATCCACTGAACTTGCATTAATTTGAATCACAGCCTTAACCACTGATTTCTTAAGGAAAGATTTTCAGCATATTAAAACGAGTATAAACTTAGGGCCTACACATTCCGCACTCTAGATTAGCTAGTCTAGATAGTAGTCAAACTGATAAACTCTTCTGAGTAGTCAGTAAGATTATTATCTACTCCAAGCTTATTTGGACTCTGTAGTTTCTCAAATATCAGTTGAGTTAATTTGAAGTTTAAGAAAAGTTTGCTTTCGGGGTTATTTGTCTCAGTAGACTCTTGACTCAGGGCAATTTGTGCTTCTCAGGACTGAATCTCAGGACAACCTGACTCACTGATCTCAGCTAAGTTTTAAAAGTTGAAAAATCACTATACACGTGTATTCCCCCCCATACACGTGTGACACTCGTTTACACCGGGACCAACACAAAGTTAAGTTGGTTTACAACCATCAAGCGGTGACATTTTCATGTCCCTATAAAAGTCCCGTTAGATATAGATCCGAGCAAAAGATGAGGGTCTTTAAGTACTCATTGGAACGAAATCTCCGGTTTACTTTTAATTTTGATGGAAGACATCCTATCAAGTTAATGAGAAAACTATATTTTAGTGAGGAACGTTTTAAAAAGTGGGATATTAATTGCTTAATCGAGATCCATGAAGTCTAAGTCATAATTGAGCAATTACGGGCGCCGGCTACCCAAACATGATATACACAGACTCACAAATATTTGGGCGTCGTCTACCCAAGCATTTAACACGGTCCGACATTTATTGGGCGCCGCCTACCAAAACATTTATAACACGGACTTAAACGTTAACTAATTTAGAAAAATAAACAAATTAACAGTGGATTTTGTTGTGTTCGATATAATTATTCAGCATTAATCGAACATGTAAGAGAGACACGTGTAATATTTATTAAAATAATCATGCCCGATGGACAAGTGTGCTCGCCGCTCGCCGACCAAACAAGTTTGTTCGACCAGCTCGCCACTTGTCAACTAAGCGAACATACTCGCTTATGAAGTAAGTTTTGTTCGCCAGTTTTCCATTTACCAACCAAAGTTGCTCAACCAGCCTACCGAGCAAATAGGCATGTTCGCCACTCAGATCAGGAAAGAAGGAATCAAATAAGCTGAGTCAAGTGATCTGAGGACTCAGACAAACCTGAGGGCTCGGACAAGTCTGAGGACTCAGACAACCTGAATGCTCAGATATCCTGAAGGGTCAGTATGCTCGATACTCAGATATCCTGAAGACTCAGACATCCTGAGGGGTCAGTATGCTCGATGATCAGATATCCTGAGGGCTCAGACATCCTGAAGGCTCAGACGACCTAAGGGGTCAGTATGCTCGATGATCAGATATCCTGAGGGCACAGACATCCCCAAGGCTCAGATAACCTGAGAGCTCAAACAACCTGAAGAACTCAGACATGCTCGACAAGGACAATATTCCGATATAAAATTGATATGGTTTAATGGGGTGAACAAAGCGGTCAGCCGAGAAAAAGATTGATTTGGACGACCAAAAGAGTGCCTGATAGACAAGCAAATGCAAAGATCAACCAGGAAGACGAAGTTGGAAACGTGGCAGCATTACATGAGTTCTTGCATGACCCGAAGTCTCCAACTCATGCATGCCAAACCAGCTCATGCTTGTCAAAGTGCTATAAATAGAAGAAAAAACAACAAGAGACGGGTTACAAAAAAAATTTCCCAAATAGAGGTGAGGTATAGAAAAATTCGAGAGTTCATGCACACAAAAACCCTAGCACTCTTATACCAACTTTCAAAATTATCTTCATCCGTAGCGATTCATCTTCATGAGACGTATCATATATTGTACGTGTAAAACTCGCAATACTACATCCCTGGCTTGGTATGCCCCCAGAGTAGTCATTTCTAGACGAACTGGGTCAACAAATTCTTCTTATTTACAGTTTATTTTACACGTGCATATTTTGTTTGTGAGTTGTCACCAAATTAGCCACATAATAATCTCCAAATAAAACGACTCGCAACAATTGGCGCTAGAGGAAGGGGACCAAAAAACCAACCCATACACAAACCAGTAGTTAGCCGAGGCAGAAAAAAGAAATATAATGCCTCAATCTAGGAACACACAAACAGAGAGGTCGGGGCAAAGTCGACCTCACGACCGGAAAGAGGCTCAGCGCCAGCCTCACAAAGATCAGACAGTGGAGACTATCAATCTTGAGGATATAGCCAATGATCAGGCGGCCACAACGAAGGCCATCGCTTTCTTGCTACGAGCACAGAAAGAGAGGGCCGAAAAATAGTTGGCCAAGTTAAAAACTCAAGAAGATGAAGAACGACGCTCGCATACACCTGATAGCGAGCAAGTTAAAATGAAAGCTGCGAAGCGGGCTAACAAAAAAGCTGATGATAAGTCTGATGACGAACAACCTCAAGGGTCCAGACCATCAGCGTTTGGACGTTTGAGGCTCTCCGCCAAAGACCGAATCGGCAATAATAGGCGACAGGATCTAGGGAAGGAACAACCGATAAACAAGCCAGCTCATTCAGATCCCCATGATCATCCGCATGCTGAACAAAAATCGACTGGAACAAAATTATCTATTCATCATCGATTGGGTAGTCAAGCACAAACTTGGAAAGGGGGACTGCCCCATCACGAGCATGACCTACTGGGTCCTCATGATGGGAAACAACCCCGATCCAAGTCTTTCAGATCCACCAAATTTGCGGAAATGCAAAAAGCCATCGAGGGTTTACAGGCCGACCTGGCCGCGACCAAAGGACACCCTCGGGCGAGCACAATACCATGGTCGCCACTATAACCGGTGATCATGGCGGCCGAAATATAAGAGAAAGTGGCGAAGGCCCAACCACCAATCCCCATGTTCGATGCTGAGTCAAACCCACACGTCCATCTCAGCAAATACTTAGACTTTATGATCGCCATTGGAGCCACAGAAGCGACGCAATGCCGATCATTCCCCATGACTTTGGGTGATCGGGCACATAGATGGTTCTCTACTTTGCCCGCTGCGTCTATCACATCCTTCGCTCAGTTGGGGCAGCAATTCCTGTCCCATTTCTCATCCATGTGTGCTCGCCCAGCGCCAAAACAAAGGTTGGCGCATTTTTCCCAACTAAGAGGTGAGTCTGATCGAGCATACATCGAAAGATTTGATAAATGTTTGTATGATGGGGCCCCAGTTGAAGAGGATGCCAAGATCCTCGCGGTGGTCGGGGGCCTGACCCTGAATTCTGACATGTGGAAAGCTATGCATCAAGATTGGCCGAACACATATTCAGAATTCCAAGAACGAGCAGCCAAGATCATAGCCATGCAGGATCTGCTCGCCCAGTCACGATTGGGTCAGGAAGCTCCAACTAAGAAAGTTTTTGAGAAGAAAGTGATGAATGAAGGGGGGTACAAACCCCCAGGCTCTTTCAAACCATTCGAAGAAAGAGCAGAAGCAAACGCCCTACGAAGTCTTTTGGGCGTTTCAGCAGAAACAATTTTCAACCAAATCAAAGATCGGGACATGTTAGATAGGCCTCGAAGAATCATAATGGACAAGCATCGGCTTAATGCTTCCAAATATTGTAATTATCACGAGTACATCGGGCACAATACAGAAGATTGTCGCAATTTACTTCGTTAACTTTGGAAGCTATAAGAAGATAATCGTCTTACCCAGTTCCTAAAAAAGCTGGCGAGCAGAGACTCCCGAACAGAAAAAACAAAAGACCGAAGGGGTAAGCGTAAAGCCAAACAAACATTTGACAGTGATCCCGAAGAATCACGTAAGAGGTCTGAATTACCCAAAAGAGGGCCTCCTACTGTGGGTAGAGGTTGAGAAAGTCAAGAGATCCACATGATACGTCCTGAATATGGTCCAGTGGGTGGATGTTATCAGGCACCAACATTATCGAACAGACGAAAAAAGATGGAGATGCGTGCCATGCAAAGCATTCAACAGGTGAAGGTGGTGAGCACATCAGCTAGCACACCACCCTCTCACCAAATCATGTTTTCAGAAGACGATCTCAACGGTATAATCACCCCCCACAATGACTCTCTAACCATCAGTGCTCGTCTCCTCGGGTTGAAGGCGCACCGACTCCTGGTCGATACCGGAGCGTATGCGAACATTTTGTTCGTCAACACTCTGCACCAAATGGAAAAGCAAGTTGAGGACTTGAGCAGTTATATTGAACCGTGTGATCACACCATTATGGGTTTTGGGGAATCTGTAACCCGACCCTATGGTATGATTAGGTTAGGAGTCGAGTTAGAATCAACTCTAAATCCGAAGATTCGACGAACTAGAATGCTAGATTTTGTAACCGTTGATGCTCCGTCTACTTATAACAGGTTCCTAGGTCACCTGTTTATTCAGGAATTTAAAGTGGCCTATTCTACGTATTATTACTGTGTTAAATTTCCAACACAAGATGGAACGGGTAGCGTAAAAGGAGATCAGAAAAAAGCTCGAGATTGTTTGCTATCATGCGCACCAGAAAAGTAAAATATCATTAACATGATGGAGCAAACATGGGAGATCGGAGAGTCAAGCCAACAGGCAAATGCGCTGCCAAAATATCCTTTGACGAGCACAAATTTAACGAGCACAACTCCTTGCGCGAACACAGGAACCGCGAACACAGAGTCCGGAATGGTGACTCATGTCCCAGATCTCCCAGATCTAATGAATATTGATCCGCCAAATGAGCTACCAAACCTAGAACCTAGCGTAGGTTTTGAACCTATGGAGGTTGATGACGAACATCGGGGGTCGATCCAAGATCCTCGGTGGAAACAAAAAAGAAAGCGAGCAACACCTGTCGAACAACTGGAGTCTATCAATATCGACCCGAACAGACCTGAGTTAGAAGTGTTCATTGATTCGGAATTACCTGAACCAATTCGAACAGAAATGATTGCTTATCTTCAAGCAAACTTGGATGTGTTCGCTTGGTCGCACAAGGACATGGTTGGCATTGATCCCAAACATGCATGTCACTCCCTCAACCTTGATCCAACACAGACTCCAGTTATCCAGAAGCGCAGAAAGTTCAGTCCGGAAAAGTATGCGGCAATGAACAATGAAATCAAAAAGTTGCTCGATAATAAACTGATTCGAGAAGTAAAATGCCCAAGATGGCTTGCGAACCCTGTGCTCATCCGCAAGTCCAATAGATCTTGGATATTATGTATTGATTTCACTGATTTAAACAAGGCATGCCCAAAAGATAATTTCCCGATGCCGCATATCGATTATTTGGTCGATAATACAGCAGGCCATGAGCTCATGACCTTCATGGATGATTTTGCTGGCTATCACCAAATACCCAAGCATCCGGATGATCAAAAGAATACGGCATTCTGCAGTGAAAAGAATATGTACTGTTGGCAACGCATGCCATTCGGATTAAAGAATGCCGGAGCAACATATCAGCGTTTGGTGAACAAAATGTTCGACGAACACATTGGCCGAACAATTGAGGTACATATTGACGATATTGTGGTAAAGAGCGAACACAAGAAAGACCACATCACCCACCTCGCACAAACGTTTGATATACTCAGGGAGTACAACATGAAGCTAAATCCGAAGAAATGCAGCTTTGGGGTTCACTCAGGAAAATTCCTCGGACATATGGTCAGTCAACGGGGGATTGAAGCTAACCCATCAAAGATTCAAGCCATGCTCGATATGCAGGCCCGCAGGAGTGTGAAAGAGGTCCAAAAATTAACCGGACGTTTAGCCTCCATAAGCCGGTTTATATCACGAACTGGGGACAAATGCAAACCTTTCTTTGATGCATTAAAGAAAGGGAAATTCCAGTGGACCGAGCATTGCCAAAATGCATTTGAATCATTGAAGCAGTACCTTGCAGATACTCAGACACTGTCTAAGCCTGACCCAGGCGAACAACTCTATCTGTATCTTGCTTCATCCGAGCATGCAATTAGCGCTGTGCTCGTACGAGCAGAAGGGACGACCCACTTGCCCGTTTACTATGTAAGTCAAGTGCTCAAAGAAGCCGAGCTCCGGTACCCTCCACTGGAAAAATTAGCATATGCTCTCGTTATGAGTGTTCGAAAACTGCGACCATACTTTTTCGATCCCTCAGTCGAGGTACTGACCACATTCCCATTGCGACAAGTCCTCCACCGACCAGACACTGCAGGCAGACTACTCAAGTGGGCGGTGGAGTTAGGACAATTTGGCATTACGTTCGCCCCGCGAGCAGCAATGAAGGGCCAAGCTATGGCCGATTTTATGATCAAGTTGACATATCCACAAATGCCCGAAAAAGCTATCGACCAACCATGGCATATGTATGTTGATGGCTCATCAACAAGTTCAAGAGCCGGAGCAGGCGTAGTTCTCATCAGCCCAACTAGACAAACGTTCACAACAGCAATCCGTTTTGATTTCCTAGCTACAAATAATGAAGTTGAGTACGAAGCTTTGATCGCTGGACTACAGATGGCTATGACAATGGGAATTCAAAGGCTGATGATTTACAGCGATTCTCAGATAATTGTTTATCAAGTAACTGGCGAGTACGAGGCCCGAGGTGAACAGATGGCACAATATCAGCAACTAGCAAAGGAGTTTGTTGGGAGATGAATTTAATAAAGATATATGATTTTGATTAAGATCCCAAAACCCCTAAGTATGACATGTTCAGAATGATCTTGATAGTTGAGTCAGGATTCAGTTTTAGAGTATTCAGGATGTTATCTGCAAAATGTATAGTCAGCAGATATAGTTTAGGATAGGTTCTGAAGACTCTGAAGAACTCAGTATATTTCTGAAGTATCCGAAGTTTCAGGATGAAATTGAGATATCAAGACTCAAGATGATCTTGAGTAATCAAGACTCAAAGACGAAGACTCAAAGACATCGGTCCAAGATAAACTACAAAAATTCAGAAGACCCTGAAGACTCAGAAGACTCGAAAAACACGTAAGACGTAAGACCGAAGAATCAAGATCAAGAGTCTTTGAAGGCACAAGAATTATGAAGACTCAAGAATCTTGAATGCTCATATGAAACTCGAGTGTTCCGAGGCACTGATAATATCTATCTGAAGGATGCAATACTGAGAAGATCGCGATTCCTTAAGAAGTTAGATATTGCCAAGACATTCAAATGCAGACAAAAGGAACTAAGTCAGAAGTGTTGTTAAGGTTATATCAAACTCAGAGTTTGTAACCAAAAGAGCCATTGAAGGTGTCTACCTTTAACTGGAGACAAAAGTCAAAAAGAGGAAGACGACATTGTACCATATCGACATCGATAGTGACGTGTTATTTTGAAAAAGATGTCGGATGTACAAAAGTTCGGATCGCAAAAAAGTGAAGACCGGCTACATGAAAGGCTATTGCCTAAAACGTGTTAGGGAGTTTCAAACCCTAAATATAGCCGTTTCACACACCACAAGAGGGAACTCACGAAGTTATCTCTCCAAAGGATAGTTTTCAAAAGTGACCTTGGTGTATGCCTATAAATACTGGTGACCCTCTACATTGTAAGGTTACGGGAAATTTATACGCAACTCAAGAGCTCAAACTTATTCTTGCAAAAGTGAAAGCACTCGAAAAACTTAGAATTTCCCAAGTGCTTCGATATTGAAGAGAGCTCACTATACTAAGCCTAGCTTGATAAGATCTATCCAAAGCTTAGTCGAGATATCCTAACCCTTTGCATTGTGCTTCATTGTAAAGGATATCTCATCCTAGTTGGAAACCAACCGAGAAACCCCCAAAACCCTTGAGAAGGTAGTTGGAGTGTGTTTGTTGGTGAGAAAGAGTTGTAAAGAGTTAGTAAACTACGCGGAGTAGTCAGAAAACTCTAGAGGAGAAGTTAGTAAGCTACAGGGGTAGTCTGAAAGCTTGTGTGATTTTGAGTAAGTAAACTACGGAGGTAGTCAGAAAGCTCAAGGTCGGGTTGAGTAAGTAAACATACGTGGAGTAGTCAGAAAACTCAGGGCCGAGTTGAGTAAGTAAACTAGGCAAGGTAGTCAGAAAGCTCAGAAGTTGATAGTGAATTTTCTCGAAGAGTCGGGGAGAGTGGACGTAGGAGCTTGAGTCTCGAACCACTATAATTGTTGTGTTCTTTATTGCTTTTTTATCCGTACTTAATCTGTTGCATTGACTTGTTTTGAAAGCATACTTTTCAGCGATATTGAGTTGGAATCAATCCTTTGAAGTTGCATAAGTGAATCTGACCTAATCACTATTTCATAAAGGGAAGGTGTTTTTTTCAAAGAAAGCTTAAAAGCGAGTATAATCTAAAGGGCCAACCATTTCAAGACGGTGAGTAGCTAGAACGAGATAGTTATCAAACCGAACTCTCTTACGAGGATTGATAAGTTAGTTATCGATCCAAGCAACTCGGGATCTCGGGTGTTCGAGGACTCGGTTGGGATTATCTCGAGGTATCTCGAAAGCATTTCGGGATCATCTTTGTCTCGATGAGACTTTGACTCGGAAGCGATCGTGCTTCTCGAGAACCTAATCTTGAGGATTATCGACCCAGTGACCTCGAGAAGAAAAAGTTTTAAAAAAACACTGAACACGTGTATTCCTCCCCCCATACACATGTAAGACTCGTTTGCACCGGGACCAACAGAGTTGCTCGAGCAATTCGAACAAGTTTTCATAGAACAATTACCACAATTGGGTAATTCGATTGCTTTTTGCTTTTTGCTGCAACGAAAAATGAGTGAGCGAACACAATTGACATTGTGGTCGTCACAACTTGTTCCCCATCAGTTCCTAGAGTTTTGGTCACCCATGTGATGAGCGACGAAACTGGATGACTCAATCTGAGTTATTTACAAAGGGACTTCTCCCGAGAATAAGGCACAAGCTACTCGCCTCAGATTACAATCTGTTCGTTATACAATCTTAGACGAGCATTTGTACAAAAGAAGTTTCTCACTTCCACTATTGAAGTGTATTACGCGTGAAGAGGGTCACGTAATTCTGGAGCAAATCCATGATGGAGTATGCAGAAACCATACAGGTGGGCTCGTCCTGGCACATAAAATAATCAGACAAGGTTATTATTGGCCGACCCTCAAAAAAAAAAAGAATCGCGTATGCTTTGCAATGGCGTGCAACAAGTGACAGGTACATGCCCCACTTATTCATAGCCCACCTGAAGAATTAGTGTCAGTTTATAGCCCATGGCCATTTGATAAATGGGGGATCGATTTGATCGGCCCATTTCCTACTGGCACATCGGGAGTAAAATATGTTGTGGTCGCCGTTGATTACTATACTAAATGGGCGGAAGCCGAAGCCATTGTCAAAATCACCGAACAAAGAATGTGGAACTTTGTTTGGAAAAATATCATTTGTCGTTTTGGGCTTCCCCAATCATTAGTAACGGATAACGACAAGCGGTTCGATGGAAGTGAATTAAAAACAAAATTGTGCTCATTTGGGGCATAAAAAACATTACTTAACTCCGTATTATCCCCGATCAAAGCGGACAAGTTGAAGCCGTTAATAAAATTATCAAGCATACCCTCAAGGCGGACTTGATAATTCAAGGGAGGAGGAAATTTGAAGAGTTGCCCAAAATTTTATGGGCTTATCGAACAACTTTCGTAACATCAATCTGCGAAACCCCGTTTGCCACGACATTTGGTGCGAAAGTTGTTGTACCCAAGATAAATCAAGATTCGAGTCATCGAACAATGACTTTTGGAGAGCACATCAATGACGGCGCCGCCACGAAAAGTGAACTGTTAGAAGAAAGAAAGAAGGGAGGTCGATTTCAAGAATGCCATGTACAAAAAGAGATCGAAAAAGTTCTATAACTCCAAAGTCCGAACACGCTTGAGTTCAATGCGAAATTTGGTTCTAAGACGAGCAACGGGGGTATCAAGTGGTGTGTTTGGCCGAGCATGGGAAGGTCCATTCAGAGTTTCAGAACGTTTGTTAAACGGGGCATATGACTTGGAAGACCTGAATGGAGTCCCATTGTCCTACTCGTGGAATGTGTCAAATTTGAAAAAATATTATCGAATGACGAACGAGCATAACTAGCGAACATAATCGATCCACATAGTCGAAGCGAAAGCCGCAGTTGGCGAACATAATTGGCCACATATTTGAAAACGAGCATAAATGGCGAACATAATCGACCCATTCGGCCTAAAGGCGGCGCAGACAATCTGAAGGAAGAACACATCGTGTTCGACACAAATCTTCTAGAAAGAAATGCTGGCCAACACTATTGAAAGATAGAAGATACGTGTCAAAACAAGTCGAGAAGTGGTGGCAACCAAAAAAGGAACGTGTCAATCCTTGAACAAGAGCTGGCAAAAAACCGAACAGATGTCAAAGGGAGGATTCAAAGCGGACAGATGTCAAAAGAAGGAGTAAAAGCAAGAAGGCCAACACCAACTAGCTATGCCAGCACCAGCTTGGGATAGTTTTATAAATAGAGGCATATTGATAGCTGAAGAAAGCAGAGAAAAAACAGATGAAAAAGAAAAAAATACTACAGTTATCAGAAGAAAGTTGGTTCAGTATGCCTCCAGACGAAGAAAAATCCAGCACTCGATTCAGCTATCATTCTGCTGAATCAAGCATCTGTCCTAGTACGAGCTTTGTACCCCATATGACACTCCGAGCACAGGTTGACGCTCGTTGCAAACTCAAGATGCTCGACAGAGTCATGGTAGCCACTTCACGTTACTCACTGCTTATGCAGTAGTAAATCACTAATCCCCTATGCATCCCCAAAATCTCCTCCGAAGGAGAGGGATGTCGTGGTTTCCGCTCGAAGCAACATCACGGATCTTGATGCTCGAGCATCTCTTGAAGGGGACGAGAATGGTGCGGTGAGATTTTTTTCGCGCTGATGATATAAGCGGCGGCGTGCTTTCGCCACGCGTGCTCATGTCCGCAGCTACCCGTATAATCACAACTTGTCCAGGAAGGACAAAAGCTTATCTTTCTTCTTTGCTTGAGCATGTTACTAAAAAGGTAGACGGGGATGATCGCCACATGCTTGTCAACATCAATTCCACGGACAAGGTGAGGCCTGCTCGTGTCTACTCAAGACAAGGTTTAAATTCAAAACCATACTCTGATGTTTATAGTTGTGTAATAGACAGTCTTCTTCAAATGTAAAGGTTGTAATAGAATACAACGTGTTGCAAAAAAAATATTTTGTTTGCAAAGATTTTCTAGTTGAAGCCTATTAGAGGTCGCACCTAAGCTTGACGGCCCAAACAAAGACGAACGAGCCCAAGTCTATGTTCACCTAACGAACGAGTTCGTACTCTAATTCCCGTAGCAAAAAGTGAGTAATGGGTACGCATTCTCAAAAGACGACTCGTGACTTTACAGATACCGTAGAAAAAAAAAGATGTTGATGAGTCTTGGGTCGCAATTTAAATAAGATGGCCCTAGTACGAAGTGATCGCGCCTAAATAAGACGATCGCGAACCAAGAAAGGGGGGTACATAAAGTTAACCCATCTGGTCGCACCTAAATAAGACGATCAACCGATTGCAACATCAATAAGACAATCAAAAAACGAAAGAAGTCAGGAGCGGGCATAGGCAAACACAATGTTCGAATTCATTCAGAAGAAAAGAGGCATAAACTAGAAAGCAACAAGGCAAACATCGAGCAAAACACAAGCATCAATGAATTATCAGCAACAACATTCATCCTCAACAATTAGGTTAGAGGAAACAGTTCAAAATATAAATTCAACCATTCAGTTTTAAGTTGTTCGAACAAGATAGAAGAAAGCAAAAAATTATACAAGTACAGAAGAAACTGTTCGAGCAAAAAATGAAGAAGATAAAAAATTACACAACATTTGTTCAGTAAAGCAGGAATTATACTAAGGGACAAATTCATAGTTGGGGGTGGACGGAAGTGAAATGTCGAACAAATCATGCTCGGCCCCCTCAGCAACGGCTCCTCCAACATGGTCAGGTCCAGTGTGCTCGCCAGGAGGTACACTTTGCTCTGTCACAGGAGGTCTCCTTTGTTCGACCTGCACCTGATCGGACCCAGACTCAGCTCGGAGAGTTTGATCAGCAACATCAGCAATATTCACATCTGAGCCGTCTTCCTCATCCAGGATAGGATCATCAATCTCGATCCCTTCATGAAGATTGGAGAAATCACACAGATCGTTCAAGTCAGACATCAGAAGGTTGCGATCTGGTGGGTTGTCGATCAGGTACTGCTGGAAACTGGATATGAGTGGGGCAATTTGTTCGCCAGTGAGCATGTGGCAAGCAGACCGGATGGCATCGGCAAAGGCACAAATGTAAGAGAAGTTTGACATGGAATCAACATACTCCTCATTGTGCAATCTTGAATTTTCGAGACCCAAACGAGTGTTGGTCTCTTCAGCAATGATGAGTTGTTGGCCGAGCGAATTCTTCTCACTTTTCATGACCTCGACATCAGTACGGAGTTTACGAAGTTTGACATTCATCTCGTTCTGAACTCTCCGTATGTCGACCACCTCCTCCTGAGCAAGGTTTAGCTCCTCCCTTGCCTGGCGAGCAACTTCCTGAGCCTGGCGAGCACTCTCTTGAGCCTGGCGAGCATCCTCCTGAGCCTTATGAGCATCTGCTTGGGCCGAGGATATCTGACCTTGAGCCAACCTCAGATCATCCTGAGTTTTGCTCAGCTCGTTCACCTTCTCTTCAAAACTTCTGATCAGAGCTAAGTAATTCGCATGAAGATTGGCGCACTCAGCATACACTTTCTCAAGGATGACCAAAGATTGGCCCTGATGTACCAGGCCAAGTCGCATATTTTCCAAGGGTGTTGGACCCGTGGTGGTCTCTTCCAGCTCGGTAGTCCATGCTCGAATAGGGGTCTCGCACGCCTTCTGGACATGCTCGGGAATGCCAGGAACCTTGCGAACACTGGGCGAGCAGTAGTAGTTTTTCAAATTGGGCATCAAGGGCGCCAACCTGCTCAATCTACACATACACCCGAGCAAATAAACATGACAAGGCGAACAAAATTAACGAAAAGGGAAATAAAGCGAACAAAATGTACCTGTTCGCCCGAGCCGGATCCCATCCCAAAAACAATTTATCCTCAGGGGACCGGAGCTCAGGGTTCAAAGGGGTCCAAGTTCGGGGCCCAGCAAGAGGTGGAGAAGATGTGCCAACCTCCATTTCAATAATCTGCGCGACAGGACCAACCACGGAGGCAGCCGTTCTGATCGCCTCGGCAATAGGGGTCTGGGTTACCCTAACAACATCAGTGCTCGTCTGAGTTTGTTCGCTTGGCCCCTGCTCGCCGGTTTCCATCCTTGGTCTTTTTGGCGACGGAGCCTGTTCGCTCATCCCCTGCTCGGTCGAATGAGTAGTCCTTTTCGATCGGCTCGATTCCCCAGGGCCAGACGCAGATGCTCGGCTCACCCTGCTCGCTTCTCCTCGATTTGCTCACTGAGCCTCCTGCTCGGCTTGAATTCGAGCGAGCTCCTGAGGTCTTTTTCTTCGAGCCATCTCGGTATGCTCGGATGTACTCACGACAACAGTAACAACAGGGAAAGCTATAAGCAAAACAATTCATTATGCAAGAAAGGGAAACATCGAGCAAAAGGTACAAAACTTATGAAAATGTAAGAGGCAATCCTTACCAGCGGGATAAACAGCTACAAGATGGTGAGGGGGCACATACAAGCCTCCTTTCTTCCTCCGTTCGGCGGTATTCAGAGTCTTCACAGATCGTTCTGAGCGAGACTCGAGATCGATTTGCCAAATGCTGCTAAAATAGCCGTCTTTGGTCTCTTTGTCCGTCGCAGCTGGAATTCCTGAAATGAAGAGTAAGTTAAAATCAGTTCAAGCTGAAGAACAAAAGACACAAAAATACTTACAACGATAAACCCCAAAATCAGTGGGGATGTCCAAACGAGCATCTGGTTCGCTTCCAGAAGCCGGTCTCTTCCAATCACCCCCAATGAACCAGAATTTCTCTTTCCAATCACTGATTTTGTTCGGCACATCCTCAATGATTTTGCACTTGGCATTGGCCTGCATGAACAGCCATCCATGTTCGCCCTTCGGACGGGTCAAATGCACTAGTCGAGCAAGTTCAGCTGCTGAGGGATAATATCTGGGCTTCATTTTGCCGAACAAAGTCAGGAAGCTCATAATCATGTGCCACCCATTCGGCTTCAGCTGCGTGATGGTGATGTTCCATTCCACGAGCAAACAAGTGATAGCCGGATGGAGTGGGAATCGAAGGCTGGCTTCCATTGTGTCCAAATTCACAGCAACACAACCCTCAAGGGGCTGGTCTGCTCACTCATCAGGACCCGGTGCCCAGAAAAGACATCTTTAGGGGTTTCGTAATTTCTATACAGCTGAGCGAGCATATCTACATCAATTATGCTCGCAATCTTGCTCACTGGGTACTCATTCTCAACTCTAATTCTATGAGGCTGTTCGGGCCAATCAAAATTATAACGAGCATTATACTCGTAATATGTTGGGCTATGAGGGACACCAACAGGGATATCAAGTTCAGTATTTTGCTCGCCGCCTATCCCTATGTTCGACTCATCGACATTCACAACCATCAAGATTTCCCCCCTCACATTAACATCAACACTATCTACAACCCCAGACCTAATTTGGGGTTGGGGCAAAGAATCATCACTCAAATCATCCAAAAAATCACTACGGGCTAAGTCCCTATCCAATTCGTTTAGGGCTTCATCGGAATCGGAGGAAAGAATGGCAAACGGTTGCCGAACTTGCCAATGAGACCCTGAACCCGAGACATTTGTCTCCTGCGCGTTAGCGTCGCTACGGGGGATTTTACCGACAGAGAGGGAAGAGGAACTATGGTGGTCCGATTCTATTGAAACAGAAGAGTTTGAGCGAGATGCTATAATCGCAATGAGACAAAGTATGCAATGGTTACCTGAGTAAGATCCTTCGCCGAAATGATGAAGCCCTTGCCTGAATGTTTAGACGCGAAAGAGATTGAAGACAAAAAGAAAGGAGAAGAAGAAAAGAAAGAAAAGAAATTGAGGTGGCGAAATGAGGTATTTATAGATATCAGATTCAATTTTAAAAATCTGGCACAGAATACGAAATGACGTCTACAATGGCCCAATCAAATTATAACAGCCGAGCCCCATGATGAATACAAAGCAACCCGACTGGGAGTATTGTTGTGTTCGATATAATTATTCAGCATTAATCGAACATGTAAGAGAGACACGTGTAATATTTATTAAAATAATCATGCCCGATGGACAAGTGTGCTCGCCGCTCGCCGCTCGCCGCTCGCCGACCAAACAAATCTGTTCGACCAGCTCGCCACTTGTCAACTAAGCGAACATACTCGCTTATGAAGTAAGTTTTGTTCCCCAGTTTTCCATTTACCAACCAAAGTTGCTCAACCAACCTCACAGGCAATAGGCATGTTTCGCCTCGGTCGGGAAAGAAGAATCAAATAACGAGTCAAGTGATCGAGGACTCGGACAAACCCGAGGGCCCGAGACAAGTCGAGGACTCGGACAACTTTCAATGCCGAGATATCCCGGGGGTCAAGATGCTCGATACTCGAGATATCGAAGACTTCGGACATCCCGAGGGGTAAGATCTTCGATGATCGATATCTTCGCGCCGGACATCCCGAAGGCTCGACGACCTAAAGGTCAGAGATTAGATTTCGATGATCGATATCCCGAGGCACGACATCCCCAAGACTCGAGATAACCCGAGAGCTTGCACAACCCGAAGAACTCGAGACATGCTCGACAAGGACAATATTCGATATAAAATTGATATGGTTTAATGGGGCGAACAAAGCGGTCCACCAATCAAAAGATTGATTTGGGACGACCAAAAAAAGTACCGATAGACCAATAAACGAAAGATCAATCAGAAAGAAGTTGGAAACGTGGCGAGATTACATGAGTTCTTGCATGGTCAAGTCTCCAAAATTTCTCATGACGCCAAATCACCACTTGTCAAAGTCTTATAAATAGAAGAAAAACAACAAGAGAGGCAGCGGGTTAAAAAAAATTTCCCAAATAGAGGTGATTTATAGAAAAATTCGAGAGTTCAATGCACACAAAAACCCTAAGACTCATATACCAACTTTCAAAATCATCTTCATCTCAGAAGCGATTCATCTTCATGAGACGATCATATATTAGACGATGTAAAACTCGTAATACTACATCCCCGGCTTGGTATGCCCAGGAGTAGTCATTTTTGCATTTAATGGGTCAACAAATTCTTCTTATTTCTGATTTATTTTATTTGGGCAAGATATTTTGTTTGTGAGTTGTCACCAAATTAGCCACATAATAATCTCCAAATAAAACGACTCGCAACAGATTTAAATAAAACCTTTTAAAATGAATTTAATTTTAATTAAAGATTCATTATAAGATTATTAAAATTGATTAATCCAATTAATCGTCTCGGTCCAACTGGAATTTTAATCTTTGAATTGTATCCAATAAAATTCCAAAATTTAACTTTTATTTATTTTAATACTGGGGGCTCAGGTGTATTTCTAAAATTTGCACGGGAGGGCCTGTCTCAAATTGAATTCGCAAAACAACCCTCTTATATCATCACCCAACCAAAACGAATCCAATTCGAAGTCCAAACACCAAATTAGCCCAATTTCATAATCAAAATCACATCATAATTAATCAAATTAATTTCATCCATTCAATTGAACCAAGAACCAAAACAATCAAAACTGTCCAGGTTCGTTCCAAAGCAGAACAGAAGGCGATAAGGCGATGCGATGAGAATCGGCCAGCAACCCGACGTGGGTCGCCAACGCCACGCCCAGCGTGCGGGCGACCCATCGTCGCTGCAGAGGTAACTAAGGGGTTTGCACAGTGCCCCACCGCCTTGAACGATTTCTAGTTCCAAACCAGATCGGCAAAGTCAAGTGAGCGAACGAGTCGGCGGCGCTTCACCATGAATCGCGGCGAAAACGATTGACGCCTCCAAGTCAAGATCGGGATGCTTCGGGAATCGCGCCATGGGCTCCCGCTCGCGTCGCGAGGCGCAGTGCCTAGCACCGGCCATCGGTGATGCTGCGTAGCACCGCCGGCCGAGTAAAGCGCTAGGGGAAGTGCGGCGGCGAACCAGGGAAAACCCTACTTCTTCAGTTTTGGGCGAAGACGAAGGGACGAGCGACTGGGAATAAAAATGAAAAAGGGGTGTGGTTAATTATAACCGTGCCCCACTGATTTAATAAAAAAATTTAATTTTAAAAAATCAAATTTGAATGCAATTAAAAAAACAAGAGCCTGGAGCTCTAATACCACTGTTGGATAATAGAGACACGTAAAACACGTAATCAGATGCGCAGATGAAATAAAGTTCACCAACAACGAACAATTAATTGCATAATTAAATACAAGTAAACGTACACAAAATTCTTACAGTAATTCGTATACAGTTTTCACTACTATGGTATCCACGTAATCCCCAATTACGGACTTGCACAGATTTGCCAGCGTTGAATCCCGAGATGAAATTGCTAGAAAAATTCTAACTCTAGATCTTATGGAGAATAATGAATTAACGTTGTTTGTGAATTCCCTAGAGCTTATATATATAGGGAGGCCCAACTTAAACCCTAAGCTAACCCAATTAGGGAAATAAAATCCATAATCTTGAATTAAATTAACTTCTTTTAATTTAATTCCTTAAATATAAATCTCTACGGATTTAAATGCCTTATATGAAAATATCTACGATTTATTTTTATATACATTAAATCCTACAATTATATTCCAAATATAATTATTAGGAATTCTTATTTAATTAAATCTAATTTAATTAAATATTAATAATAATTAATTCCAAATTAATCTATTATTAATTGCTTCTCCATAAATTAAATATTAAATCCAATTTAACATTTAATGAACCAACTATAACCCGTAAAAGGGAACTACTTGTTGTGTGACCCATAGGCCCTCATATACCGAGCGATTAGTCAAACTAACGGTCTTAATTGAACCCTAGTCAATAAATCAGACATTCTCAATATATGAGGTACGTTGCGAGAAACATGCAACTACATGTAACTGTAACGTGGGCAATTGCGATTTCCTCCTTTCATTCACGAATACTCGATTAGTCTTGAACATGATGAAGTGTCTATTCCAATAACTTAATTAATTTATCTCAAATCATTAATTGATCATTAGTGTCACACTTAGTCACAAAGTCTAAGCTAACATGCATTGGTCAATGACTTAGATCCAATTATGATGATAAGATGAATATTCTCTCTAAATCTACTTTGAGGAATGAATCCTTTTCTTGGCTCAACTACCACGCACATGCACTTCGTGATGAACCCAATCCAAGCCCTATCTACCCATGGAAGGGTGCAAGCATTAGTCATGGTCAAAGTTCATCACTCCACACATGTCGTGCGTATTGACCTCAAGTCAAAGGAGTATCACATCGCTCCCACTAACCGAGACACCCGTTGACACATCTAGTGGAACTACATCAAACGGTTTCTCGGATGGGTATACCAATACCCTCTAAGGTATTTGTGCATCCATCATGAGATATCTAGTATCTCGTAGTAAGTGAGATCTTACTACACTCTCTAAGAGTATGATGCAGATCGCACACCAATCTCCATTGCATCATCAATATCCCTTTCTTGATGATCCTCGATTGGGGTTATTTAAGAATCATGCTTAAGTCATCTGAGTTCCCACTCACTCAATGACAACAGTGACTCAAGGGAACACATATATGAATAAATGCAAACAATCAAACATAATATTCTAATGAGTGTAATGCCATACATTTAATATTAAACAAATAATAATATTAAACCAATACTCGAATATGAATCGGGAAGTGATTAAAGAATGACATAAACAGCAAAATTGGTCTTGAGCTCAATGCCCAAACGACCAAGTTTCTTGATTAGCCCAATCGTCTTTAACACATGAGGAGAAACCTTCACTCCCTCAGACAATCAGCATCTAAACAGATCTCTCATCACTTCATAAATCTCGAAACAAGATTCAGAATCAAAGAGATCCTTCAGATGCTTAATCATCTCGAAAGGAAGCATCTTCTCATGCTGCCTTTGCAATTCGGGAGTCATCCGAGTAGCATAACACACTGAGTCTGGGAAGCATCCTCTTGATGCTTCTTCTGAGCTGCAGCGTCAAATGCTTCAGCCTCTTCAGTACCAGTCTCCGGGGTAGCAGGGATTGGCGTGTCCAACACGTACTCAATCTTTTTTTGTTTAAGCACCAAACACACGTTTCAGTGCCAGTTGAGAAAATTTGGCCCAGCCAATTTGTTCATTTCCAAAATGCTTCTCAGTGATAAGTTATTCATTTCAACAATCCTAGAGAGATAAAATAAAATGGGAATTAAAACACATAATTCCTATGATCAATATTCAGCAATCAAAATAAACATGGCCTTTTAAATTTATTTTGTCTCCATTATTTTCACATATTCAATGACCTCATCGGAAGAATACGAATTTATATCCAATATAAATTATAATGGACTAGGATCCACATTCCTACTATCACAATATCTGCTTGGGCTGATTACTATGATAGCAGAACTGGTAGGTGTCCAAACCAATTGCAAAAAACTGCAACTCCTAGTTGATTGAACCTAGTTCAATCGGATGCCCCTTGACCTTCGTTTCCCTGCTTGGGCTGGTGAAACAAGGTCAAGTTTATTTACAACCATCAAGCGCCGATACTACGTGTCCTTATAGAAGTCCCATTAGATGTAGATCCGAGCAAAATACTTGGGCCTTAAATACTCATTGGAATGAAATCTCCGGTTTACTTTTAATTTTGATGGAATGCATCGTTCAAGTTAATGAAAATCATATTTTAGTGAGGAACATTTTAAAGGCGGGGTATTAATTGCTTAATCGAGATCCGAACATGTTAATCTACATCACATTTGAGCATCTATTGGGCGCCGCCTACCCAAACATGACATTATACGGACTAACACTTATATGAGCGACGCCTACCCAAATAATTAATACGGTCCGATAATTATTGGGCGCCGCCTACCCAAACAATTATAATGCAGACTATAAAGGCGTTAACGTAATTAAATAAACAAGTTAACAAGTGGGATTTCAATAATCCTTTTAAAACTAAATTTAAAATTCAATTTTAAATTCAATTCATGATTATTAAAATTAATAATTAATCTAATTAATTATAAAATAAAATACAATCTTATTTTAGGTTTAAAAATAATCTTAATTAATTTAAGAAAACCAGATTTTTTAATCATTTATTCGCAAGGGCTCAAGTGCAATTTTCTAAATCTTTGCACAGAGGGGTCCGTTAGAAATCCAATTTGCAAGACGGCCCCTCCCTCATCACTGCCCAAAAATCATCCATCAATCAATTTCAACCTCAGTTCATCAAGAATAATCCAATTAGCCGATTGAACAATCATTATTGTTAAAATTTCATCATTCAATCAAAATGAAGAACGAAACCAGCACAAGGACGGAACCTAAACGAACGAAGTCAGTAGCATGCAAAGCTAAAAAACAAGGATTCCCAGAAACATCGAATTCCAGAAGCAATCGAAACTAAAATCGCACAAAATCAGTATGAACAATAAACGTAAAACAAGCAACAACCCAAAAAACTAGAAACTAGAAACCACAAAAAAAACCACCAGAAACCAGAAACCAGAAAGGAGCGAACGTGTCACATAAATCAAAGCCGGTGTCCGACGCGAGTTGCCATCGCCACCTCAGCACGTGGGTGACTCATCGTCGTGTTCAGGAAGTGGTGCGTCGAAGAAGAGGGGTCGCGCGCGGAGCCGCGGACCCCAGCGAACTGGTTCCAAACTCGAATCACGAAGAAGACGATCGAATCGGCGGCGCGTCGCCACTGATTCGTGTCGATTCCGGTGGCGCACCGCCTCGATCACATCAAGGGGATCACCGCCGCAAAAAGAGATGAAGAATAGAGGTGGAGCAAAATCGACGGCAAAATCGCAATGCCTGAGTCACGAACTCCCGCACGCGTCGCGAGGCCACGACACCTAGCGCCGGCCTCAAGCGATGTGGCGTAGCGTTGCGGCCGTGTGAACAAAGTGGAGGAGTGGCGGACTGCTCCTAAAGAAACCCTAGAGATCGATTTGGGGTTATTGCTCGAAGAAGACGACCCGTGCGAAAATAAATAAGGGGTGCGGTCAAATTCATCAAATAATCGACCGTCCCCACTTTGAATAATTTTTTTTAAAATTTATTTAAAACCAATTTTAATTATGCAATTAAAACAATAAGCTTGAAGCCCTTTAACTTGAGGTCAATAAGCTTGACATGTGTGGAGTTATGAACTTTGACCATGACTGACGCTTGCACCCGTTTATGGGTAGATATGGCTTGAATTGGGTTCATCACGAAGTGCATGTGCGTGGTAGTTGAGCCAAGAATAGGATTCATTCCTCAATGTGGATTTAGAGAGAATACTCATCTTCTCATCATAATTGGATCAAAGTCATCGGCCGATGCACGTCAACTTAGACTTTGTGGCTAAGTGTGACATACATGATCAATTAGTGATTAGAGATAATATGATTAAGTTATTTGAATAGACACTTCATCATGTTCAAGACTTAATCGAGTATTCGCAAATGAAAGGAGAAAACCGTAATAGCTCATGTTTCAGTTACAGGTGGTTGCACATTTCTCGCAACGTACCTCATATATTGAGAATGTCTGATTTATTGTCTAGGGTTCAATTAAGACCATTAGTTTGACTAATCACTCGATATATGAGGGCCTATGGGTCACACAACAAGTAGTTCCCTTTTACGGATTATAGTTGGTAAATTAAATGTTAAATTGGATTTAATATTTAATATATGGAAAATTAATTAATAATAGATTAATTTAAAATTAATTATTATTAATCTTTAATTAAATAGGATTCCCAATAATAATATATGGAATATTATTATAAGATTTAATGTATATGCAATCAAATCCGTAGAGAGTTGATATACATGGGAATTAAATCCATAGAGATTTTATATATGGAAAATAAATCTAAGAGATTTATTTTATAAGATTAGGGATTTTATTTCTTAATCAGGTTAGCTTAAGATTTAAGCTGGGTCTTCTATATATATATGAGCTCTTGAGAATTCAAAACAACGTTAATTCATTATTCTCTCCATAAGATCTAGAGTTAGAATTTTTCTAGTAAATTCATCTCGGGATTCAGCGCTGGCAAATCCGTGCAAGTCCGTGATTGGGGATTACGTGGATACCACAGTTGAGAAATCCGCTCTCGAGTTACTGTAAGATTTCTCGTTATGATTATTGTAATAGTTTATGCAATTATATGTTCGTTGTTGGTGAACTGTTTACTTTCGCTACGCATGTATTACGTGTTTACGTGCCTCTAAATTCCAACAATAACATGTTAAAGACCTTTGAGTCTTCCACTGCTAAGGGAAAACCCATGCTCATGGTGAGTGCCTCTACTTCTTCTGCTCCGAAAGGAAAGAAGAAGTTAAGAGGCAAGGCAAAGAAAGGCTCCAAGCCAAGCTTCCTTAAGTCCAAAGGTGGAATTCAAAAGAGGAAGAGGGTGGACAAGGATGTATGCCTCCACTGCAAGTAGAAGGAGCATTGGAAGAAGGACTGCAAGGTTCTAGCAGTTGAAAAGAAGACACAAGGTGTCTCAACCACTAGAATAGGTATGTTTGTTATTGAGATAAACATGTCCACAAATGATACTAACTGTTGGGTATTAGATACCAGTTGTGGCTCACACATTTGTACAAATGTTCAGGGTCTCATGGATAGCAGGGCAGTGAGGCCGGGTGAATTCGCTTTACACGTTGGGAATTGAGCAAGAGTTGTTGTTGAGCGTGTTGGCATTTACGTTTTAGATTTACCCTCTGGTTTTAGACTTGAACTGAATAATTGTTATTTTGTTCCTTCTATGACCCGCAACATTATTTCTATTCCGATGTTGGATATTGAAGGTTTTTCCTTCCATTTTGTAAATAATAATTGTTATTTTTCGCTTAAATGTGATGTGTATGGAAATTCACCTTTATCTAACGGTTTATATTTGTTGCATTGTGGACATAACATTCTTAATATATAAAATAAAAGACTAAAACTTAGTAATCATGAAAACTCGACTTACTTTTGGCATTGCAGACTTGGTAATGCAAATGAGAAAAGAATTTCAAGGTTAAGAAAGTTAGACTACTTAACCCCATTCGACTTTGAGTCTTATGGACATTGCGAATCTTGTCTTAAGGGCAAAATGATCAACAAACCCTTTTCTGGGAAAGGGGTTCGTGCCAAAGAAGTTTTAGAGTTGATCCACAGTGATGTTTGTGGACCATTGCCCACTCTAACTAGGAATCACTTAGGCTACTTCATAACTTTTACAATTATTTCTCTAGGTTCGGGTATGTGTATCTGATGAAACACAAATCCGAATCTTTTGAGAAGTTCAAAACGTTTAAAGCTGAAGTAGAGAAGCATCTTGGTAAGAGTATTAAAACTCTTCGATCAGATCGAGGAGGAGAATATCTTGGCCATGAATTCACTGATTATTTGAAGTTGCATGAAATCCAATCACAATGGACTCCTCCCGGCACATCCTAAATGAATGGAGTATCCGAGAGGAGAAACCGAACCTTGTTGGACATGGTAAGGTCCATTATGAGCTTTTTGTTAGTGTTAGTGTCCTAGAGACAATCCATTGTAAGGACATAATACTCAGATAATATTCAGTATTGGTTTAATATTATTGTTTGTTTAATATTAAATGTATGACGTTGCACATCATTAAAATATTATGTTTGATTGTTTGCATTTTTTCTTATATGTGTTCCCTTGAGTCACTGCTGCCATTGAGTGAGTGAGAACTCAGATGACTTAAGCATGATTCTTAAATAGCCCCAATATAGGATCATCAAGAAAGGGATATTGATGATGCAATGGAGATTGGTGTGCGATCTACATCATACTCTTAGAGAGTGTAGTAAGATCTCACTTACTGCGAGATACTAGGTATCTCATGATGGAATCACAAATACCTTAGAGGGCATTGGTATACCCATCCGAGAAACCATTTGATGTAGTTCCACTACATGTGTCTACTGGGGTGTCTCGGTTAGTGGGAGCGATGCGATACTCCTTTGACTTGAGGTCAATACTCACGACATGTGTGGAGTGATGAACTTTGATCATGACCGACGCTTGCACCCGTCTATGGGTAGATATGGCTTGGATTGGGTTCATCACGAAGTGCATGTGCGTGGTAGTTGAGCCAAGAAAAGGATTCATTCCTCAAAGTGGATTTAGGGAGAATATTCATCTTCTCATCATAATTGGATCTAAGTCATTGACCAATGCACGTCAACTTAGACTTTGTGACTAAGTGTGACACTAATGATCAATTAGTGATTTGAGATAAATTGATTAAGTTATTTGAATAGACACTTCATCATGTTCAAGACTAATCGAGTATTCGTGAATGAAAGGAGGAAATCGCAATTGCCCACGTTTCAGTTACAGGTAGTTGCATGTTTCTCGCAACGTACCTCATATATTGAGAATGTCTGATTTATTGACTAGGGTTCAATTAAGACCGTTAGTTTGACTAATCGCTCGGTATATGAGGGTCTATGGGTCACACAACAAGTAGTTCCCTTTTACGGATTATAGTTGGTTGATTAAATGTTGAATTGGATTTAATATTTAATTTATGGAGAAGTAATTAATAATAGATTAATTTGGAATTAATTATTATTAATATTTAATTAAATTGGATTTAATTAAATAAGAATTCCCAATAATTATATTTGAAATATAATTGTAGGATTTAATGTATATGGAAATAAATCGTAGAGATTTTCATATAAGGCATTTAAATCCGTAGAGATTTATATTTCGGGAATTAAATTAAAAGGAATTAATTTAATTCAAGATTAGGGATTTTATTTTCCTAATTGGGCTAGCTTGGGAAATAAGCTAAGTCTTCCCATATATACGAACAATATCACTTCATATTTTCTCCATAAAATCTAGAGTTTGGATTTTCCTAGCAAATCTGTCTCGGGATTCAACGCTGGCAAATCCGTGCAAATCAGTAATTGGGGATTACGTGGATACCATAGTAGAGAAATCTGCTCTCGAGTTACTGTAAGATTTCTCGTTATGATTATTGTAATATGTATGCAATTAATTGTTTGTTGTTGGTGAACTTTAATTTTTGCTGCGCATGTGATTACGTGTTTTACGTGCCTCTATATTCCAACAGTGGTATCAGAGCTCAGGCTCTTTATTTTAATTGCATGAATTAAACTGGTTTTTATAAAAAAATTATGAAAACCGTGGGGCACGGCCTTTTATTGGACAAAAGGAACCCCTTTGTTTTTCTTATTCGCATCGCTCATCTTCCCAACCCACGACTTAGGGTTTTCTGGGAAAACTTCTCCGCCGCTGTTGGTCTTCCTGGTCTTGTGGGCCGCGGTGATGATGCTTGAGCCGGCGGCCTCGCGCGCAACTCGCATCATCGCACGAGCCCACATCTCCCGTCGCACTCGTCGTCTCCACCGCCGCGATTTGAGAGTTATTCCTTTGAATTCATCTCTTTTCACGGGGGCGCCCTCAAATCGTCTCGAATCGTAGTGGTGTGCCACCGATTCATCTCTATTTGAGTCTATGTTGCTTGAATCCCTTCGAGACCTGACCCCTGTGTCCGTCCCAATTCGATTCTTGGCTGCTCGCCATCGAAATCAAGACGAATAAGTGGCGGTGCATCTCCAATTCGATTGTGTCCCTATTCTGGTTTTGAACCAGTCCGTGATGGGAAGTGAGCCTTGGCCCCGCGCGCGTGCTCCACACGGTTGAGTCAAGACGGCGACGAAGTCACCAGCGCTTCAATGAGCGATGGCGATGACTTCATGCTTTCTTGCTGATGTTGACTTTGCTCATTTTGGTTTCGATGCTTGTTGGTTCTGTCTGAGATGTTTCGATTAATTGTGCTTTCTGGGTATTGCTCGATTAATTTTTGGGTTTGGAATCGTTGAAATTTGGAATCTGAATAAACCCTAATAATTTGGAACAGTTTTGGGAATTTTTTGGAATTATTCTGATAAACTGTGATGGATTATTGAATGTTTGGTTTGGATGTCCCGATCGGAAAGGTTTTGGAAACCGGGCCATGATGAGGGGAAGGACTGTGCTAGAAATTGGATTTAGGACAGACCCTTCTGTGTAATTTTTGAAATTACACATGATCCCTCAATGAATAAAATAAACAATAAAATCGAATTTTGGAATTAATAAAGTATTAATTTAAAATTTGAATTATGGTTGGACCAAAATAATTAATTGGATTAATTATTTCTTTTTAATGATTTAAAATCGAATTAAAATTGATTTTTCCAAATTCGGTTTAAAAGAAATTGTTAAATCCACTATTTAACTGGTTTATAATTTATTTCGTTAAACGCTTTTACAGTCCGCGTTATATCTGTTTGGGTAGGAGGCACCCAATAACTGTCGGGCCGTATTTAATGTTTGGGTAGACGACGCTCATATAAGTGTTAGTCCGTGTGAAATCATGTTTGGGTAGGCGGCGCCCAATAATTGCTGAAATGTGATATAGATTAACATGTTGGATCTCGATTAAGCAATTAATACCTCGCCTTTAAAATGTTCCTCACTAAAATATGATTTTCTCATTGATTTGATAAGATGTCTTCCATCAAAATTAAAAGAAAACCAGAGATTTCATTCCATTGAGAATTTAAGGCCCTCGTCTTTTGCTCGGATCTACATCTAACGGGAATTTTATAGGGACATGTAATGTCGCCGCTTGATGGTTTTAAACCAACTTAATTTTGTTTCACTTGCCCTCGCGGGGAACAAAAGTTAAGGGACTTCAGTCGAACTGGGTTCGATAAACTAGGAATTGCAGTTTTTGCAATTGGTTTGGAGACCTACCAGTTATGCTATTGTGATATTCAGCCCTCGCTCGGATTATGATAGTAGGAATGTGGATCCTAGTCCATTATGATTTATATTAGATATAAATTCGTATTCTTCCGAGGTCGTTGAATATGTGAAAATAATGGAGACAAAATAAATTTGAAAGGCCATGTTTATTTTGATTGCTGAATATTAATCATAGGAATTATGTGTTTTAATTCTCATTTTATTTTATTTCTCTAGGATTGTTGAAATGAATAACTTATCACTGAGAAGCGTTTTGGAAACGAACAAATTGGCTGGGCCAAATTTTCTCGACTGGCACCGAAATATGTGTTTGGTGCTTAGGCAAGAAAAGATTGAGTACGTGTTGGACACGCCAATCCCTGCTACCCCGGAGGCTGGTACTGAAGGAGCCGAGGGGTTTGATGCCGAAGCTCAGAAGAAGCAACAAGATGAAGCTTCCCAGGCTCAGTGTGTTATGCTCCTCGGGATGACTCCCGAGTTGCAAAGGCAGCATGAGAGGATGCTTCCCTTCGAGATGATCAAGCATCTGAAGGATCTCTTTGATTCTGAATCTCGTTCCGAGATTTATGAAGTGATGAGAGATCTATTTAGATGCCGGATGTCTGAAGGAGGGAAGGTTTCTCCTCATGTGTTGAAGATGATAGGGCTAATCGAGAAACTTGGTCGGTTGGGCATTAAGCTCAAAACCAACATTGTTGTTTATGCCATTCTTCAGTCACTTCCCAATTCATATTCGAGTTTCGTTGTAAACTTTAGTATGAATAAGACGGAATCGACTATGCCCGAGCTGCATAACATGCTAAAGACTTTTGAGTCTTCCACTGCTAAGGAAAAGCCCGTGCTCATGGTGAGTGTCTCTACTTCTTCTGCTCCGAAAGGAAAGAAGAAGCGAAGGGGCAAGGCAAAGAAAGACTCTAAGCCAAACTTCCTTAAGCCCAAAGGTGGAATTCAAAAGAAGGAGAGGGTGGACAAGGATGTATGCCTCCACTGCAAGCATAAGGGGCATTGGAAGAAGGACTGTAAGGTTCTAGCAGCTGAAAAGAAGACACAAGGTGTCTCAGCCACTGGAACAGGTATGTTTGTTATTGAGATAAATATGTTCACAAATGATACTAACTGTTGGGTATTGGATACCGGTTGTGGCTCACACATTTGTACTAATGTGCAGGGTCTCAAGCATAACAGAGCAGTTAGGCCGGGTGAAGTTGCCCTACACGTTGGGAATGGAACAAGAGTTGTTGCTGAACGTGTTGGAGTTTTTGTTTTAGACTTACCCTCTGGTTTTAGACTTGAACTAAATAATTGTTATTTTGTTCCTTCTATTACTCACAACATTATTTCTATTCCTATGTTAGACATTGAAGGGTTTTCCTTCCATTTTGCAAATAAAAATTGTTATTTTTCGCTTAATGGTGATGTTTATGGAAATGCTCCTTTATCGAATGGTTTATATTTTTTGCATTGTGGACATGATATTCTTAATATACAAAACAAATGACTCAAACTTAGTAATCATGAAAACCCGACTTACTTGTGGCATTGTAGGCTTGGTCATGCAAATTAGAATAGGATTGCAAGGTTAAGAAAGTTAGACTGCTTAACCCCATTAGACTTTGAGTCTTATGGAAATTGTGAATCCTGTCTCAAGGACAAGATGACCAACAAACCATTTTCTGGGAAAGGGATTCGTGCCAAAGAAGTTCTAGAGTTGATCCATAGTGATGTCTGTGGACCATTGCCCACTCTAGCTAGGGGTCACTTCGCCTACTTCATCACTTTTACTGACGATTTCTCAAGATATGGATATGTGTATCTTATGAAACACAAATCTGAGTCTTTTGAAAAATTCAAGGAGTTCAAAGCTGAAATAGAGAAGCAACTTGGTAAGAGTAAAAAGACTCTTCGATCGGATCGAGGAGGTGAATACCTTAGCCAATAGTTCATGGATTACTTGAAGTTACATGGAATCCAATCTCAATGGACTCCGTCCGGAACACCGCAGATGAACGGAGTATCCGAGAGGAGAAATCGAACCTTGTTAGACATGGTAAGGTCCATGATGAGATTTTCCTCTCTTCCAACATTCTTATGGGGATACACGCTCAAAACCTCAATCTACATTCTGAATATGATTCCATCCAAATCAGTTTGAGCATACGCCATATGAACTATGGTGTGGCAGGAAGCCAACTTTTTCACATATAAAAACGTAGGGTTGCCCCGCGATTGTGAAAAAGATGATCACTGATAAGTTGGAATCTAAAGGTGAAAAGGGTTACCTTGTGGATATCCTAAGGAAACAAGAGGATATTATTTCTATCTACCTGAGAAACAAACGATAACTGTTTCTAGGCAGGCCAGGTTCCTTGAAGAAGACTATGTCTTCAAGGACCAAGGCCGTAAGATGATAGAACTTGAAGAAATTCAAGAACTACAAGATAACCAAGAGACTAATATCTTGTCAAAGAAACGTGACAAGGAATCAGTGGGAGCATTCAGCTCACATGGTGGAAGTTTATCACTTAGTGATCCTCTTTCAGCCAGTGGGAGCGTAAGTGGAGTTGCATTGCCTTCGCAACAAACTCCAAGTGGGCTGAATGAGAACAACATAGTTCTAACTCACGCCCAAGAAGCATCAGAAAGTGTTGCTCTTGAGGACTCTCTGGAGATTTATATTCGATGATGCACCACAAAATTTTCACGATCAGAATGTACAGCCTGCACAAACACAGCTCCGTAAGTCTACTAGGATTCGTAATCCGCCCACTAGATATTATGGTTTCCTCGTAGAGGAACACGCTGATAGGGAGATCCTGGACAAAGACGATCCCAGAACTTACACTGAGGCAACATTAGACGTTGACTCAAAGAAGTGGCAAGAAGCCATGAAATCCGAGATGGACTCGATGTATACCAATCAAGTTTGGGACTTGGTTGAGTTGCCGAAAGGGGTAAAACCCATAGGTTGTAAGTGGGTCTACAAGCGTAAGACTGATGCAAACGGTAAGGCACAAACCTACAAGGCCAGGTTAGTCGCAAAAGGTTATAGTCAACGCGAAGGTATTGACTATGATGAGAACTTTTCACCTGTTGCCAAGATCAAGTCCATTCGAATTTTACTTGTTGTAGCAGCACATTTAGATTATGAGATTTGACAGATGGATGTCAAAACAACCTTCCTCAATGGGAACATTGATAAGGAGGTATTTATGACTCAACCAGAAGGTTTTGTATCTAAGCCAAAGTCTAATCTTGTGTGCAAGCTTCTAGGAGTTGGAATATCCGATTTGATGAAGCTGTAAAATCATTTGACTTCATCAGAAATTCGAAAGATCCATGCGTTTATCGTAAATGCAGTGGAAGAAATATTGTTTTCATACTTGTGTATGTCGATGACATATTAATTATGGGAAACAATATCCCTCTCATGCAGTCGGTAAAATATTGGTTATCAAGGACCTTCATGATGAAGGACCCTTGTGAGGCATGCTACATCTTAGGGATCAAGATCCATAAGGATAGATCCAAGAAGATGTTGGGACTGTCACAGTCAACCTACGTAGATAAGGTGTTAAAGCGATTTGCGATGGAGAACTCTAAGAGAAACTCTCTACCGACATGTCATGGGATAAAGCTGTCTAAAAAGGATTGTCCTTCGACAGACGCTGATATCCAGCGCATGAAGGATATACCATATGCATCCGCAATTGGCTCCATCATGTACGCCATGACTTGCACAAGGCCAGATGTGGCCTTCATTTGTTATCGAAGATTGGTAGATACCAAGAGAATCGGTGAACCTCATGGATTGTCATCAAGAACATTCTTAAGTACCTTAGGCGTACTAAAGATCATTTCTTGGTCTACGGAGGAGGACGATCGAGCTAGTTAGTTGCAATCGGGCTATCTTGCCGATGAAGTTTCAATCCGATTGTGATGATTACAAATCACAGTCGGGCTATGTTTTCATTCTCAATAGTGGGACGGTTAGTTGGAATACTTCCAAACAAGAGACTACCGCGGACTCAACAACCGAAGCTGAGTACAATGCTGCGGAAGAAGCTGTCAAAGAAGTTGTCTGGATAAAACAGTTCTTAAATGAACTAGGGGTAGTTACGAGTGCTAGCAGTCCAATAAAGTTATATTGTGACAACAATCTTTGGTGTGGTTAAGGAAGCTAGATCCAGATCAATGTAAATATGCATGTACCGAGGCGTTATCACTTGATAAGAGAGATAATTGCTAGAGGAGAAATAGAGTTAGAACGTGTCCCCACAGAGGATAACCTGGCTGATCCTTTCACCAATGCTTTGAGTGTTCATGTACACACTAGACATTTTGATGGTCTAGGGGTTAGACATGTAGGTGATTGGCTCTAGTTCAAGTGGGAGATTGTTAGTGTTAGTGTCCTAGAGACAATCCATTGTAAAGTGTAGGTCCCGAACGGGTTTTGTGAGGGCAGAAGTCTAGAGGGGAGGGGTGAATAGACTTCTGAAAACTTTTCGTGCAGATCAGGTGTGATGGCAGTTAGCCTGATCAGAGTGCAAGTGAATCGGTTTGGATCGATATCTAACTTACTAATCGCTCAAGGCGGATCGATTCGGTATCTATCGGTTTAAGCGATTTTGTGCGGAAGCTAAGTTTTACCCGTGTGAAAAACCAGTTTTGATAAATCGATTCCAAAGTCATCTTTTAACCCGGTTGACTAGAGTGTCAAACTTGATCGATCGAAGCTTGGTGCTAGGTGATCTTAACTTAGAATATGTATCTTCGCTTTAATAGTTGTGTGCGATTGTGTAAATGATTAATCAAAGCGGTAAAGGCACACAAGATTTATAGTGGTTCGGACAAACCCGATTCCCCACGTCCACTCTTCCCTACCACAAGGGGCACCAACCAAAAACCAACTGGACTTAGATTTTTGTGTTAGTCCAACACAAGACAATCGAAGCCGGATATTTAAAGAGTTCTCACTCAACCGATCCCAGAAATCAGAACTAGAAACCCTAGTCTGAAATCTTGCTAAACAACTTAATCTAACTTTGGGTTTGGATAAGATTGTTTTGATTCCAACTATGAAATCTTTTCTAGTGTTTAAGGTAGCCTATCAGCTATATGAAAAGATTTCTATGCTAAGAACTTATGGGATGAACACTTAGACAAATAATCTTCTAGTTAGTGTTCTTCGATGCGGAAATCGATTATAGCTTGAGCTTCTTGATCGTTTGGGGGTTTAGTATCTTCACTCGAAGTGTGATCCCATATTTATAGACCTCGAAATCAAAGAGCCGTTGGAGAGCAATTTGAATTTCAGGCTATATTTGGTAGGTTTGTAGGATTGATGCGACGTGCTTCAGGAACGGTGTGGCCGAAAGCGTGAATAGTGTCTTTTATAGCTAGAGAGAAAGCGACCAAATCCGTGAATTTACGGGCTCCGATCATACGTGTCTCGTTCTTATTGGTTAATGAGCGACTTTTCGGTGTTGTTCTTCCAACTAAGGTTGACATTCTTCTTATTCGGATCATCGACGTATGATTTGGTGAAACATCGATTTTCACTGGTGGTGACCGATCAATCGAAGCGATCGATCTACCGATGGAGTCTTCGGTGCGGTTGACTTAGCTTCAACTAGCAGACTCGGCTGATGTAGGTCTTCTGGTCTGATCTTCTAGAAGTCATCTGATCTTCAAGTATTCTGAGTTTGAGCTTCATGACTTCAGCTGAGATATCTGACTTTATCAGATCGATCTGATCTTCTGTTCTTCTCTTGCATTCTGGCCTGTCGGATATCAGCTATTCTTTGGATCTTCAGATCTGACCTATACATATTGAGGTTCCCCCTCAATATGTGAACTATCTATTACATCAGTTGTTCTATACAATAATTATCAACGGTATTCTATAAATCCGGTAATATAAACATCGATCACTAATGTGTCCGATTTGGTCCTATTACATGTGTTTTAGAACTTTCATCAAAACTCCAAATTTCCCAACAATTTCCCCCTTTTTGATGAAACCAAAACACTTGAGAAACCAATCACAGTTGATAAATATAGAACAGTAAAGAGCACATAATCAGAAGACAATGAGATTTTGTCTTAGGATCAGAAAATAAACTTTTCTCATTAGATTTGTCGATTACATATTACATCAGAAAAGTTTGAATTTAAAAGCAGCTGATCCTGAGAAGTCTTCTGATTCTTCACTCTTTAGGCTTGTATCCTTCTGGCATCTCTCTTTGATCTTGAGGTACGTTGAAAATCTGATATAGTTTCCATTTGACATCATTGGTCTGCTGAGGATCAGTTATGCGCAGTTTTGCTCAGGATGTCAAAATAGAATCTCTGAAATGCCAGTCTGTCAAATGAGCCATCTGCCTTCTTCGAGTAATCCAACAGATCATACTCTTGGCGAGATATTTTTACATTGATTATTTTGGCCTCATTTTCCAGATACTTCAGAAAATCTGGATGTTTGTTTTCCAACCAGTTGAGGAATTCAAAGATCTGGGAGATTCTTCTTGTGGAACAAGATCAAGAACAAAGGCATCCAGAAGCCATTCACTTCTGATCTTATTCCATTCCTCAAACCTCTCAGCATGTGCAGCAGTTTTTGGAATGATCTCATCAACTCTTGCTGGCAACTGAGGTTTTGGTACAGATTTTCCAGCCTTTCCTTTCTTCGCCCTTGATCTGAATTTCTTCTTCAGATCTTCTGCCTCTGTCAATTTTTCTGCCCTTCTTTCTTCTTCACTAATTCGAACTTCTTGACAATCGCCCTTTGGGCCGGTTTCCAACCCGATTTCTTATCTTTGAATTTGGCTAATTTGTCTTCTTGTGACTTTCTTAGTCTGAGTGACTGGTATAAGTTGTGATGTCCCAGCACCCGCAGCAACCTTTCTTGCCTTTGACTTTTCCATCTTTTCAGAAATTTCGTTAGCAAAAAGATCCAGATGGTCTAGTCTTTGTCCATAAGATTCAACTGTCTGAATCAGGTCTTCTGTTGTTCTGATCGTGTCAGTTGGTTTCTCACTGTCCTTCCCTTTTTGGTTTGATCAAAAAAAGCGTTGAGTGGGAGGTCGAGAGAACCAAGTCGCCCGATATCGCCTACTGTTGAGATCGCAGAACAGATAAACCTTGAGCTTGAGCAGTTAGACTTTGAACCTTCGAGATCAGCTCAGTCTTGACAGATTCCATGGCAGTAGAGAGGGTAAGAATTAGTTTGTCAAGTTTCTCTTCAGTCAATTCTAGCTTTTCAGTGAGCATCAGAAAAGAAACTTGTTGTTGATCGACTGAATTAACTTGTCATCAATCGATTTTATAAGTTGGCGGAACCACGGTTCTCACAGTTTGGGAGAAGCGATCTTTGATTGCCTCAACGGGAAATAGCCAATTCCCTTTGATCTGTTATTTCTTTGAGGCCAATCGCCTACGATCGACTATCACTCCCTCAACTTCTTCTTTTCGGAGATCTTTGAGACATGATCGATCTCCGAAGTTGATCGGCGGTGATGTGAGATGTAGGAATGTTATCGTCACTTGATCGGTTTTGATTGTTTGTGCCTCCGGTGGTTGGTCATGAACGGGCAAAGACACCGGTTCCACTATCATCGGCAGCTCCGCGATCCTTCATAGGCATATACGCTTGAGGAGCTTCTTGGCTAGATCTCGATTCGCTTTGTTTGATCAACCCCGGCTTCTCGTGGATCGAGCTTTAATTGATTCAAAGCGATTATCGGCTCATTTGGTGATCCTATTTTGAGCGATTTCTTCATATCGAAATCAAAATCGCAAATTCATCGGCACCTCCCATCATTTCTATAATCATCATAAAATCGAGAAGCTCTTTAACCAAGAAGATCTTTCCATGTGAGGATCTCCATAACTTCCTCTTTGATAACGGGATGGGCTACCGACTCTGGATACATCGCATCAATATCTCGTTCAATTTGCATCGACCATTTTCCGGTGATGGTCTTGGATGATCTGGACTCGAGAATTATTTGTTCGGATCGACCAAATTCGGTTGATGAGATGTAGAGGGTCTCCGTGGTGCTTGAGTAGGCGGAAGTTGGTGATTGGCTCGACTGTAGAGGTTCTATTGTCGAAGCAATTACGTCGCCTACGCAACATGTAAGCTTTCGGAGTTCATGAACCGATGTAGTTTAGGAGTTAGCGGACGGTGGAAAGAAGGAGAAACATGCTTTCATGAGCTTAAGTCCGAGCGGTGAATCGACTTGAGTTTGAGGAGAAGGAGATCGTTCGTCTCTTGCTCCTTTCTCGAGAATGTTCGGGCGAGCTCTCAACTTGAGAAGCTTTGCTGTCGATTTTCACGATCTTTGTTCGCAAGATCAGTGATCGACGCTCCTTCATTATCATCGACTCATCTTCGAAATAGAGTCATGGAGGCTGTTTGCCTTCTTGGCCTCTTCTCCCGAGCCTTCATTTTCGTTTTCTTTTCTTCTTTTGGGGAGCATCTGGTGTAGGCGAAGGCTGCCTCCTTGGTTTTTTCCTTTCTTCACCTTTGGAGGAGTGGGGCGATATCATCATCGGTGGCCCATATATAGTGAAGTTGTTGTGAGGAAGGCCTTGTAGGACTTAGGTCCATTTCAGTTCCATTCGGCATTTGGCGGTTTGTCTTTCAAGATAAGCGCAACCTTGTTGAGATTGTTGATCCTCTTCTTCAGATAGACCTACCTCCATTCATTAACTCCAAAATTTTCATGTTCTTGGAGTAGAATGGCCTTCAGGAAGCCATGCCAATTGATGTTCTTGGCTTCATCAATTATCGCGACCATGCATGCAGTTTTGCCGGATGTTAGAGCATACGAAATTTGAATGAAATACCCATGATTGTTTTTGACAATATGTCAAACAACAATCGGTATTTTTTTTAGCATCGGTCGACAAAACCGCGATTCGATGTTTGTCGACTTCCTCAAGAGTTCGTTTCGATCGGCTCATCTTCATTTCTCCCTCAGTCTGCGCAGACGAGATTTCGTCCTTTGGGCAAAATTTGAAGCGGACATGTTATGTCCGCGATTCGACGGTCGATCTCCTCTCCGATTAATCAAGAGATCGGTTCATCTCGGGGGTGTTCAGATCCACCTTCAAATTCCTTAGGAATTCGAGTGCTTCATATTGCATCTTTGGATTGCGATGGAGACACATAATTTCTCAAGGCCTCCTTTCTTCAGAATTTGTTCCACTTCCATGGATTCTGGATCCCGCGTAACACCAAATTGTACGAATTTGTCATCGACAATCTTTTTCGCTAGATCAGCATAGTTGCACATAATCTTTCCCATACCGTGAGTGGCCATCTACAACAAGATAGACTCGATTAAAATTGTGCACATACATAAAGATATCCTGTAGATTATCAGACCTATTCACAGGCCTAGTAATCGATAAACACATAGGGATATCAAGAAAAGATAAGGCATATCGCAGGATAACATATATAGACACAATCTATAAGATCAAAGGATTTTGAAAAAGAAAATCATCAAATAACCAGAAATTACCAGATTCTGTTTTTCGAAAGATAAGTTTGAATTGCAGGAAAAACTCTTTGAATCATAGAAAAGTAATTTTGAGTTTTCAGAGAATAAATCGCAAGTTTTTGAGAATAAGAAAACTCTGGTAGGGTTTGATGAAACATATAAGGTGGAGGAGGGAAAATCGAGATTGGAAGATCAAACGTTTGAAAGTTTAAACGATTCAGATTGAGCAGTTTTGATCGTGTGGTCAGGAATAGCACGTACGAATACCTTTTGGATTTAAAAACACATATAGTGGCATTTAATACATGTACCCCACGTCCGCATTAAATATTTGCAGGATATACGTCACAAAGGTAATGAGTACAGTAAGGCAAGTATCAGATAAAATCAGATAAGTAAGCAATAAACAAGGAAACAGAAAAGCGTGTCGGTTGGATCGATATTGTATGTCGATCAATACCACTTGTAGTTGTTGATTCCACTTGTTGATCTTAGTTTTACGCCTAATCCTTATAATTTCCCCAACCGTTTTTTTCAAACCGATCCGCTTCACTTTGCTTCGATTTCCTTTTTCGATCCTTTCCTTGGGTTGAAGTTCCCCTTCAACCGATATTTCATTTTCTTATAGTCGATATATCTCGATTGTTGAGGTATCAAGCTCAACTGATCTTCCTCATCGATCGATCTCTTATCTAATCGATTTGATTGACCTAATCGATTCTACTCGGATCAAGCCAATTCTTGGGATAAGTGTTCCAAAACTTAGTTCTTGAAGAATTGAATAGTAGTCTCGATTCCCTAAGTTGCACGATTTGACATGTGTAATAGTAGTCCGGATTCTTCGTAATGTCAAATCACCAGTAAATTTATCCATTACCCGATCGTGTGTTTCCTACATTTGTCCTTCAGGATGCAGATTTCTCTAAAAGGCTTTGAGAAATCAATTTTGCATTCGCACCCTTGCTTGGCCTCTATAAATTGGACCAATAATTTACACAACATAACCCATTCACCATACTTATCTTCTTTGTAAAAATCATGCATTCTGGTGAACCCTTATTTCCGGTGAAACTTCCGGCAAAAACCTTTACCCATTTTTCAATGATTTTAGCTTCTCAAATCAACCCTGTGTGTCCCTTATCACTGTTTTCGTCGTCATCAAAGATTTCACATACAATTGTTGCCAAGCTTCTCTACCACCAAGGCGGCGGATCTGCTGTCGCAACTGAGAAGACACTTCTCCTAACCGTATGCACCTTGTGTGTCTATCGAGATGACAGAACTAGCATCAACAGACTCAGTCTGATATAAAACATGAGTTTGATATACGGTCTTGATCGGACAACAGCTGATCTTCGTATATCAACTCAGTTTTTTCATGCGACACATGTGCCCATAAGGTCTTTGAACCACTTTCTTGGTACATGTGCTCCATTTAACAGCTGGAGAGCCCATTGACTTCAGGTCTAAGGGCTTCTGGCTTAGAAATCCTAGCAAGTCCTCTCTCACTCCATTGATTTTAGCTTCTGCGAGTGCCTTTAGGATTATTTCAAAGCCTTCTTACCCTTGTTAAGTGGGGGAAAATGAGAGCATCAGATCTTAAAATCTCTCTCTCTCCCCCTCTTCTAGGGTTAGGATGAGGGTTTAGGGTTATAGGTTTAGGGTTTTCGGTTTATGACTTATGTACTGACCTCCGGGTCCTCTTGTACTTGTAACTTGTAATGTAAACCTGACCCTCGGGTCTTTATCAATGAAAATTTCTATTATTCCATTGTTGTGTAAATTTCCTGTTTTCTTATGCGATGTAAGCTTTAAACTTGTGAATCTTGCTTGTTGAATATCAGCTTAATCGACTTACAAAGTATGAAATAACCGAACAGATTTAATCAGATAATCCTTTAATCTGATCAGTTCCTTTAATCTGATCAGTTCCTTTAATCTGATAATCAGTAAATCTGATCGCCTTCTTATATAAGTTCCTTGACTGATCTTCTGATCAGTTGAGATACCAAACTCAACTGATTTCACTACACCTGGTTAGTCTCTTAACCAGCTGGTTCTGGAGAATAGTCCATCAAGCATTTTAGGCGCTTTTTCTCCAAGATCCAGAAGCCCTAGCTCATTGCACAATTCTCTGAATCTGATCTCAGCTAGTGGCTTGGTTAGAATATCGATTTTTCGTATATCAAGTATGAATCTTCTCCATTCTGATATTCTTCTTTTCAACATGATCTCTTATAAAATGGTGTCTGACATCCACATGCTTGCATCTTGTATGTAGAACAGGATTCTGAGTGATTGCAATAACACTATTACTATCACAGAATATAGGTACATTCTTAGCTACAATGTTATAATCCCTCACCGCCGACTAAGCGGAGCGGTTGGGAACAACAACTTCCTGCTGACCATATATTCTCGCTTCAATAGTAGATGTCATGAATCGATGTCTGCTTCTTTGAAAACCACGAGATCAGTTTACTTCCTAAGAACTGACATGTTCCTGAGGTTGACTTTATGTCAATTTTGCAACCTCCATAATCAGAATCAGAATACCCACTAAGCTCTAGATTATCATCTGATGGGTAAAATAAACCAAGGTTTACTGTTCCCTTTAGATACTTAAGAATCCGCTTAGCTGCTTCTAGGTGGCTTTGCATTGGATTGCACGAAACCGCACATACACCCCTTTGCGCAAAAGTGATATCCGGTGGTCTGGCGGTCGGTATAGTAAAGATCCAATGAGAGCCCTATATTCTTTCTGATTTGTTTTCTGACCATCCTCATCTGGATCCATCTTGAATCCAGTCATCATAAGAATTTTGGCTTCCTTACAATTTTGAACTCCAAACTTAGCCAATAAACTCCTAGTGTACTTTGCTTGGTAGATGAATATTCCTTCTGTATTTTGTTTAACTTGTAGACCCAGAAAGTAACTCATCTGAACCATCATGGACATCTCGAACTTCCCTTGCATCAGTTTGCTGAATCTTTCACATAGACTCTTGTTGGGAGATCCGAAGATGATGTCGATCACGTAAATCTAAACCATCGTAATATCTTCTCCATCTTCTATTACGAATAGGGTTACGTCCTTTGTTCCTTTTAGTGAACCCCATCGTCTATCAAGAATCGAGAGAATGTATCATACCAAGCTCGAGGAGCTTGTTTCAGGCCATAAAGAGCTTTTCTTAAACGGTACACTTGGTTGCCCTTTTCAAAGCCTGGAGGTTGTTCGACATAAACTTCCTCTGCTAGTACCCCATTTAAGAATGCACTTTTTACGTCCATCTGATACACCGTGAACCCTCTGTGGGAAGCATATGCTTAAACAAACGAATGGCTTTAGGCGGCGGATCGGTGCAAAGGTCTCATCATAATCAATTCCTTCTGATTGTGAATACCCCTTAGCAACAAGTCTTGCCTTATTCCTGGTTATGACATTTTTCTCATCCCTCTTGTTCTTGAATACCCACTTTGTGCCAATTACGTCTTGATGAGTTGGTCTGTCCACCAGTTCCCAAACTTGATTTTTCTCTTGAACCCATTCCGGCTCCTCCTGCATGCATTTAGAATCCGGCTTGTGTCTTGTAGAGCTTCATCTATTTGTTGTTGGTTCCTTCATAGGCGGATAATGAACAATACATGACACTTTCACCAATCTGATGTCTAGTCTTAACTCTATCAGATGGGTCTCCGATGATCAGATCAGTTGGATGACTGGTTATCCAGGTCCTTCTGTTCTGATTTGCGTCGGTTTGGAGAACATCATCCATTTCTGATAATAGTTCATTACTAGCGATTGGGAGTGGTGCAGAGTTATGATCCACTTGATAAGAACACGTCTCAGCTGATGTTGGACTCATCATGTGCTGATGTCTGTTCGTGGGAACTTCAGTGTTCCCCCGAACCGGATGGTTCGATTGATCTTTATCTCAATTTATGCCGAACTTCTTCATCGACGGTTTTCCGTACCTTAGGATCGATTGATCTGGTGAATCGCCTAGATCCGGAATGTATCTTTGTTATGATTTCTGATCCTTTTTCCTTGATCGTTAGCTGATCCATTTTCTGAGCATCAGGTACTGGTTGATCAGGTACATCTTGTTCTGAGGCAGATTTCTCTTGTTCAGAAGATGCTTCATCAAAGACTACATGGGGTGTTTCTTCCACAACTAGGGTTCGTCTATTGTAAACCATGAAAGCCTTGCTAGATGAGGAATATCCTAAGAATATACCCTCATCTGACTTGGCCTCAAAGGTCTTCAACTGACTCTTCCCATTGTTGTGTATGAAACACTTACACCCAAAAACATGGAAGTAAGAAACACGAGGTTTTCTGCCCTTCCACAGTTCATAGGGTGTTTTGTAGTGAGCCTTAGTCAGAAGACATCTGTTCTGAGTATGACATGCAGTGTTGATAGCTTCTGCCCAGAAACGGCTTGGTATCGCATGTTCAGCTAACATCGTGCGAGCAGCTTCTTTGAGTGTTCTGTTTCTCCGTTCTGCTACTCCATTTTGTTGTGGCGTTCTTGCAGCTGATGTCTCATGATGTATACCAAACTTAGAGCAAAAATCAGTTATAAAAGAGTTCATAAATTATGTACCTTTATCTGATCTGATTTTTACTACACTGACACCCTTCTCATTTTGTAATCTTTTAAGCAGCTTGGGTATCTTCGTTGTCGTCTCATTCTTCTTATGTAAGAATATAACCCATGTAAACTTGGAATAGTCATCCACGATTACCAGAGTATATTTCGTCACGAGATCGATTGGTGTAATCGGGTCCAAATAGATCCATATGAAGCAGCTGCAATACTCTGTTGGATGCCGGTCCAGGAATTCCCTTGAATGAAGCTTTGACCTGTTTTCCCTTCTGACATGCAACACATGTCTGATCCTTTGAAAATACTTCATTCCGAAGTCCTTCCACTAGAGACATCCTTGCTATCTTATTAAGAGTTTTAAAGTTCAGATGACTCATTCTTTTGTGCCAGAGCATACTGCTACTTTTGGAACTCTTAACAATCAGACATGTATTTCTTGGGCAACTGTTCCAATATGCTGTGTAGATCGTCCCTTTTCTTGAACCAGTTAGAAAAATTTGTTGAGTGGCTCGATTTTTGATAGTGCATTGATCAGTCGAGAACTCAACGCTGAATTCGTTGTCGCAGAATTGTGAAACCGATAAGAGGTTATGCTTTAGACCTTCGACATATGAGACTCCAATGACCTGTACATCATCATTCTCTAAGTTTCTGAATCCTTTGGTATAACCAAAGTTATCATCACCGAAAAGTACACGCGGGCCTTTCTGTTCTATGTAAGAGCTGAGGAGGTGTTTGCTTCCAGTCATGTGCCTTGAGCATCCACTATCGATGTACCAGATAGTTTCCTGCACACCTCCTTTGTTGGCCAGACCCACGCGAACCTGCAATCAAATCAGGCTTTAGGTACCCCTTTTGGATTGGGTCCTGAGGGGTTAGGTTTGGTTTTGGGGATCCATACAAACAGAGCACTTCTATTGTGATCAGTTAGATCAGAAGGCCTGATTTGTCTCCCATACCTATCAACATAATCATACGTCTCTTTATATGCTTTCTGATTGGTATGATTATTAGTGTGAGCTTTGGGTGACTTAGAAGACTTGGGATTTATCTTTTCTGTTTGTCTTCTTTTCTTCCAGTGTGGCTCAGGTGCAGCAGCCCTAGGTTTCTGATTATAGGGGTAGGTACGACTGCTACCATCAAAAGATTCGTATCTTTTTGGCATAGGTGGTTTTTGCAGTTTACCTATAGCGTGCTTATTCAGCAGCTGACCTTGATTGGGTCTCAGATTAGACTTCCCTTTTACAGGTTGTCTTTTCTGATACCTGATCTGTTGATCAGGTTGAGGTCTCTTCAGAAGAACTGGGTTCTTCTGTTGATTCCTCGGCTGATGCTTTACCAGTTGGGGTCCATTTCTGTTCCCCTTCTGGTTAGGCACCTGCCTTTCCTGCTCAACCGGTCTTTTTCCCTTATTAGATACAAGTTTGGCTTTTGGTGTATCTTTGTCGAAACTTCGTCGATTACACCTTTTTGAGGTGAATCAGCAAGGGGCTTTTGAGGATGTGGAAGGGTTCTCATACCCAAGTCCCTTCTTGTTAATCGTTGTTCGAAAATAGGTGTTCATATCTTCAACAGTTTTAGAAGATTTTGTGAAAACCTCTATTTTCTTGCGCAAATTATCCTCAGAAGAGTTTAGACTCTCATGCAGTCGGAATAGCTCATCAAATTTAGCCTGAAGGATTTTGAAGTCATCACTTGTTGTTTGTTAATTGCTAGTCGATCTTTGATCCGCTTTCTCCGATCGAAGACTTAACTTTTAGAATGTTAAGTTCCTCGATTTTTCGAGCGGCCAAACAGATTTTCGATTCAAAGCTTTCTTTGAGATCGTTCTCTTTAACAAGCCGATTATTTATGATCCTTAGCTTGTCATTTTTAAACTTCCACTATAGCATAAGTGTCTCATTGCATTGGAGAGATCATCAAGCAATTGCTCGAGAGTAGCTGCAGTCAATCTCCCCCGGTAGGTGTAAGCGGAACCAAAGCGGAAGGTTTGGAGGTTACCTCAGATTGGTCCTCCTTGGCCATCAAAGCGAGATCTCATCGTCATCCAAGAGAATATCGATCTTCATTCTCATAGAAGTCAACAAAGATTGCTTATCGACGTAAATCTTCTACAGAGGAGTATCCGAGAATCCTCAGAGGCGGATAGGAATCATCAATTCCGGATGGTAAAAGAACCATGGCTTTTTTGTTCCTGTAACGTTGCTCTCTTATGTTCCTCTTTTCTTCCCTTTCATTTGGCGTCAAGTCTGGGCAGTCTGCGCTGTAGTGACCTGGATTCTCACAGTTGAAGCACGCTCCATGATCCACGAAACCTTTTCTTCCAGGTGAATCACTCCGTCTGTATAATCTATCAGGTGACTTCCCTTTCTGATAGTAGTCTGAACTCCTTCTGTCCGATCGGTTATCTCTTCTCTCATCATTTAGATTATCTCTTTTCTTTTCATCTCCGTGATCTCTTCAATCATCAGATCTGGTTCTTTCTGGAGATCTATTGGCTGATCTCCTATCTCTTCCTCGGCTATGTTGATAATCTTTATAGAATCTTTGATACTTACCAAGTTGAAAATTTGATTTTTTCTTTTCGGTAAGCGAGAGCGATCTGTTCTGCCTGACTTATGATGTTTCCAACAGGTTCATTGGCCTTCGATCTCTGGCTTTGGTTGCCTTAAACGCAACTGATTTAGAAGTTGAGGCTTCAGCTGGCACCTCATCTTCATCTGCTTGTCCTCTTTCAATTAAATCGAACTCGTGAGCTTTAAGGCTTAAGAACAAGCTACTCGGCTTCATCTTTGAAATGTCTTGGCAATCCTTGATTACCGTGACTTTCATATCCCATTTCTTGGTGAGAGATCTTAAGATCTTGTAGTTGATGTCCTTGTCTGACATCTCTCTACCAAGTTCTCGTAGCTTATTCACTGACATAGTAATCCTTCCATCGAGTTCGTTGATGGTCTCGTTAAAGCGACATCTTGCTTTTTTTCAAACTTCACCGGTTAAACTTTGTAGCAATTGTCTTTGATCTGATCATTTCCTTCGCATATCTCAGCTAGAGTATCCGACATTGCTTTCGCAGTTTTGAGATATTTAATCTTTTCCTTGGTAACTCTATCCATCGTTTTCATGATAATATACCTGGCGATTGTATCTAGAGTATATGATTTCCTTTCTCTGCATCCATCAATTTTGGGCTTTTTTCGTACAAGACTTCGGGGTAAAAGTTGGATCTCCTCCAACCTTGCGGGGTTGTCGTAATATATGATGATGGGTCATCTTTCAATGACTTCCATCATTCTGCCACTAATCGAACCTAGATGGTTGCACATATAAATGGCCCAATCTGCATACTCATCAATTAAGAACTTCGGCAGATCATGATACATACCGGAGGTATTATCCATGCTGAGTGATTTTGGAAAAATGAATGAGTTTTAAAAGCAGTTTTTCAAGATCTGTTCAAATGACCACAAAGATTCTTCCTCAAGAATCGATGATACAAAAGCCGATTGGGTCAGAGAACCACCGCTCTCGATACCACTTGTAGGTCCCGAAACTGGTTTTGTGAGGGCGTAAGTCTAGAGGGGAGGGGTGAATAGACTTAAAAAACTTTTCGTCAGATCGGTGTGATGGCGATTAGCTTTGATCGAGTGCAAGTGAATCATTTGATCGATATCTAACTTACTAATCGCTGAAAGGCGGATCGATTCGGTATCTATCGGTTTAACGACGATTTGTGCGGAAGCTAAGTTTTACCGTGTGAAAAACCGGTTTTGATAAATCGATTCCAAAGTCGATCTTTTTAACGGTTGACTAGAGTGTCAACTTGATCGAATCGAAGCTTGGTGCTAGCTGATCTTAACTTAGAATATGTATGCTGCTTTAATAGTTGTGTGCGATTGTGTAAACAGTTAATCAAAGCAGGTAAAGGCACACAAGATTTATAGTGGTTCGGACAAACCAGTCCTACGTCCACTCTTCCCTATCACAAGGGGCACCAACTAAACCAACTGGACTTAGATTTTTGTGTTAGTCCAACACAAGACAATCGACAGATATTTAAAGAGTTCTCAACTCAACCGATCCCGTAAATCGTAACTAGAAACCCTGATCCGAAATCTTGCTAAACAACTTAACCTAACTTTGGGTTTGGATAAGATTGTTTTGGTTCCAACTATGAAATCTTTTCTAGTGTTTAAGGTAGCCTATCAGCTAGATGAAAAGATTTCTATGCTAAGAACTTATGGGATGAACACTTAGACAAATAATCTTCTTGTTCGTGTTCTTCGTGTGGAAATCTGATTATAGCTTGAGCTTCTTGATCGTTTCGGGGTTTCCGTATCTTCACTCTGAAGTGTGATCCCATATTTATAGACCTCGAAATCAAAGAGCCGTTGGAGAGCAATTTGAATTTCAGGCTATATTTGGTAGGTTTGCAGGATTGATGCGACGTCTTGAGAGCGGTGTGTAAAAAAGCGTGAATAGTGTCTTTTATAAGTAGAGAAAGAAAGCACCAAATCCCGTAATTGCCGGCTCGATCATCGTGTCTCGTTCTTATTGGTTTATGACGACTTTTTCGTGTTGTTCTTCCAACTAAGGTTGACATTCTTCTTGTTGAGATCATCGATGTATGATTTGGTGAAACATCGATTTTCACTGGTGGTCGACTTTGTCGATCGAGGCCCGACCCGATCTACGATGGAGTCTTCTGGTGCCGGTTGACTTAGCTTCAACTAGCAGACTCGGCTGATGTAGGTCTTCTGGTCTGATCTTCTAGAAGTCATCTGATCTTCAAGTATTCTGAGTTTGAGCTTCATGACTTCAGCTGAGATATCTGACTTTATCAGATCGATCTGATCTTCTGTTCTTCTCTTGCATTCTGGCCTGTCGGATATCAGCTATTCTTTGGATCTTCAGATCTGACCTATACATATTGAGGTTCCCCCTCAATATGTGACCTATCTATTACATCAGTTGTTCTATACAATAATTATCAACTGGTATTCTATAAACGGTAATATAAACATCAGTCAGCTAACAGGTCTGACTGGTCCTATTACATGTGTTTTAGAACTTTCATCAAAACTCTAAATTTCCCAACATAAAGACATAATAATCAGATAATATTCAGTATTAGTTTAATATTATTGTTTGTTTAATATTAAATATATGGCGTTTCACTCATTAGTATATTATGTTTGATTGTTTGCATTTGTTCTTATATGTGTTCCCTTGAGTCACTGATGTCATTGAGTGAGTGAGAACTCAGATGACTTAAGCATGATTCTTAAATAGCCCCAATCGAGGATCATCAAGAAAGGGATATTGATGATGCAATGGAGATTGGTGTGCGATCTACATCATACTCTTAGAGAGTGTAATAAGATCTCACTTACTACGAGATACTAGGTATCTCATGATGGATGCACAAATACCTTAGAGGATATTGGTATACCCATCCGAGAAACCGTTTGATGTATTTCCACTATATGTGTCTACGGGTGTCTCGGTTAGTGGGAGCGATGCGATACTCCTCTGACTTGAGGTCAATGCGCACGACATGTGTGGAGTGATGAACTTTGACCATGATCGACTCTTTCACCCATCTATGGGTAGATATGGCTTGGATTGGGTTCATCACGAAGTGCATGTGTGTGGTAGTTGAGCCAAGAAAAGGATTCATCCCTCAAAGTGGATTTTGAGAGAATACTCATCTTCTAATCATAATTGGATCTAAGTCATTGGCCAATGCACGCCAACTTAGACTTTGTGACTAAGTGTGACCTTGATGATCAATTAGTGATTTGAGATAAATTGATTAAGTTATTTGAATAGACACTTCATCATGTTCAAGACTAATCGAGTATTCGTGAATGAAAGAAGAAAAACGCAGTTGCCCACGTTTCAGTTACAGGTAGTTGCATGTTTCTCGCAACGTACCTCATATATTGAGAATGTCTTATTTATTGACTGGGGTTCAATTAAGACCGTTAGTTTGACTAATCGCTCGGTATATGAGGGTCTATGGGTCACACAACAAGTAGTTCCCTTTTATGGATTATAGTTGGTTGATTAAATGTTGAATTGAATTTAATATTTAATTTATGGAGAAGTAATTAATAATATATATTAATTTGGAATTAATTATTATTAATATTTAATTAAATTGGATTTAATTAAATAAGAATTCTCAATAATTATATTTGGAATATAATTGTAGGATTTAAGTAAATGAAAATAAATCGTAGAGATTTTCATATAAGGCATTTAAATCCGTAGAGATTTATATTTAGGGAATTAAATTAAAAGGAATTAATTTAATTCAAGATTAGGGATTTTATTTCCCTAATTGGGCTAGCTTGGGAAATAAGCTAAGCCTCCCTATATATACAAGCTATTGGGATTCACAAACAGTATCACTTCATATTTTCTCCATAAAATCTAGAGTTTGGATTTTCCTAGCAAATCTGTCTCGGGATTCAACGCTGACAAATCCGTGCAAATTCGTAATTGGGAATTACGTGGATACCGTAGTAGAGAAATCTGCTCTCGAGTTACTGTTGGATTTCTCGTTTTGATTATTGTAATCTGTATGCAATTAATTGTTCGTTGTTGGTGAACTTTAATTTCTGCTGCGCATGTGATTACGTGTTTTACGTGCCTCTATATTCCAACACGTTTCCTCTCTTCCAACATTCTTATGGGGATACGCACTTCAAACCTCAATCTACATTATGTTTGATACTGAAATATCGGTTCAGGATAACAAACGATAAAAGAGATTAATAGCGAACAACAATGAACAATGCACGAATTTGGTTACCCAGTTCGTCTTTTGAATAAGACTACGTCTGGGGGCGCCCAAGCCAGGAGTGTTTATTATTTTAATTTCTGCCTAGGGTTCTAAGGTTTCATCCCTTTACAATGAATGATACATGTTGTATTTATAGACAAGAGACTAGGTTACTGATCTTCGTGGGCTTCCTTCGACGGGCTTACAGAGGCTTTAGCCGCCAGGACTAGGGTTTCCTCGGTCAATCCCGCGATTTCCACGTTCGGATACACTTGCCTTGCTTACCCTGCGATATCCATGCTCCCAACTATCTGCATCTTTACCATGAATATCCGCCTGAGGTCACTTCCGACCTGTGGTTCCTCCAAGGTTGCCCGCGACCTCCATTTTCTTTCCAAGCTGCTCCGCGACCTTCTCAGCTCAAAGGAAGTCGCTCTGCGGCCTCCAGATTCCTATCAAAGTCGCTCTAATTGATCTCTTCACCGGGTTAGATTATTCCATGGTACAACAATTGGCCCTCAAGTCGAGGTCACGTGCCTGCATCGAGACCTAGGCTTGACTCATAATTTGATCGACCTGTGGCGGGTCGACCTTGGAACATGCTCCGATACACTTGGATAACCTCAGGAAGGTGGACCGTTGCGTCGATCCGTGTGAGATTTGATGGGTTTGCCATGATGATGTTGCAGGCGGATGAGGTCATGAGCCACAAGCCTCTCCAATCGATGACCGTGGTGTAGATTTACGCACGACCTCCGCGACTTTGTTTCTTCGGGAGGGGTCCGAATTATATCTTTATTTCACTTCGACCCCCGTCTCCTTCTATAAAAAGGGCTAGGGTTTCATATTTGTTACCATTTCTCCCTTCCCGTGCAGCTCAAACCCTTCTCTGGATCCAAGCACTTCATCTCCGGCCAAACTCCGAGTTTTAGATGAGAATATTCAGGTAATCTTCACATTCTAGTTTTCTTCTCATGGCTTTCGAACCTTCGACACCGATTGCTTCTCGCCCTACGGTCGCTTCATCCTCAGAGGAGGACAATGTTGTGATAGCCCATCTCTGGAGACACGCCGGCCCTAGTTCTGCCGCCGGCCCCGAAGGTGGGTCCTCATCCACGGGTATCTGGCATATTGTCCGGGACACAGAAGGTGTTGATGAGCGATTCTTCTTGCAAGAACTGGAGGACATCACTCATCTCCCTCCGCTGGATATTGACACCTTTCGCCCCACCGCGTTAGAACGGGAACAAACTGCCGGCACCTCGGCTCCGACTCAGGATTACGGGGCCTACGAGCGGGCTTTCAATTATCACTCTTACTCGGCAGAGGCCACGTACAAGCGACCTGAACGTGCATATAGGAGGTCGGTTCGTTCTAAGTATATAGCCTCTGACCTTCCTAAATACAGGTCGGTTTTATCCGACAGGCACGTGCGCTCCCTCCGCCGTCTGTATAAAGTGCCTCGAGACGTGCATTTTTATGGGGCGACCTCCGACTAGAGTGCTGATCAGCCGCCTCCAGGGATGATTGCGGTTAATGAGCATATAATGGAGGTGGGTATTCGTTTTCCCACCTATTGGTGGCGGCTTGGAATCAAAGCCTCACCCAGATTACTCCGAACGGTTGGAGCTACATAATCTCTTCAATCACTGTTCTGGGGTTGGCTGGGTTGAATCGAATGCCGACTCCTGGCGAGATTGCTTATGTGATGTCGCCAATCATTCAAGCCGGCGGCTACAATACCGTATGACTTTGCAAGGGCCGGGAGCTCGTAAGCGGGATACCGAACAAGGTCGTCAATTGGCATCGGAAGTGGTGGTTCGTTGGGGATGCCTGGGAATCAGCGGATCCTTCGAGCACCCTGCCAATTCGGGTTCACATGGATTACGCGCGCCGAGTCGAACATGGTATACATTCCTTTTTATACTTGCAAGGTCGTACTGATCTAATTCTCCTTTTCTTTTGCAGTGTTTACGCCCTCGACCGCCGACCTGTACTGGGACTTCCATGAGGCTTTTAAGGTCGTCCGCGATATTGCCCCGAGTCTCCACGACATCAATGCCCTCAACTCAGAGCTCGATCGATTAAAGTCCAGGCTTTACACCTACCCCCGCCACCTGAATATCCCCTGTGAGTACCTGTTTTTACCCTTTCGACTTTTCCTTATACGGCATTGTTGTGGCTGATGAATTTTTTTTTATGTGCAGATCCCGGAATTCTCGTCTACCGCCGCCAGCCCTCCGCAGCGATGATGGCCTCCAGGAAGAAGTCGGTGCTGAGCCAAATGAAGCACGTGGTGGCCACTGATGTCCCTCCCCCGAGCTCGATTCCTTTCGGCCCCTCTGCCGCTGACAAGGGCAAGAGGAAGTTGAAGGAGCCGGCTTCTGAGCCCGCTCGAAAGAGGGCGAGGGATGAGACCAGCCAGGAGGCCGGGAGGTCGCCGCCCCGCCTGTCCTCGCAGCCTGCCCCCGCTCCTCGAGGAGATTGTCTCCCGGAGGACAATTCCTGGTTAGGCTGGGACGCCGACCGTGTCAGCAAGTAAGTTCTTGATTGCGTGTGAATCCTTTTCTATTCTTCCCCTACTTAACCAACTTCTGAATTTAGTTTGCAGCCCGGAGCTCACCCCGCATAAGTTCGGCCCCGAGGCCCTGAGCTTTCTGAGGTCGGGTCATATCGTCCCGGCGGGGGTTCCCGAAAGTTGGCCCGCCTATCTCCGGAGGGGTCTGCAGAATCTGACCTGGGGGTGGACGCAGTCGGACCACAGAAATGCTCGTCGACAGAAGGCGAAGGGCAACTTGTACTCGGCCCTTGCCCATTCTCAGAAGGCGGTCTTCTATCTGGAGAAGACCAGTGCGCAGGTGGAGGCTGAGTTGGAGGAGCAGAAGAAGTCGCAGGCGAGGGTAGCCGACCAGGCTAAGATGCTGGTCTCTGCGGCCGATGCTCAAAAGAGACTGGAGTCTTCCAACTCTGATCTGCTCAAGTGGCTTTCTGACGTGGAGGGACGTCTGGCAGAGATCGAGGGCGAGTTGAGGACCGAAAAGGCGAATGTGACCCAGCTGGAGGGCGAGTTGGCTGAGGCCGGGAGGGCGCTGGTCGCCAAGGAGGATGACTTTAAGAGGACCGAGGAGCTCAACGCCAACTTCGCGTATGTGATGGCCTATGTTGGGGCCATCCGGGTCTTTCACAGGGCGAATCCGGCTGGCGACCTCGCCCCTTTTGTTGCCGAACTGTATGATTACGTCCTCGACTACCCTCCTGCCCCCACCGTCCTTCTGGAGATTAAGGATTTGGAAGACATGGGTGTCGACCTTTTTTACTTTTTTGCCAATCCAGGCTGAATCGTGCGCCCAGTCCCTGACTCGAAGGTCATCCAGCCAGCGTCAGAATCGGCCCTTGAGGTCCCTTTGCTGGAGGTCGCGGAGGGGGACGCTGGGGAGAGGTCGAGCGGCGGTCTTGCTGGGCCCTGAGGGAAAGCGGCCTTTTTGATTTGCCTTGGTTGTACTCCTTTTTTTTTATTTTGATGTATCAGCCTTCGGGCTTGTTTCTCTGTATCCGCCTTCGGGGCCCCCTTATTAATATCAATGAAATTTTCCTTTCTCATTCCTTTGATGTGTTGACTTGATTTCCTTATGCGACTTGATTTCTTCTTTGTCCTTGTCGTCTTATTGTTAGTGCGACTTTATGCTTGGACTTTTACTTTTGGTCGTCTTACAAAGTCGGGGGAGGTCGCCCCTCAGGGGTGCCGATCCTTCCCTCGGTATGTCAAAAGTCGTACCTCGGATAATTTATGTTTCTTTACATAATCCCTTTGGGTTTTACACAGGAATTTTGAAAGGAAGAGAAACTTTATTACTGATAAATAATTGGTTACAAGGGTGTAAACTTATTGATAATATTTCCTCAAATGTATTGCGTTCCACGGGTACTGAGCCTTGGCGCCATCTGGTCGTTCAAGCTCGTAAGCTCCGTTAGGCAGGATTTTTGAGATCTTGAATGGGCCCTCACAGTTTGGACCGAGGGCTCCTTTCGATTCGCCGAGTACCTTCTTAAGCACCAAGTCTCCCTCCTTGAAGCGTCGGAGCCGTACTTTGGAGTTATAGTATTTTTCCAGCCTTTGCTTGTACCTTGCGTTTCTCATATTCCGCCATATGAACTTGATGACCTGATTTTGATCTTTGGTCGCGAGTGCTTCAGCTTCGGCCCATTTTGTAAAGTAATCTACCGCTACCAGAGCGTATTTGACCAAACCCGGCGCTGTCGGGAGTGGTCCGATGATATCTATCTCCCACTTTGCAAACGACCAAGGACTGGAGATGCTTGCGAGCTCCTCCGGGGCACTTTTGATGGAAGGAGCATAGATTTGGCACTTGTGATATTTGCGGGCGAAAATGATGGCATCGGCCCTTAGTGTGGGCCAAAAATACCCTTGTCTTGTGGGCCAGGGATTCTCCCCCGGTGTGGTTACCGCATGCCCCTTCGTGTATTTCACGCAGGATCACCTGCCCTTATTCCGGTGTGATGCAATGGAGTAGGGGAATGCTGAAACCATGTTTGTATAACTCGTTCTGAATCATTGTGTACCTTGTGGCTCGTAATTATAGCTGTCGAGCTTGGATCCTGTCTGCTGGCAAGAGGCCTGTCGTTAAGTACTCAATGATGGGTGTCATCCAGCTCGATGTTGGGGTTTCTAGGTTCGCGACCTTCGCGTGCGCGGTGGATGGGTGGGATAATGTCGTGATGGTGACATCCTTCATTTCTTGTGACCCCTCGGAAGTTGCTAGTCGTGCTAAGGCATCGGCTCGCGAGTTCTGTTCTCTTGGGATCAGTTTGACATGAACTTGGTCGAATTTTTAGCACAACATCTTTATGATCTCTTGGTAGGCCGCCATCCCGTCGTCCCGTGCCTCGTATTCTCCCAAGACCTGGTAGGCCACGAGTTTGGAATTTGTATGGACTTGTAGTCTTTTGATACCCATGGTCATCGACATTTTTAGGCCGTTAATACGTGCTTCATATTCGGCCTCATTGTTGGTTGCGGGAAAATCGAAGGTGATGGCATTTTGGAAGGACGTTCCTTCTGAACTTGTTAAAACCAAGCCGGACCCCGATTTATGGGAGGTCACCAACCCGTCTACGTACAGTTCCCATGGCGGGCTATTTGAGTCTTCTGCCCCTGATGAGAAGGTGAGCTCCACGATGAAGTCGGCTAATGCCTGGGCTTTAATAGCAGGTCGAGGTGCATGTGTTACTCCATATTGTCCGACCTCAATTACCCATTTGAGGCATCGACCCGACGTGTCTGGTCGATGTAATACGTTCCTCAGGGGTGTGGAAGTGAGGACCTCGACTTGATGATTGAAGAAGTATGGCCTCAGTTTTCTTACGCTCATGACTAACGTGTATACCAGTTTTTCCAATGTTGGATATCGCTACTCCGTCTCATTCAGTGTTTGGATGAAGAAGTAAATTGGGAGTTCATTCATGTCTTCTACTCGAATGAGGACTGCGCTTAGAGCCGTTTCAGAAGCCGCGAGGTATAGGAAAAGTTTTTCCCCCGGAACTGGTTTCGACAGAATACTTACATCGGCCAAGTAGGCTTTGATTTTGTCAAAAGCTTCTTGGCTTTCAGGTGTCCATTCGAATTTTGACCATTTTCGGATTGTGTCGAACAGTGGCTTGCATTTGTCCCCCATTCGGGAGATGAACAGGTTCAAGGCGGCCAGGCATCCCGTGAGTTTCTGTACTTCCTTTACATTTCGAGGTGCTCCCATGTCCAATATGGCTTTGACTTTGGTAGGGTTCGCCTCTATCCCCCGTTTACTCACCAGATGTTCCAAGAATTTTCTCGACTTGACCCCGAAATTGCATTTCTTAGGGTTTAGTCGCATGTTGAATTTTCTTAGGATGTCGAAAGTTTGCTCCAAATGCGTTAGGTGGTCTTCCAATCTCAGGCTCTTGACGACTATGTCGTCCACATAGACTTCCACCGACTTGCCGATGAGGTCGGTAAACATGTGATTAACCAGCCTTTGATACGTTGCCCCTGTGTTCTTCAAACCGAAGGGCATCCTTTTCCAACAATAGATGCTCTTTTCCATTAAGAAAGAGGTATGTTGCCGGTCCGGTTCATACATGGCTATTTGGTGGTAGCCTGCAAAAGCGTCCATGAAGGACATTATTTCGTGGCCCGCCGTGTTGTCTATCAGGTGATCGATATGGGGCATTGGGAAAAAATCTTTCGGACAGGCGCTGTTGAGATCAGTGAAGTCGATGCACAGCCGCCAAGTTCCATTCGATTTTTTTACCAACACGGCGTTAGCCACCCATTGGGGCTGGTCGACCTGTGTGATCAAGTCGTTGTCCAACAATTTCTTCACCTCCTCGGCCAATGTTGCGTACTTCTCGGGGCCAAACTTTCACCTCTTCTGGGATATCGGCTTTCGAGCTGGATCTATGAACAATTTGTGGCATGCGACTTCTGGGTCAATCCCTACCATGTCCTTGTGTGACCAGGCGAAGACATTTAGGTTCTTTTTGAGAAAGTCGATGACTTCCCCCTTCAGGCCGTCCGGCATTTTGGAGCCTATGATTACTTCAAGATTCGGTCGGGCTGGGTCTACTTTGACTTTCTTGAGGTCTTACCCCGAGATGGCCCTTGGGGTATTCTGCCATGGGTCGTCTATTTATGCTTCGAGTAGAAATTCTTCCGGTTCGGGCCCTATCCTTGGATCGAGGTCATCGCGACTTCTTTTCCTGTTCGTCTTGTTATTTAAAATTTCGCATTGCTTTTCACTATCTATTACAAATATTTATTTGCTAGATATTGGTGTGGAATTTAAACGGGATGAGGAATAAATTAAACAACCCCTTGCATCAACTTGGTCACCTTTGATGGTGCCGACCAGCCTACTCTTGGTGGAAAACTTTACACAGAAATAAAAAGTTTAGGACGCAGACTCGAATTCGTGTTCAAATGGCCTCCCGAGGAATCCATTATAGGAGCTCAGGAGGTCGACTACTAGAAAATCTAAAAGCCTAGTGGCCCTAACTTCTCCATTCAAAGTGGAGACTAATTCCACGGCTAGACGGATCATTCCTGTCGGCTTCACGGTTGCGTCTCCAAAGCCTTTCACGACATGGTCGCATGGGGTGATGTACGCATCGTAGTCCCCGAGCTGATCCAGGGTTTTCTTGAAGAGGATGTTGCAGAAGGCTCCTCCATCTACTAGCAAACGGCACATGGTGGTGCCCATGATATTGGCTTTATTACCAGGGGATCGACATTAGGATAGACTACCCCGGCCTTGTCTTTTTCGCCGAACTCGATTGTGCTAGTCTCTTCCCCTATAGCGAAGACCGATAACACCATCTTCCTGGCATTCTCTATTTCTCTTATCTCCGCCTTCATTCGTCTTTTGGACGAGCCACTCGCTGAAAGTTCCCCGACCGTCCCGAGTGGGGATAGGGTGTGTATGATGCGACCTCCCGCGCCTTCTGGCATGGGCGGTACTGGCCGTTCCCCTTGGTCGGCGTTCCCTGGAGCCGGCTCTGCCTGTCGGGGTGGGTTTGCTTGTTGGCGACCTCTCTGAGTGTGATCCTGGTCCTTCTGAGGCCACTTGACGAATTCATCTAGTAACCCGTCCTCGTATAGCCTCCAAAGTTGGGGGAGAAGGTCCTTGCATTCGCTGGTGTAGTGCTCAGTTTGCTCGTGGAAGTGGAAATACTTATTGGGGTTTACCTTTCCCTTGTTCTTGATAGGTCGAGGAGGGAGGAGTAACTCTCGGTCCCTGATCTGGTTGTAGACGTGCCCGGGTGTCATACCTAGCACTTCCATCAGCTTCACTGGGATGTTTTCTTCAAAAGGTTTGAAGTTGCCCGGTGCCTTATAATGACCTCCAGTTTTCTTGGAGCTTCTTTTTGAGTCTGCGACCTCTCTGTCGTCGGAAAGTCTTGATTCCAGAAGTTCTGAAGCGTGGATGATGTCACTAGCTCGCCTTCGGAAGTCGTTATAGCTGACCGAGTATTCAGTGGTCATGCGTCGCCACAGCTTAGTTCTTTTTTTGAGCTCGGAGATGGCCCCTAGTACATTGGCCACATCCCCAATTGGATCTCCTTTAAGTATGAGTTTGTCGATCCTTTCAATGTAGGATCGATCAGACTCGTTATCCACCTATTGGGTGTTCATCAGTCGTTGTCTGGTCGCAGGTCGCGGTGCTAAGGCTGTGAAGTGGGTCAGGAATAACCTGGCGAGTTGCTCGAAAGTTTCCACCGAGAAGGGTGGCAGCGAAGTGAACCATTGATGGGCCTGGTCGCTCAAGGTTAGGGAAAACAATCGGCACTTAGTGGCATCTGTTGCGCCCATGGAGGCCATGTAGGAGTTGTACTTGCCCACGTGGATCCTTGGGTCTGTGCTCCCACTGTAGCGATCTAGAGCCGCCGTGTTGATCTTTCGTTGAGTGGGCACCAAAGTGACTGTGGTCCCGAGGGGAGAATCTGGGATGACGAGGTTATGGTCCGCTCCTGCCGGACCACTTTGGTTCTCTGCCAGCTCGAGAAGTTGCTGGACCGTCCTGGCCAGTGCGTCAATTTTCACATCGCGATGATCCTTGGGGGGGTAGGTCGCTCGTGGATCACCTTGTGAATTGCCGACCCCCTCGGTAGCTCGTCATGGTGCAAATTTAGAGCCATAACTAGGTCTCGCTCCACTTGGCCACCATGATGGGGCTGAGAGTATGCCTCATCTTCGATGGCCACCGGGGCTCTCTAGGCCTCTTGCCCCCCAAGTCGATCGAACACGTTGCCCAACCCTGCCGGTTTTTCTAGGAGCCTGCGATTTCGAATGATGGCATGCTTCGTCGGATCATACGCCAGTTGGCCTGTGGAGCATCCTTTTTCGACAAGGGCGTTTTTGCCCTTAGAAGTTCCTGGATTGTGTACCGTCTTCTTGACCCGCGGCTGTTCGTCCTCGTCATCGAAAGCGAGGCATTTTTTGTGGAGGATGGCCAACACGGCCTTTGCGTCTTTGGTTTCTGGATGAGATTCCACCAGTCGGGGGTGGCCTCTTGGATGATGGGGTGAGATCGCTGCGAACGCATGGAGGCCTCGACACCATCGCAGTGGTCCGTCTCATTTCTGATAGCGTTACCTTAGTTGATCGCCATTGACAAAAGATGGGTCTCCTGAGGATTTTTTAGCAAATCGACATAAATTTTTTCCCACAGATGGCGCCAATGTTTGATACTGAAATATCAATTCAGGATAACAAACGATAAAAGGATTAATAGTGAACAACAATGAACAATACACGAATTTGGTTACCCAGTTCATCTTTTGAATAAGATTACGTCTAGGGGCGCCCAAGCTAGGAGTGTTTATTATTTTAATTTCTGCCTAGGGTTCTAAGGTTTCATCCCTTTACAATGAATGATACATGTTGTATTTATAGACAAGAGACTAGGTTACTGATCTTCGTAGGCTTCATTCGACGGGCTTACAGAGGCTCCAGCCGCCATTCCTCGGTCAATCCCGCGATTTTTGAGTTCGGATAAACTTGCCTTGCTTACCCCGCGATATCCGCACTCCCAACTATTCGTATCTTTACCATAAATATCCGCCTGAGGTTGCTTCCGACCTGTGGTTCCTCCAAGGTCGCCCGCGACCTCCATTTTCTTTCCAAGCTGCTCCGCGACCTTCTCAGCTCAAAGGAAGTTGCTCTGCGGCCTCCCGATTCCTATCAAGGTCGCTCTAATTGATCGCTTCACCGGGTTGGATTATTCCATGGTACAACACATTCTGAATATGATTCCATGCAAATCAGTTGAGCATATGCCATACGAGCTATGACATGATAAGAAGCCAAATTTCTCTCACATGAGAATGTGAGGTTACCCCTTATATGTGATGAAAATGCTCACTGATAAGTTGGAATCAAAAGGTGAAAAGGGTTACTTTGTGGGATAGAGGATATTATTTATATCTCCCTGAGAAACAAACAGTGATTGTTTCTAGGCAGGCCAAATTCCTTGAAGATGACTACATCTTCAAGGAACAAGGCCGTAAGACGATGAAACTTGAAGAAATTCAAGAACCACAAATTAACAAGGAGACTGATGTCTTGTCAAAGCAACATGACAAAGAATCAGTGGGAGCATTCAGCAGCTCACATGGTGGAAGTTTATCACTAAGTGATCCTCTTTCAGCCACTGGGAGCATAATTGGAGTTGCACTGCCCGAGCAACAAACTCCAAGTAGGTTGAATGAGAACAGCATAGTTCAAACTCCCGCTCAAGAGGCATCTGAAAGTGCTCAAGGAGCATCCGGAAGTGTCGCTCTTGAGGCCTCCCCGGTCAACGATGAAATCGCTGCACCACAAAATTTTCACGATCAGAATGTGCAGCCTGAACAACCATAACTCCGTAAGTCCACTAGAGTTCGTAATCCACTCACAAGATATTATATTTTTCTCATAGAGAAACATGATGACGTGGAAATTTCGGATAAAGACGAACCTAGAACTTACACTGAGGCAGCATCTGATGTTGACTAAAAGAAGTGGAATGAAGCCTCAAAATTTGAGATGGACTCGATGTACGTCAATCAAGTTTGGGACTTGGTTGAATTGCTGATAGGGGTTAGACCCATAGGTTACAAATGGGTCTTCAAGCATAAGACTAATGGAAATGGCAAAGTACAAACCTACAAGGCTAGGTTGGTGGCGAAAGGTTATAGTCAATGCGAAGGCATTGACTATGACGAGACTTTCTCACCGGTTGCTAAGATCAAGTCCATTCGAATTTTACTTGCGGTAACAACACATCTAGATTATAAGATTTGGCAGATGTACGTCAAAACAACTTTCCTCAATGTCAACATTGATAAGGAAATGTTTATGCCTCAACCTGAAGGTTTTATATCAAAGCTAAAATCTAATCTTGTGTGCAAGCTTAAACGATCCATTTATGGATTGAAGCAAGCTTCTAGGAGTTGGAATATCCGATTTGATGAGGCTGTCAAATCATTTGACTTCATCAGAAACTCAGAAGATTCGTGCGTCTATCGAAAATGCAATAGGAAGAATATTGTTTTCATAGTTGTGTATGTTGATGACATACTCATTATGGGAAACAATATTCCACTCATGCAGTCCGTGAAAGAATGGTTGTCAAAGACCTTCATGATGAAGGATCTTGGTGAAGCCTGCTACATCTTAGGAATCAAGATCCATAGGATAGATCCAAGAGGATGTTGGGGCTGTCACAGTCCACCTATGTAGACAAGGTGTTGAAGCAATTTGCAATGGAGAACTCTAAGAGAGGTTCTCTGTCGGCATGTCATGGGATAAAGCTATCTAAGAAAGATTGTCCTTCTATAGTCGCTGATATCCAGCGCATGAAGGATATATCATATGTATCTGCAATTGGATCCATCATGTATGCCATGACCTGCACTAGGCCAGATGTGGCCTTCACTGTCAGCACCACTGGTAGATACCAACAGAATACGGGTGAACCTCACTAGATTGTTGTCAAGAATATTCTTAAGTACCTTAGACGTACTAAAGATTGCTTTCTGGTCTATGCAGGACAGTCAGAGCTGGTTACCACTGGCTATGCTGATGCAAGTTTCTAATCTGACTGTGATGATTACAAATCTCAGTCAGGCTATGTGTTCACTCTCAATGGTGGGACGATTAGTTGGAATAGTTCCAAACAAGAGACTACCGCGGATTCAACAACCTAAGATGAGTACATTGCTACGACGGAAGCTACCAAAGAAGTTATCTGGATAAAACAGTTCTTAAATGAACTAGGGGCAGTTCTGAGTGCCAGCAGTCCAATAAAGTGGTATTGTGACAACACTGGTGCGGTTGCGCAAGCTAAGGAACCGAGATCCAATAACAGAAACAAGAATGTACCAAGGCGTTATCACTTGATAAGAGAGATAATCGCTAGAGGAGAGATAGAGTTAGAACGTGTACCCACGGAAGATAATCTGGTTGATCCTTTCACCAAGGCTTTGAGTGTTCATGCACACACTAGACATTTTGATGGTCTAGGGGTTAGACATGTAGGTGATTGACTCTAGTTCAAGTAGGAGATTGTTAGTGTTAGTGTCCTAGAGACAATCCATTGTAAGGATATAATACTCAGATAATATTAGTTGGTGGTTTAATATTATTATTTATTTAATATTAAATATATGGCGTTGCACTTATTAGAATATTATGTTTGATTGTTTGCATTTGTTCTTATCTGTGTTCCCTTGAGTCACTGTTGTCATTGAGTATGTGAGAACTCAGATGACTTAAGCATGATTCTCAAATAACCTCAATCGAGGATCATCAAGAATGGGATATTGGTGATGCAATGGAGATTGGTGTGCGATCTGCATCATAATCTTAGAGAGTGTAGTAAGATCTCACTTGCTACGAAATACTAGGTATCTCATGATGGATGCACAAATACCTTAGAGGGTATTGGTATACCCATCCGAGAAACTGTTTGATGTAGTTCCACTATATGTATCTACGGGTGTCTTGGTTAATGGGAGCGATGCGATACTCCTTTAACTTGAGGTGAATAAGCACAACATGTGTGGAGTGAAGAACTTTTACCCAGACAATGCTTGCACCCTTCCATGGGTAGATATGGCTTGGATTGGGTTCATCATGAAGTACATGTGCGTGGTAGTTGAGCCAAGAAAATGATTCATTCCTCAAAGTGGATTTAGAGAGAATACTCACCTTCTCATCATAATTGGATCAAAGTCATTGGCTAATGCACGTCAACTTGGACTTTGTGGCCAAGTGTGACACGAGTGATCAGTTAGTGATTGGAGATAAATTGATTAAGTTATTTGAATAGACACTTCATCATGTTTAAGACTAATCGAGTATTCTTGAATGAAAGCAGGAAATCACAATAGCCCATGTTTAAGTTACAAGTAGTTGCCCGTTTCTCACAACGTACCTCATATATTGAGAATGTCTATTAAGACCGTTAGTTTGACTAATCGCTCGATATATGGGGGCCTATGGTCACACAACAAGTAGTTCCCTTTTACGAATTATAGTTGGTTGATTAAATGTTAAATTTGATTTAATATTTAATTTATGGAGAATTAATTAATAATGAATTAATTTGGAATTAATTATTATTAATGTTTAATTAAATTAGATTTAATTAAATAGAAATTTCTAACAATAATATATGGAATATTATTGTAGGATTTTATATATATGAAAATAAATCGTAGAGATTTGACATAAATGGGAATTAAATCCGTAGAGATTTTTTGTGTAGGGAATAAATCTAAGAGATTTATTTAAATAAAGATTATGGATTTTATTTTCCAATCAGTTTAACTTAAGATTTAAGCTGGACCTCTCCTATATATATGAGCTCTTGGGAATCCATAATACGGTTGTTCATATTTTCTCCATAAAATCTAGAGTTAGAATTTTTCTAGCAAATTCGTCTCGGGATTCAAAGCTGGCAAATCTGTGCAAGTCTGTGAATGGGGATTACGTGGATACCATAGTTGAGAAATCTGCTCTTGAATTACTGTAAGATTTCTTGTTATGTTTATTCGTAATCGTTTGTGCAATTATATGTTCGTTGTTGGTGAACTGTTTAATTCCGCTGCGCATGTATTACGTGTTTACGTGCCTTTATATTCCAACAAACCTAACCGTTTAAAAACTAACCATTAGAAACTAACCATTATAAATAGTCGTTGCAAGGTAATAGGTGTATATGTATATATGTGTGTGTATGTGTGTGTGTCTTATGTTGTGAGGTTCTTCACATCCTACATTTGAAGAATAACCTCTCAAATACCCTTACTCCAAAATGTCTCAATATTCCAAGAGTTCAAGCCAATCCGATGAATCTGATGGCCAACCGGGTTCACCTGGTAAACAAATGATGTTAACGATTCTTCAACATTTGGAAAATGATATCCACAATCAACGAACCAGAAGATTCATCGAGAGAAACCATGAAGAGGGACATGTTAGGCTTTTCAATGATTATTTCTCTCCAAGTTTGGTGCATCCAGATCACATTTTCCGAAGAAGATTTCGCATGCGAAGGGATTTATTCTCATTTTGATTGAACTTAGCAATCGATCTCTTTTTTTTCAACAAAGGCTCGATGCCGCCAGAAGACAAGGGTCTTTTCAAGTTCTGTGAAACTGTGGTTGAAGTATTTGGTGCTCACTACTTGTGAAGGCCGAATCACAATGACACTCAACGTCTTCTCCAAATGCACAAGTTGAGACATGGCTTTCCAGACATGTTAGGAAGCCTTGACTACATGCACTGGGTGTGGCGAAATTGCCATGTTGCTTGGAAAGGCCAATTTACAAGAGGTCATGGGTCACCTACAATCGTCCTTGAAGCAATTGTGTCTCAAGACCTATGGATATGGCATGCATTTTTTGGAGTCGCAGGATCGCACAACGATGTCAATGTGCTAACTGAGTCTCCTCTATTCAACAACGTCTTGCAAGCCTCTGCACCATAGGTTAGTTTTACTGTGAATGGAACGCGGTATACAAAAGGTTACTATCTAACATATGGTATTTATCCGGAATGGTCAACTTTTGTTAAGACTTTTCTTACGCCACTGGATCCTAAGAGAAGATTATTTAAGGAAAGATAAGAATCTGCGAAAAAGGATGTCGAACGAGCATTTGGGGTGCTCCAAGCACGTTGGGCAATTGTTAGAGGGTCGGCTCATTATTGGTACATGAAAAAATTGAAGCTTATAATGTTAACATGTGTTATTTTGCATAATATGATCGTCGAAGATGAGGAGATATGGTTACAAATTGGAACTGCGATGGAGGCGATGAGCCCACACAACCGGTACAATTCTAATCAGGAATTTAGGGATTATCTCCTGAGGAACACCGAGCTACGTAACAATCAAGTTCATCACCAACTTCGTCTTGGCCGCTTTAGTGGAACATATTTGGGCTCGATCCGATAATAATTGATATAATGTGTTTATTTATCGTTTCAAAATAGTTAAGTCTTCAATTATTTTAGTTGAATTATTTTTTTAATGTTGAATATGTTGTACTCTATTTTCACTTTATAGTAAAAAATTTAGGTGTAATGTAATGTCTCAATTAAATGAATAGATCTTTAATTAATAATAGTAATCTTTATTAGTTAGCGAAATGAGTTAGTATTAAATATTTATTTTAAATTGTAAAATAAATTAATTGATAATTTAAAGTAATAGACAAAATATTTATAATATATTAGTATATTTAATTTTTTTCCATATATTAAATTTTAGGCAAATTTCATGTACACCATTTTACCAATTTTGATTTGGTGCAATTGGATTTCAATTTAGTTTTTTTTTAATTTTTTTACGATTCGATTTTTTTTTTGGGTCCGACCCTACCCGAAAGTGGTTCATGATTCACTCGACCCGAATAGATCATGATTTAGAGTTCATTATTTAGTGTTTACGGTGTGACAAAGTCTAGGATACAAATTTGTATACATACAAATCTCAATTGAGACTCAATTTCACTTTACTCAATCCATCCTTGACCCGCTTGATCGGGTCATCTTAGACCCGAGAATTAATTAATTTTCTAAATTGATTGATTTGTATCTATACAAATTTGTACAGTAGACCTATTCTTAGGGTGTAGATGATTCATATAAATTGAAATTGAATCCAATTGCACCAATTGCATCTTGTGCAATTAGTGCACACAAGTGTCACTCTAAATTTTAATATATAACATTAAATAAAATGATAAGAATTAAAAAAAATATGAATCCCTAAAAAATGAGTTATAACTTTTAGATGGATCTTGTGTGAAATATTGCACACTAATTTTATGTGTAATATAATATAAATAAGTAAAAATTGCTTCAAAATTAGTGTCCGGGCGAATTCGGGTCGAGGCGGGCATTTGGTGGGAAGGGCAGTGGACTTTAAGGTTGGCGTGGTCGCATATGTATTTATAGAAGAATATGTTTATCAAATATGTTGTAGCCTACTGGTTCAGGTTTGTTGTTAATGTATTTGGTCGCAAGTTCAATTCCTATTGAACACATAATTTTTTATTTTTTTTTTTCGGTCAAATTTTTGTGTGTTACTATATCTATGTATAAGTGTTACTACATTGTTATATTGAAAAACTTCATATTTTACGTAACACGTAATTAAACATATCGTAACACATAAATATTCATAACATAACATGGGTCACATGGTAACACATTATTGTTCATATGGTAACACATGAGTATTCACATAATATTATGACGATATATGAACAGTGTTACATATTACTAAAAAAAATATGTGTTATTACATGAACAAAAAGTGTTACCATATGAAGAAAAACGTGTTACCACATAAATAAAATCAAGTACAAAGCGTGAAAAGAAATTCCCAGTCCAAAATTACAGATTTAACGAACAATTTGATGTGATACTACATGAACAAAAAGAGTGTTACCATATGAGCAAAAGAGTGTTACCACATAAATAAAACCAGTACAAGTGTGAAAAGAAATCCCCAGTCCAAAATTACAGATTTAAAGAACAATTTGATGTGTTACTACATGAACAAAAAGAGTGTTACCATATGAGCAAAATAGTGTTACTAGATGAACAAAAACCAAGACAGATCACGGAAAAAATCTTGATCTGAATTCTGATTTAAAGGACGGCGTGAAAAAAAAAGTGCATAAGGATTTGAATTTCATCACACACTTTGTGTTGAGGGGTAAACCAAACACCACACACATATTTTCTCTTATTCCCGTAGAATCCACATCGAAATTCAAATTGAATGACCTGGTTTCATCCAATGATTAGAACGAATCGAAGAAAAATTAAATTGGACAAGAAATTAGGACCACGGCGATGGAAGGAAGAAGAAGAAATCCGATCATTGCGGCGATGGAAAAAAGAATTTGGAAGCGCCTCAAGGAAGAAGAAGAAGAAGAAGAAGAAATCTGGTCTTTAGCGGCGATGCGAGGAAGAAGGCATATAAGACCCGCCAATTTTTTTGCCCTAACCCCACCCGGTCCTGACCCGCGAAAAAAAAATCCAATTAAACTACAATTATACATAACATTAGTATGCAATATTGCATACAAGTTTTTGTCATGGAAGTTGGTGGGTTAAGTTATTTATGGAAAAATGCTAATTTGACAGTGAGGTGGACGAGAGAGTGGAGTTATAACTCCTCGACCATTATAGATGCTAGAGTATTGATTCCGTACAAGGTAACAAATCAAAATGAAAAAACAGACTATTGAAACTTACAATTTGTCGGACACACAATCCAACAAATACAAACAACCAATCATTCGCGGTATGTTTGTGTTGGTCCCGGTGCAAACGAGTCTTACACGTGTAAAGGGGGGAATACACGTGTTCAGTGTTTTTAAATTTTTTTCTTACTGAGGTCAGCTTGGGTCAGGTTGTCCTGATGATTTGGTCCTGAGAAGCACAGATCGCTCTGAGTCAAAGTCTATTGAGGCAGTGATCCGAAGTCGCTTTGAAACCTCGGATAATCCCAACCGAGTCACGAGTTTGAGAGATCTGAGTTGCTTGGATCGGATAACTAACTTATGAACCCTCGGAAAGAGTAAGTTCGGTTTGGTAACTATCGTTCTAGCTACTCGGATGTCTTGAGAATGGTTGGCCCTTAGTTTATACTCGTTTTAAGCTTTTCTTTGAAAACCTTCCTTTAATGGAATAGTGATTAGTCTGTGATTCAATTATATGCAACCTTCAGTGGATTGATTCCAACTTAAATATCAGTGAAAATATGCTTTCAGATTTAAGTCAATGCAGCGATTAGCCACAAATAAAAAAGCAATAAACAACACAAACAATTTATAGTGGTTCGAGAGACTCAAGCTCCTCGTCCACTCTCTCGATCCTCGAGAGAAATTCACTAATCACTTCACGAGCTTTCTAACTACCTCGCGTAGTTTACTTACTCAACTTCGTACTGAGCTTTACGACTACTCCACGTAGTTTACTTACTCAACCCGACCTTGAGCTTTTCGACTACCTCGTAGTTTACTTACTCAAACACAAACAAGCTTTTCGGACTACCCTCAGAGCTTACTAACTTCACTTCTAGAGCCTTCCGACTACTCGCGTAGTTTACTTACTCTTTACAACTCAATCTCACCAACAATCACACTCAAACTACCTTTACAAGGGTTTGGGGTTTCTTGGTTGGTTTCAACTAAAATGAGATATCCTTTACAATAAAGAACAATGTAAAGGCTAGGATATCTCGACTAAGCTTTGGATATATCTTATCAAGCTAGGCTTAGTTTAATGAGCTCTCTTCAATATAAAGCACTTGAGAAATTCTTGGGTTTTCGAGTGCTTCAACTTTGCGATAATAAGTTTGAGCTCTTGAGTTGCTTACAAATTTTCCGTAACCTTTCAATGTAGAAGGTCACAAGTATTTATAGGCATACACCAAGGTCACTCTTGAAAAACTATCCGTTGGAGAGATAGCTCAGAGAGTTTCCTCTTATGGTGTGTGCGGCTATATTTAGGGTTTGACACTCCCTAACACGTTTTAGGCAATAGTCTTTCATGTAGCGGTCTTCACTTTTTGCGATGCGGAACTTTGTACTTGACATCTTTTTAAATGACACATCCTTTGTCGATTGTCGATATGGTGCGATGATGTCTTCCTCTTTTTGACTTTTGTCTCCAGTTAAAGGTACACAACTCAATGGCTCTTTTGGTTACAATCTCTGAGTGATATAACCTTAACAACACTTTGTCTTAGCTCCTTTTATGCGCAGACTTTTTGAATGTTATGGGCAATATCTAACTTTCTAAGGAATCGCGATCTTACCGATATTGCATCCTTCGGATAGATATGTTGATTGCCTCAGAACATTCGAGTTTATCTTGAGCATTGATTGCATTTGAGTCTTGATAATTCTTGTGCCTTGATATTCTTGATCTTGATTCTTGATCTTACATCTTACGTGTCTTGAGTCTTACGAGTCTTGAGTCTTACGAGTCTTGAGTCTTACGAGTCTTGGCGTCTTTGAGTCTTCTGGATGTCTTGGTGATATCTTGATTCTTCATCTTTGAGTCTTGATTCCTCGATTTCATCTTGAGTCTTGATATCTCGATTTCTGCTTGAGTCTTGATATCTCGATTTCCTGCTTGAGTCTTGATTCTCGATTTCATATTGAGTCTTGATATCTCGATTTCTGCTTGAGTCTTGATATCTCGATTTCATCTTGAGTCTTGATTCTTCGTTTCATCTTTGAAACTTGAAACCGGTTTCATCTTGAAATCGGTTTCTTGAAACTTCTTTGAGTTCTTGAGAATCTTGAGATCTAACGATCTATATCTCTTGTTATACATTTTGCGAGATAACATCCACGAATACTCTAAAACCTGAATCGACTCAACTATCAAGATTATTACGAACATGTCATACTTTCGGGGGTTTTGGGATCTAATTAAAATCATATCTTTATTAAATTCATCTCCCAACAATTTCCCCTTTTTTTGATAATGCCAAAACCTATCTTGTTACAAACATATAACCTAAACTCGGGTTTGGTTTATCCTATTACAAGATTGGTTTTATTTTCAACAATTTCCCATAAATAATGAGTCTCTTAACAATTAATCTCCCAATAATTTTCATACATGGAATCTCACAAACAATTTCTTCAAATAATGAATCTCTTAAAGGATTCATCACCAAATACTTAATTTTCAAACAATTTCTTTAATTAATTGGAGACATTATTCAGGCATATCAAATTTAAAAGACATGTAAATAAGATAATGAGATATTATCTTTTGAGCATATATGATAAATTTTCATTGATGATAGGTAGACTGTTACAAGTTACAATGAAACTTTATCTGAACAAAAACAAAAAGACAAAAATATAAAAGATTACATAAATCTTCTGAGTCTTCATCTTCGAGTCTTCATTCATTTCTTGATTCGGCTCTTGATTCGGTTCTTATTTCGGCTCTTCCACCTCATCTCTTTGGAACTTCTAGGTCGAACATTCCGTAATATCTCTTCTTCAGTGCATCTCTTTCTTTGATGATATCCGGACTGTTCCCTGTCAGACCTAACTGAGCAGCATACTGAGATATTTCCCGAGAAATGGCTTTCTCATTAACAAAGCCATTCTCCAGCCTGGGAGGAGGGTACACATATGGACCAGGGGAGGTTATCTGCACCTTTGCTTCATCCACAAGATTTATCCAACTCCGAAGGTACTTGGATAGAAAGGTTAGGGAGATAATCAATGAAAGCCTCATTCGGATCGAGCTCTCCCTATCCACTCTCTGAGCACATCATAGTAGAACCGAGAAGGTTCTCTTGATTTTTCTTCCACGCATCGTTGAACCTGGATAGGCATCCACTTGTCACGCGTCGGCCATTTTCGTGCTTTAGTGCTCCCTTTCCTCTTGCTTGCAAACCTTACGAACCCGCTCCTTCTTTTACGCTCTTCTTGGCTTTCTTTCGATCCTTTGGTACACGAAGCGAAACAGTTTTCTTCGCTTGTTCAAATGGAGTGTTTTGAGGAGTGCTTCTAGTGTTGAAACTTTCTTCTTGGGCTCGGACTTCAGAATCTTGATTACCCAATATCGAACTTCCTGCTGGGCCGGCTTAAAGCCTTTGCTCTTTTGCCCTCGGGCTCTTCTATCCACGGCCTTCCCTCTTGATGGGCAATTAAGACCACCGGCTTTGGCTTGTTCCAATCCTTCCTCTACCACTCGGTTTCTCCATAGCAACTTCACCGCGCATTGTTTCCTCAGAAACCTGAGTGTAGACTGGCTTCTCCACCTCTTTGAACTTCAGCTTCTCAGTAGCTTCGACTTCCTTCAAGGCTTCGGATAGGATATTCTTTTCAGCTTCCTTTTGCGCCTTTTTCTCCAAAGTACGTGCAATAACTACGAGGTCTTCTTTGGCCTTTCCCCTTCTTGGCACCGTAATTTGGAAGGAGTCTGGAAGTCTTTGTGTCCATATGGTATTGCTCTTTGCTTACACAAATAAGACCTCTCTCCGCTTCTTGATCTGTTCATCTTCTAGCCTCACGAGGTGGTTCTTTGCCACAGAAGAATTCTTGAAAAAAGATGGGCAAAACCGGCGGAGAGAGAGCATCTTTAAACATCTCTGTCATCTTGGTCATGAGTATTGAGCTCATTTCCTCAATAGCAGACTTGATCAGTACTTCGTTCTTCTCTGCCAATTTCACCTCTAGAAAGCTCGGTTCTCTCGCGGTCTTACATTTAAGTTCAAGACTTATTTCGGCCTTGACACCCTCCAGCTTCTCATTCAGCTTTTCTTCCATGGAGGTCATCTTTGAGGTCAGAGTGTCTTGAAGTTGCACCAGTTCTGAAGATGAACTCAGATTCTCCATCTTCTGAGCTTGGCTGGCCAATGTCTCTTCTATCTGAGTGATTTTGTTCAGCATTGGCTCAACCTTCTCAAGCTTCTCCACTAAGGGAGTGAGGTCGATCTCAGGAACATTTTGCACCTTACGTCTTTGATTGATCAATCTGAGGTTCAGACACAACCTGAGGGTTGGTCCGCACCTGAGCATCAGCTTCATCCTGAGCTCCAGTCTCTATCTGAGCCTCAGTCTGTACATCAGACAATTCAGAGTTAAAGATAGAACCTTTAGTAATTTTGGCATAATTGTTAATAGTGCCAAAAGGTACCTGAAGAGTGCTAGCTTCAGTCTGAGGTTGAATGATTTCAGGTTGATCAACACAAGAAGTTTCCTTCTCCATCTGAGACTGATCCTCAGCATCTCCCTGTTGGTCCCCATCTTGAGATTTGTCTCTGCTGCTAGGGGCACCAACTTCAGTAGCTCTCCTCTCAGCGATCTTCTTCTGAACTAGCTCATCAAAATCGGAAATTTTCATCACGAGCTTTGTTTTCCGAATCCGAGAACTTCGGTCGGGATGTGTCTCCTCATTCCACGGTCTTCCCCTCTGAATGAAGCAATGTTAAGCATCTCCGGGAAGAGTCGATTGAGGATGAAAACCGTCGACCTTAATCTAAAGAAGATATCTTGCGGATCGGGTTATGAAATGAGCTCGGAGTGTGATCAAGGATGAACCGTTCCCCTTGCTTCTCCCTCGGTTTCTTGACCGCCCTTCTTCAATCTCGGGCTTTCGGAGTTCGGTTGAAGCATCAATTTGAAGGATCAAAGTAGATCCTTTCGAGGAGCTCATCAATAATAGTTTTAGACTGCTCTCGAGTCTCGATGCTATCCCGAATGTTGTCGATCGAGGTCCTCGGTTTGCATCTGAGTGGGTTCTAGGGCTTTGGTGGCATGACCTCAGTTGACTTTGAGTTAGCTCTGTTATGATCTGGCCCGGCACATCTTCGGTAGGAATTTCGAGGTCGAGCTCCTTTAAAAATTTCCGAAATTTTTATCTGAATCGGCGATGTCTCAAGCACCTCAGAGAAGATCTGCTCCTCAGTCTGGTCCTGTGCCTTAGAGATAACCTGAGCCAAGACTTCCAATGGCGATTTCTGAGCGGTTTGGCTCTCAGGTTGATCTCTTCAGAATCACTGCCATCTTCATCGGTGAGAACCACCATTCTTTTGCGCTTAGGAGCGAGGGTTTTCTTCTTTAATTTCTCTTTGCTCCTTCTTGGCTTCCAACAACATCTTCCCCACGGTTTGTTGGGTTTAAAGAAATGACCATGATCGGTGATTCCACTTTCTTCTCTTTCTTTCCCTTAAAAGTCCTCTTCGCAGCAATGGGCTTGAACATCACTTTGGACATAGGGAATGGGGTAGAGTTGGCAAAAATATTCTCCTCCTCACGTCACATCTCCAGAATGAATGCAATTTTGGTGGCTTGGAGGATTCTGCCTTTGATAGATATTGCCCCATCATCCTCCCTTTTTATGACCTTGGCTTGCTCAATCACCACCTTGATCAGATATTTCAGCCAGTTAAAATCCTTGGTGGGTGAGTCCTCAATAGCCGCCATCAGTCGGAGTTTGGGAGTGCTGATCTGTTCGAAGCTTCCAGATCGACTCATGATGCACTTTCCCACAATATCCATCAACACTCTGTATTTCGGCTGTAGATGTCGTTTGTGCAGAGTTGCCTCAAACTTAACAGGTTTCTCGGCAACCTTGTCAAGATACTCCTGCTCCCGTCTCAACATATACAATGAGGGATCATCTCCCCTATCGCACAACTCAAATACGTCGTTCAAATGCTTAGGGACTATATAGAGCTCTCGAACAAAATCTACATATTTCATCGATTGTTCGAGATGCGAAATGGAAATCTTAGATTCTATACAATCTTCCTCATCGATTTCCATATTTGCAACAAACTCTATTACCTTGCGAGCATACTCCTGCTCTGGTCGATTAACGACGAGGTTCGTTAGTTTCACCAATCTGATTAAATGGAGCGCTTCTTCTTCGTGCTTGGCATTTGACGTGCTCTCCAGAGACACCATGTATTCGTACCATGGCTTATTCGTCTCGGCTAATCTCTCGAAAATGGTTGGGGCCATTTGAGATTTTGAAGATTTGAAGATTTAGGGTTTGGGATTTTTCTGGGCAAAGGGATTTTATTTCAGAGGATTTTGGGAATGAAGGGTTTGATAAAGTTTTGCTTGAATGGCTTCAAAGGATTAAATAGCTTGAGATCGTGGGAAGTCGTACCGGTTAGGTGAAAAGCAACGGTTAAGATTAATCCACGATTAATCGGGTATGTGAAAGGTCGATCCCCGAAAAGTAAGCCGCCATTTTAACTTCATTGGTGATTAAATGTAACAGAGCATTTAATGACTTGTTGACCTTCTTCAAAATTTCAAAGATCCCACCCAAAAACATTCCTCAGGTGTTTTGTATTTATTGCTAATGATTACTGAGTTTCACTTAAGCAATAAATGAGTCGCATGAGTCATTACTTCTTCAGACTAGTTTCCCTCTCAGTCTTACTGAGTATTGACCTTGATAAAATGTCAGTATGATACTGAGTACTGAATGGGTTCAGTATGCTACTGAGTACTGACCTTCAGTAAATCTGAGTTTCCTGAGACTCAGTTCAGTATTTCCATTTTATCCTGAGCTTCTCAGTAGAATTCTGAGAAAAACTTCATGCATCTGAAAACCTTCAATTTTTCAGATTTTACTCTATACACCTGGATCCAACATCCCTAATTCAACTGAAAGTTCTTGAAATCTTGATTCAGCTAAAGGTTTAGTCAAGATATCAACTCTCTGCTTATCAGTATGAATTTTCTCCATCCTTATGTCCTTTTTCTCGACATGATCTCTGATGAAGTGATGTCTGATATCCACATGCTTGCATCTGGTGTGCAATACTGGATTTTGTGAAATAGCAATGGCACTATTATTGTCACAAAATATTGGTACTTCATTGGCTACAACTTTATAGTCCCTTAATTGTTGTCTGAGCCAAAGAATCTGTGCACAGCAGCTTCCTGCAGCCATGTATTCAGCTTCAGTAGTACTGGTTGCTACTGAGGTCTGTTTCTTTGAAAACCAAGATATCAGCTTACTTCCAAAAAATTGACAAGTTCCTGTAGTGGACTTCCTGTCAATTCTGCAACCTCCATAATCAGCATCTGAGTAACCAGTTAATTCAAGGTTATCATCAGTTGGATACCATAATCCTCTATTCACTGTGCCCTTAAGATACTTCAGTATCTTTTTGGCAGCCTCCATGTGACTAGCTTTAGGATTAGCTTGGTATCTTGCACATATCCCAACAGCAAATGTTATATCAGGCCTACTTGCTGTGAGATAGAGCAATGATCCAATGATTCCTCTATAATCAGTATGACTCACTGATTTGCCTTCAGAATCAGGATCCATCTTGTAGTTAGTATTCATAGGAATTCTAACTGCATTGCAATTCTGTACACCATATTTGGCAATCAGATCTCTGGTGTACTTTGCCTGGTTGATGAAGATTCCTTCCTTTGATTGTTTCACTTGAAGACCTAGAAAGAAATTCATCTCTCCCATCATTGACATCTCAAACTTGCCTTTCATCAGTGTTGAAAACTTTTCACACAGATGATGATTTGGAGATAAAAAAAATGATATCATCAACATATATCTGAACCAGTAAGATATCTTCCCCATCTTCTATCCTGAACAGAGTTCTATCAACAGTTCCTTTGACAAAACCATGGTCAGTAAGAAACTAAGAAAGAGTATCATACCATGCTCTAGGTGCTTGCTTGAGACCATAAAAGTTTTTCTGAGCTTGTAAACTTGGTCATTATGTTTGAAACCAGGAGGTTGTTCTACATAAACCTCTTCTTTAAGCACAACGTTCAGAAATGCACTTTTCACATCCATTTGATAGACTGTGAACTTCATGTGGGCAGCATATGCAAGAAACAATCTGATGGCTTCTAGTCTTGCAACTGGTGCAAAGGTTTCATCATAATCCAAGTCTTCTTCTTGGGAATAACCTTGTGCAACTAGCCTTGCCTTGTTTCTTACAATGTTGTTGTTTTCATCTCTTTTATTCTTAAATACCCACTTGGTTCCAATGACATTGTGCCTTTCAGGTCTATCTACTAGTTCCCATACTTCATTTCTTGAGAATTGATTCAGCTCATCTTGCTTAGCAGTAATCCAATGAGAATCTTGTAGAGCTTCACCAATCTCAGTAGTCTCTTTCTCTGATAGGAAGCAGCAGAATAGTGCACTCTCACCATGGAACCTTCTTGTTTTGACACCTTCAGTTAGATCACCCACAATTTGACTTGTAGGATGACTATCTAACCATCTTCATCTAGATGTTCCCCCTTCAACAGTATCCTCAACATTTGAAATGTTAGGTTGATTAATTCGATGGCTTCGAGGAACAAGAAAAGGAGAAAGGGATCATCTTCCTAGGGAAATTCTATTGAGAACATTGTCGAGACATTTGTTCCCCTTTGGTTGATAAATTTAGAATTTGCCTCAATTTGTGACCACATCTTCATTGGCATCGCATACCGAGTCTGCGAGGCGGTATGCTGTTGATTGGTCACCTTTGGTATGTTGGTTTTCTGAGTCTCACCATCCCGAGTTTTATTCTCGAACTTCTTTATTCGAGTCGAGTCACTCCAATCATAGGATGTGGTGACTTCTTCTTTTCGAGTTCGATTGGATGATTTGTCATTCTTTTTGGGCTTAATCGGTGATCCTCTTGGTGGGTTCTTTCGCATCATGTTCTTGTTTCTTACGAACACAAGTAGATTCATCAAAAAACAACATGAGGTGTTTCCTCCACAATAAGAGTCCTCGGTTGTAAACTCGAAAGTTTTCTTGACTTGAGAATATCCTAAGAATATTCCTTCATCGACTTTACTATCAAATGTTTTCAATCGATCTTTACCATTATTGTGTATGAAACACTTGCAACCAAACACACGAAAAGAAAGAAACAAGAGGCTTCCTTTCATTCCAAAGCTCATAGGGTGTTTTGCCTTGACTCTTGGTCAACATGGATGCGATTCGAGAATAGCATGCGGTGTTGGCGACTTGAAATTTAAAATCTTTTAGGAATATCGACTTGAGCTATCATTGTCCTTGCAGCTTCTTTTAGAGTCATGTTCCTTCTTTCAGCAACACCATTTTGTTGAGGGGTCCTTGCAGCTGATGTTTCATGAGTAATTCCATATGCTGCACAATAATCGGATATGATATGATTTATAAATTGGTTCCTTTGTCGGATCGATTTTGACCACACTCATTTTTTTTTCTCAATCTTGAGCCTTTTCGATGATCGGCGACTTTATCTCGAGTCTCTTTCTTCTTGAAGTAAGAATATGACCCAAGTATATCTTGAGTAGTCATCAACTACTACCAATGTGTATTTCACGCCATTAGTGCTCCTTTGGTGTTATAGGACCAAAAAGATCCATATGCAACAATGAAGTATTCTTTCGGTAGAGAAACATCTACTTTGCTTTTTAAATGATGCTCTAATTTGTTTTCCTTTTTGTACGCATCACAAATATGTTCCTTCTTGAACACTTCATTAAAGGCAACCCTCTCACAAGAGCTAATCTTGCAAGCTTATTCAGGGTTTTGAAATTCAGGTGATTCATTCTTTTATGCCTAACCAACTGGTATATGTGGAACTTTTAGAAACCAAACATGTATTTTTAGGTGTTGAACTCCAATCAGCAAGATACACATTTCCTTTTCTAGTACCAGTCAGTAATACTTTCTGTGAGATATCATCTTTCACATAACATAAGTTCTTAGAGAACTCAACATTAAAACCCTTATCACAGTAATTGGCTTATTGAAAGCAAGTTATGCTTCAATCGGATACATATGAAACACCATGGATATGAAATGAGTCGATTTCCAAAGTTCCATATCCTTGATCATCCCCTTGGAGTTATCTCCAAAAAGTGATCCGAGGCCCTCTTTGTTCAACATAATCCTTTGAGTATCTTCTTGAATCCTGTCATATATCTTGAGCATCCACTGTCAAGATACCATACATCAGGGGCTTTTTCATCTCTGCTCATCAGTGCTATGTGATCTTTAATCAGCTCAGTGCCCTTGTTTTTCTCCTAAAAAATAGATCAATTCTTAGGTACCCAATTTGTGTAGGGTCCTACAAGGTTAGTTTGTACCTTTCGGAATCCAAATCGCTTTTGACAACTCTAATCACTTTAGAGTGGGCGATCTCATCTTCCATAAACATCTACATACACATTTACTTACGGGTGCTTTAGCGGTTTTCACGTGTATGAGTGCTAGCCTTAGCATGAACATGAGCTTTTGAATTTTCTTTGGTTGAGGTCTTTTGTTCATTTGCTTTTTGGCACATGTGCGGTAGTGCGAATCTTTGTTGACTTCGGGTCGGGTAACCTTTACCCTTAGGCAAGTGGGGTTCGGAGTTGCTGTCTCTTGAATTTTTGGTCTTCATTATCTTGAGGACTTGGTCTCTTTGATTGAGAATGTCTCTCTTTGAGTGTTTCTCTTCGAAGATTCCTCGATGATTCGGTGTAGATCCTTTCAGGTTTGCATTCTTAGCTTTGAGGCTTTGAAGTAGTTGCACGAAATTTTCAACTAAGTGCTTTCGAGTTTTTCTAGCCTTCACCGAGGGTTTGGGCTTTCCTACGATCATTCGGTTTTCTTTGAAACCATGGGTCCTTTTCCCTTGTCTACAACCTTGGGCATTTCTTGAGTTTGAAGTGTAGGTGCATTTGGTTTTACAAAGATTGTCTTCTTGCTACTTGATGCGACATTAGGATGACCTTGTGAGGTTCCCCACCGGAATGTATCCCAATCCAGATTTTATAGTGGCGGATCTCTGGTAACTCTGAATTTCATCTATTACTTTAGATGCGATTATTCAATAGAGTTAGCTTCTTACATGCACTATCCTCACATTTTCTGTAGAGTTTCATGCTTCTCGAGATAGGTCATTGAACTTAGTTACGATAAATTTGAATCTCTTGATGGATTTCTCTAGCTTTTCAGTTAGGGTCACTATCACCTTCTCTTTCTCTGAGAGTTGTACTTTCAGAACATCCAGTTCATCAGTAGCTCCCATTAATTGAGAAGTAATTTCAGTATTGCTAGAGTTTTTCCATTTTAGATTTTTGACTTTTGATTCTTTTTATTACGCTCTTGAGTTTCATTTAGCAGTTCTTGTAAAACAAGTATAGTCCTTCATTAGACTCTCAAAAGAATCCATCGGTCAAAATGATCATTTCTGATTGAACTTGACAACTCTTGTGCTAGTGTAGGAGCAACAATAGAGAAAGAAGAGTTTACCTCCTCAATGGCCATCAGACAGATGTCATCACTTTCACTGTCTGAGAAAATTTCATCTGAAGAGCTAGATCCCTCCTCAGAATGTTCTTCTTCTGCAACCATGGCCTTTTTGCTAGAGAACTTCTTGTCTCTTTTTAGCTTGCCTTTCTCTTCGCTCCTTAGCTTTTCAGATCACGACAATCATCTTTGGAAGTGACCTTTCTTTTGGCAATTATAGCATCTGTTGGCATCATCATCCTGATCACTTTCTTCTTTGGACTTGGAGTCCTTCCTTTTGGATGAAGATCCCTCAGCTTTCAGGTCCTTCTTCTTCTCGGTTGATCGTCCTCGGGTTTCTTCCGGTACTGTGATTCTGTAATAGTTTTTGTATTTTTCCATATCGACTATTAAGTCTTTCAAACCTCCTTGCCATCGGTCTTTAGCTTATCCTCAAGCTCATCCTGATTTTTAGCAAGGGAGTTCTCAGACTCTCTAGTTTTACAGGTTTTATCTTTGGCTATAAAAACCACATTCTTACTAGATGATGAATCAACTTTGCTGTCAGCCTTTTTGGATTTCTTATCAATTACAAACTCATAGGCCTTCAGCTCAGAGAAGACTTGTTGATATGGCATTGAATTAATGTTTTTGGTGTTTTCAATCACCACTGCATGTATATCCCACTTCTTAGAAAGACCTCTAAGAATTTTCAATGCAACTTCTCTCTGTGGATATTTCTTTCCAAGTGCATTTAGATCATTCATAATCTTTAGTGAATCGACTTCCAATTTGTCTATAGATTCACCTTCATCCATTTCAAAACTATCAAACTTTCCAATTGCAACTGAAAGTTTGTTTTCCTTGATATGATCTGTGCCTTAGCACATTACAGCTAGTGTATCCCAAATTTCTTTTGCAGTATTGCAGTGAGAGATCATTCCCATCACACCATCATCAATAGTAATGTATAGTGTGTCTTTAGCTATATAGTCTAGATTGACTAACTTTCTCTCCTCAGGAGTCAGTTGGTCATCAGACTTAGGAAATTCTGCTCTAGGATCGTTTCTCTCATTTTTACATTTCCTCCCAGGATTCACCACGATGAAATTGGAATGGCCCTTCAGAGACCACTCTCCACATTCGTTCATGTTTAGAATACAAGTGTGCCTGCATTCTCAGTCTCCATAAATCATAGTTCTCTACTGAGAACATGGGAAGTTTCTTAGAAGACGTTTTATCTGAGTCTTTTAAGAATTCAGCAAATAAGATCAGTTCAGAAACACCACAAGTATTTTAGCAAATAAAACTTAGGTCAACAAAGCAGGTGGTCAAGTTGAACCACTGCTCTGATACCACTTGTTGGTCCCGGTGCAAACGAGTCTTACAATTGTATGGGGGGGAATACACGTGTTTAGTGTTTTTAAAACTTTTTCTTACTGAGGTCAGCTTGGATCAGGTTGTCCTGATGATTTGGTCTTGAGAAGCACAGATCGCTCTGAGTCAAAGTCTCTCTTGAGGCGGTGATCCTAAGTCGCTTTCGAAACCTCGGATAATCCCAACCGAGTCACGAGTTTGAGAGATCTGAGTTGTTTGGATCGGATAACTAACTTATTGAACCCTCGGAAAGAGTAAGTTCGGTTTGGTAACTATCTGTTCTAGCTATTTTTCGGATGTGAATGGTTGGCCCTTAGTTTATACTCGTTTTAAGCTTTTGCTGAAAACCTCCCTTTAATGGAATAGTGATTAGGCTGTGATTCAATTATGTGCAACCTTCAGTGGATTGATTCCAACTGAAATATCAGTGAAAATATGCTTTCAGATTTAAGTCAATGCAACAGTTAAGCCACGGATAAAGAAAAGCGATAAACAACCACGACAATTTATAGTGGTTCGGAGACTCAAGCTCCTACATCCACTCTCTCTCTCGATCCTCGAGAGAAATTCACTAATCACTTCTGAGCTTTCTAACTACCTCGCGTAGTTTACTTACTCAACTTCGTACTGAGCTTCGACTACTCCCGTGGTTTACTTACTCAACCCGACCTTGAGCTTTCGACTACCTCCGTGGTTTACTTACTCAAACACAAACAAGCTTTCGGACTACCTCGCAGCTTACTAACTTCACCTCTAGAGCTTTTCGACTACTCCGGCGTAGTTTACTTACTCTTTACAACTCCAATCTCACCAACAATCACACTCAAACTACCTTCTAAAGGGTTTGGGGTTTCTTTGTTGGTTTCAACTAAAATGAGACATCCTTTACAATAAAGAACAATGTAAAAAGGCTAGGATATCTCGACTAAGCTTTGGATATATCTTATCAAGCTAGGCTTAGTTTAATGAGCTCTCTTCAATATAAAGCACTTGGGAAATTCTTGGGTTTTCGAAAGTGCTTCAACTTTCTTGATAATAAGTTTGAGCTCTTGAGTTGCTTACAAATTTTCGTAACCTTTCAATATAGAAGGTCACAAGTATTTATAGGCATACACCAAGGTCACTCTTAAAAACTATCTGTTGGAGAGATAGCTCAAGAGTTTCCTCTTTATGGTGTGTGAAAGCGGCTATATTTAGGGTTTGACACTCCTAACTGCGTTTTTTAGGCAATAACCTTTCATGTAGCCGGTCTTCACTTTTTTGCGATGCGGAACTTTGTACTTGACATCTTTTTGGCGACACATCCTTTGTCGATTGTCGGTATAGTGCGATGTTGTCTTCCTTTTTTTGACTTTTGTCTCGGTTAAAGGTAGACAACTTCATAGCTTTTTGGTTACAATCTACGAGTGATATAACCTTAACAACACTTTGTCTTAGCTCCTTTTTATGCGACTTTGAATGTTATGGGCAATATCTAACTTTCTAAGGAATCGCGATCTTCTCGATATTGCATCCGCCGGATAGATATGTTCGATTGCCTCCGGAACATTGGGGTTTATCTTTGAGCATTGATGCATTCTTGGAGTCTTGATAATTCTTTGTGCCTTGATATTCTTGATCTTGATTCTTGAGCTTTTGTCTTGAGTCTTGAGTCTTTGGTCTTACGAGTCTTGAGTCTTACGAGTCTTGGCGTCTTACGAGTCTTCTGAGATGTCTTGGTGATATCTTTTGATTCTTCATCTTTGAGTCTTGATTCCTCGATTTCATCTTGAGTCTTGATATCTCGATTTCTGCTGAGTCTTGATATCTCAATTTCACTTTGAGTCTTGATTCCTCGATTTCATCTTGAGTCTTTAGTATCTCGATTTTCTTTGAGTCTTGATATCTCGATTTCATCTTGAGTCTTGATTTCTTCGTTTCATCTTTTGAAACTTGGTTTCTTGAAACTTCTTGAGTTCTTGAGAATCTTGAGATCTAACTTTGATCTATATCTCTTGACTATACATTTTGCGGATAACATCCTGAATACTCTAAAAAGCTGAATCGACTCAACTATCAAGATTATTCTGAACATGTCATACTCAGGGGTTTTGGGATCTAATTAATATCATATTTTTATTAAATTCATCTCCCAACAGTTTGTTTTGAATTATAAGTGATTTTTAAAAATTAATTTTTGAAAATCCAAGGTTTTTAGAAATTTAGGAAATTTTAAATGGGTGTTTATTTTTTTTTTTTTTGAGTAGGGTAAAATTTAACTTTATATATTATTTATTAAATGTGATAAAAAAATAAAAGGCAAAGTATAGGGTGAACAAATTTTAAGGTGGAAACTGGTTAAGAAGTGTGACTTATATTTGAAAGAGTGTGACTTTTTATCATAAAGAGTGTGACTTTTTTTTACTATAAAGGGTATTACTCATAAAAGTGAAGGGTGTGACAAATATTATAGCGAGAGAGTTTAGTAGTGATAACCAAAGGGTGTGACTTATATTCTTAAAGGGTGTGACTTATATTCTAAAAAAGTATGCCTATAAAAAAAATTAATTTCACAATGAACAAATTTTCAAAGATATCAACTTAAAAATAAATTGTTAATAAATTTTATGTATGATTAAATTTTTAAAAACTCAAACTGAAACAAGGTTTTAGGGGGGTGTATTGGTTGTGGAGTCTGTAGAATTTGTTTAGACTTTCAAAGTCTGGGGGTACTCAATCCGGATTTTCAAAAGTCTTTAAAAATCCTAAGGTATTCAATACGGATTTAAAAAAGTCTTAAAAATCGTTAGGTATTCAACCGTCTATGAATTTTAACAGTCTATGAATTTTCTTTGATTCTCTTCAAAAAATATAAATAGATTTCACTTTCCAAAATATCTTCTAACAACATTTTCTACGTATTCTCTCAGAGAATTCTGAAGGCTAAAGGTCAGAAGAAAAAAATCTTCGTTGTTCTCCTGGCATCGCCGCCGCCCACTATCGTCGCCGTCGTTCTCCTGCCACCGGTATAAGGTTTAAACTGATCGACGGTATTACAGCCCCCCTGAATAGAAAAATAAAAAACCCATTGTCGAAGAGAATTTTTTCTTTCATTATCAGCAAGAAAAAGGTTCCAGAGGTAAGTGGTGAACGAGTCAATTCTTGTTTCGTTAAAGTCAATTCTTGCAGTTTCCCTGTTGCCTGATTGCACTTCAGTTATATTTTTGGGCACTGTTTGGTTTGATTCTTTTGTGGGTTTTTTTTTTTTTTTTTTTCAATTTGCATGTCGGTGATTTCTTGATTTCTGACAATGTGATTTCTTATTTTTGATGGGGTAGTTTTGATTTTGAGCCATTCTATTGAAGCTTACTCTGAAGAATTAAATTATAGGAGTGGAACAGCTATATTGGTTTAGAAATTCAGGAAATATGATGAATGATTCAACAAATTATAACATGATGATGCATAAAGATGGATTTTTTACCAAAAAAAAGTAATGAAATGTTTTTTCTGGGGCTGGGACAAGCTAACTAATTTAAAAAATTATATTTTTAGATAAATATTAACTAATTAAAGAAATTATATTTTTTAGGTAAATATTTTCTCGTGAATTGTAAATTTGCTAATCGGCGTCAATTTTTTAGCTCCATTATGTGTTGTTCGATATCATCTAAAAGATTTTTTGGTGGTCAAGGTCGTCACCCGTAAATGCAAGTGAGTTATTCAATCTTCGTCATGCATCATTAAGAAATGTGATTGAGAGATTTTTGGTATTTTCAAATCGCGATTCACAATTTTCAAAACCGCACCTCGTTCTCATTCCAAACACAAGCATAGTTAGTATTGACTTGTCTTTGGATTACACAACTTTCTTCGGAAAGAATGCCGCTTCGATGAATTTTCGATTCGAATATGAAGAAGATCAAGATTCACCACATCTCAACATGGAAGAAAAAATTTGGAATTCTTTTCTCAAAATTCTACAACAAAGAAACGGTGGTAATCATGAAGAACGAATATTTGCTAATCTTTATGTGGGAAATGAGTAGAAGTATAACAAATGATTGAAATGAAGATGATGAGAATGAAGATGAGAATAATAATGATGAATAATAAAAATTTTTTTTGAACTAATGTATTTTTGTGTTTTTTCTAAACAATTTGGATAAGCTTTTTTTTATTTACAAATGTATTATTATACATTTAGATCGATAGTTTATTAGCCAAATCTATGAAAATCCAAATAAATCAATAAAAAAGTGTATTCCACAATCCTATCAAATCTATGAAAAATTCATGTAAATTAATAAAAAAATTAGTTAAACTACTGCGTGAAGTCATAAATTTTTTGAAATTCACAAACTTTTTAAAGTAAAAAAAATTAATAAAATCTCAATTGAATACACCCCTTTTAAACTTCAAAACTCAAAATCGGGCTTTTAAAACTCAAAACAAGTCTACTGAACTAGATTAATGAATTATTAATGTTTATATTAAAGCCTATAATGTAGGCTTTCGATGAAGAGTAATCTTGAATTTACTTTCCATGGCCCACCATTATATAATTAAAGAATATAATTGTCCCGGAAAACACTTGTTTTTTCTACTAAATTGTCTGCGAAGCATTTGACTAATATTTTGTTCATTATTATGACCTAGAAAACGATGCTTTTGTTTGAGAAAGTATTTAATATATAAATCGTTTTAAATTGTTTTATCTCATTATATTGGGATTAATGTCATTAATTGACAAGTCTACTAATAATAAGACAGTATTTTTTTTTTTATCGGGAATGTTTTTTTTTTTTTTTTATTAAAGATCGGGTACAAAAAGGAATTCAAAGAACTAAATTATTTATAAAGAGCTTTCAATAACCATTTGAGAATTAGAAAATCGGTCATACCAAAAAGAGAATATAGAAAACGTGTTATCTTTTATACTTAGCCAACTCCATATTATAATTTTGAGATCTCAAAATTGGTTGAAGATCTCAAAATAAGACTAAGTATATATATTGATGTTGTAATGGAATAATTAATTACTGTAAATAAAATAATAATTTGAAACGTAGCTAAAATGTGTTCTTTTGAGAATTAAAGACTTTAAATCGATAAGGACATTACACGTAGTGCACAAAATTAGTGAAGTAGAGATATGGTAAACAGATTGAGCAGTAGATGGAAGCAATCAAACGATTCGGTATAAGCAATTAAATGATAATAATTCTTAAAGCACGTCCAAAGTTATAGAATATTGATACATTTGGCACCAAATTAATAGGCATTGAGAAAAAGGATCAATATGGTGTATAACGAAATGAATATGGAAATTGGTTGAAGAAAAATGATCAGGAGTTGAGGCGGATTTTATATGGGTGATTGAAATCAATAAAAGTTATTATTGTTTGTGTGCAAAACACACTTAGTGTGTAATTTTTCTTTACATTTTTTTAGTAACTCGAGACCCAAAAATCTAACCTCATCAAGTTAAAAATAAATAATTATATATATATATATATATATATATATATATATATATATATATATCAAAATTTTCAAGTGGGGCCAGGGCCCAGTGACTACCTTGTCACATAAAGTTCCGCCCATGGATATAAGTATATAAACAAATTCATCTAAACGTACATGTATATTATATTAGTATATTAAGAGTTAATATCAAATAAATATGTAACTTGGGTTATATTTCTTTTTTCTTAATTGCCGATTGCAACATGTATTATAAGAAGTTGATCGATAAATTATATTTCCTTTTTTTTTAATTGCCGATTGCAACATGTATATTATATTTCTTTTTTTTTAATTGCCGATTGCAACTCTATTTTTTGTTGTATTTTTTACCTAAAAATACCATAAAAATAAAAAAATGATTGCAATAAATCAATTTCTTATAGTAAAATTGCAATTAAATAAAAAATTTGTACATATTATAAATTAAAAAATAGATATAATAAAAGATGTAAATTAATATTCATGATGATTCATCAAGTATGCATTCACATTGTTCATGTGTATTAAGTGTAGCATTCTCTTTCATCTTATTCGACTACAAATAATATTTTGAAGCAGATACCTTAATGAGAAAATATTGCACACTAATATTATGTGCAATACAATATAAATAAGGTAAAAATACTTTAAAATTCATGGGGATGCAGGCGCGGTCGGGAATTAAGAGGCGGATCGGGAAGTGGGCAATTGGGGCGAGGCGGTGAGCTTTAGGTTGGCGCAGTCGCATATGTATTTATAGAAGAATATATTTATCAAGTATGTGTTGTAGCCTAGTGATTCAGGTTTGTTGTTAATGTATTTGGTTGCAGGTTTGATTACTATTGAACACATAATTTATTTATTTTTTGGTCAAATTTTTGTGTGTTACTACATCTATGTATAAGTGTTACTACATTGTTATATTGAAAAACTTCATATTTTACGTAACACGTAATTAAACATATCGTAACACATAAATATTCATAACGTAACATGGGTCACATGGTAACACATTATTGTTCATATGGTAACACATGAGTATTCACATAGTACTATGACGATATATGAACAATGTTACATATTACTAAAAAAACATGTGTTACTACATGAACAAAAAGTGTTACCATATGAAGAAAAACATGTTACCACATAAATAAAACCAGTACAAGCGTAAAAAGAAATCTCCAGTCCAAAATTACAGATTTAAAGAACAATTTGATGTGTTACTACATGAACAAAAAGAGTGTTACCATATGAGCAAAAGAGTGTTACCACATAAATAAAACCAGTACAAGCGTGAAAAGAAATACTCAGTCCAAAATTACAGATTTAAAGAATAATTTGATGTATTACTACATGAACAAAAAGAGTGTTACTATATGAGCAAAAGAGTGTTACTACATGAACAAAAACGTCAAGCCAGAAAAAAAAAAAAATCTTGGGTCGAATTACTGATTTAAGGGGCCGGCGTGAAAAAAGAGTGCAGAAGGATCTGAATTTCATCAAACACTTTGTGTTGAGGGGTAATCCAAACACCACACACATATTCTCTCTTATTCTCGTAGAATCCACATCGAAATCCAAATTGAATGACCTGGTTTCATCCAATGATCGAAGCGAATCGAAGAAAAAATTAAATTGGACAAGAAATTAGGGCCTGGCGATGGAAGAAAGAAGAAAGAAATCTGGTGCATTGCGGCGTAGAAGAAGAATTTGGAAGTGCCTCAAGGAAGAAGAAGAAATCTGGTTTGTAGCGGCGACGCGAGGAAGAAGGCCCATAAGACCCGCCAATCTGTTTACCCTAACCCGACCCGGTCCTGACCCGCAAAAATTAAAAAAGCCCAATTAAACTATAATTGCACATAATTTAGTATGTAATATTGCATATAAGTTTTTTGTCTACCATAAATATGTAATTAGGTGTCAATGCAACTTTATTAGAATATTATTTAGACTAGTTATATTTAGGTGAGTAAGATTTTTGTACACAATGTGCAGATTAAATTCAAATATATTTTTAAATGGTAGTATTACTTATTTTTTATTTAATAATATTAATTACTTTAATTAAATAATATTTGGTGCACAACAAAATTAAATATGTCCAATTAAAATAATTAATACCATTTAAAATTGAATTTGAGGTGCATGGTGCACCTCACGTACACAAGACTGTCACTATTTTTTATTTTTTATTTTCCCCTCCTCATCTAGGTTTTTTTTTTCGAACACATAGTAAAGTTACGAACAAGAAAGACAAGCCTTGTGAAGACCATCCACAAAGATTGGAGTCTCAACCCAACACATAGGACTCTCATAATCATGAGCCGCCCTAGCTAAAGAATGTGTCGTACAGTTGACATTTCGGCTAACCCAAACAATCAAAAAAAGCGGGTAAATCTGTAAAACTTCTTTACCAACAACAACATAATTCCCAAATGCAGATTCATCCAATGCACTGGAAGAATATGCATCACTCACACATTTTGCATCCGTCTCAATGATGATCTTATCAAATTCCAAAGCCACCGTCCATTTGATGGCCTCAAGAACACCCCAAGCTTCTCCTTCATCCACAGTCATCAAACCATCCCGAAGTAGAGTCTGAAATGCAAGGTTGTCCCCATGACTATCTCTTATCACCATACCACAACTTGTTTCCATACTAGTCGCAAAGAAGCTAGCATCTATATTAATCTTGAGATAACCTGATTTCGGTCCGTGCCACAGAATACATGGACTTGTAGTAGTAGTCGGGACAATAGAAAAACAAGCAGACTTCCACTCGCGCATGGCCGTTCGTGCAAAACTAATGACTAGGGCTGGAGTTTGCCCTTTTCCGTCCCACACCTTCAGGTTCCTGCCCCTCCAAAGAGCCCAGGTCGCATCCATGACCATCTCGATATCCTCATCGTCGAACTCTTTCATGATACTAAAAAATAATTTCGAATGATTGTCCACCGTGTGATATAACCGGTCAATCTTATCCCACAATCTCATCTAGGTTTCTAGATGCTAGATTCACCACGTTTTTACTATATTTCTTTCCCATTCTAATTTTTTTGCGTCCGATTGAGAGATTTTTTCTTCGATTTTTCTTTGTTTTTTTTAAGTCTCTTTTGTTTTTGTGTCGCATGTTTTGAAATTTTTAGAGTCTAGTTGAAACTTTTTTTTTCGGTGTCCCTTTTGTTTTTGTATTACATGTCTTGAAGGGTTTAGAGTCTAATTGGGTTGATTGTTGGTCGGTATAGCGATCATAAAGGGGAATGACAACATATTTGGGTTCGGTGTGTGTGGTTGTTTCAATTGTTCATGCTTTCTTTTTGGATGAAATGTATTAGGAAATTAATACAAATAAATTAATTAATTACAATTCTTTTTAAAAGTTACGGCGTTTAGATGCGAGGATATACTTTCATGATATCAAAATAAAAGCCTAATTTCAAACCCCATTGAAAGCATCTTCACCATTAAATTATCGGTCGGGGATCTCTGTTATACAATGGTGTTACATCTCCGCATTCTTTGTTAGTGTTAGTGTCTAGAGACAATCTATTTTAAGGACATAATACTAGATGATATTATTTGACATAATATTATAGTTCATTTAATATTAATGTATGACAATACACTTGTTTGAATATTATGTTTGATTGTTTGCATTTGTTGTAGCATGGATAAACCCGGCCTCCCTCGCAGGCACGAAGGATCATAAACAATCCAACAAAAAGGCGCATGAAGCAACCTCGGCAAAGGGACCAAGGATTAGCCCACGTAATTCCCACAAGATCAAACCTTCAAGTCGCAAAGTTAAGACCTTCGGGTAGTCGGCGGTTCGGGAAATCGCGATCGATTTCTACTTTATATCCTCAAGTCGGGAGGAATGCGCTGACTAGCGTAACTATCTGATTCACGAGGTCAATGCCCGACACCGCCATTAATCCGCCCTCCACATCCGCTCCACGATTGGTGCGGCCCGAAGATGGGCGATTTACGGCGGTCAAGCCGGGATTAATGGTTCCCGATATTGTAGCCCTTCATGGCATTATTCATATGTAAATTCCCGCAAAGGGTGGGGAGTCATAATATAAATAGGCCACTACGGCCACCTCTGTAATGGTCGAACAACTTATACTTCTAGGCATATACATACATCCTCTCCCCGGCTTGGGCGCCCCGGACGGAGGATGCCAGCGATGATGTCCGTCCTCAACAAGAACGTCTCAATTGGGCGTTGAGGAGGAACAAACGACGAAAAGAAAAAAATAGCCCGCCATAGGAATCTCCAAAGGTAAACGATTATGATGGAAAAAGGGGCGTCCACGGGCCAACTAAGCGCACAACGCGGCTAAACATGCCATCGTTCGGAACCCGGGCCCCTAGACAGAACCCGGTGAGTTGAATAGTGCATTCACCCGCCTCGGAAGCCAAGCGGCGGAAGGCCCTCATGAGGCGGGGCGAGGCTCCTCTCAACCACGCCATGAAGAAACGGTGGAAAGAGATCTTGCCATGGCCTAAACATGCACCCACGGTGGATCGCCGAGACATTGACATACCACCGTGGTCCTGACAACGAGGGTCTATAACGTAGCGATGCTCGAATCGTGACATTAGCTAGGATCGATCAACGGTATTGGAAAAGGTGGGTAACGGGGATGGACCGTCTGGGTCTATGCTGACCTTGTCATCTCAGGTCGCCCTTGGGAACTATGATCACTCGGCTTTGCCGGAGGAAAATCGACATAAGCGGCTCTAGATTGCTAGCGGGAGTACATACCCCGAGTCCAATGTACAATTCGTATATATGGCCTCAATGGGGGCATCGGATGCGACGATGTGTGGGCTTTTCTCTCCACATGTTGACGACCAGGCCAGCATTTATGGTACCTTATTTGCCTTCTCTCTCCGTTGATACTTTCGGCGGTAAGCTCGATTATTCTTGGGCCTTATCTGGCGATGGCTCCCGGAGCCAGCGACAAAGCGGAGCTTCGTGAACATGCGTCGGGGAAGCAGTCGGATCGATCTATGTTGAGAGGATCGATAGACTTATCATTGAAGGCGACCCCCATTGGGGGGCGAGCCCGTTGTTAGAGGCGATGTCGGCCTCGAAGAGAACCAAGCTATGGCGGCACATGACCACCAAACTACGGCCAGTACGCCCGATTTGGGGAAAAAGATCGGCGACCTCATCCATACCGTGGAATTCTTTGGAGACGACTCACCGAGAGATAAAGGAAGTTGCGGGAGAAAAGGTTCGAAAACGGGGGTCATTCAAGACACCCGACAACTTCAAACCATTTGAAAGTCCATTAAATTGAAAGATGGAGGCTCTGGGTATGACACACAGTAGCGTTTATACCCGAGATCGGGGGCCGAACATGTTGCGAGCACCCGCCCATGTGACAAAAGCGAAACAAAACCGAACAAGTATTGCCCTTATCATGACCGGAGGGACACTACACCGGCGATGTCGAGATACATTGAAAGCGGTTGTGGAAGCTTTATGAAGATGGCCAGTTGAATGAGTTTGTCGAGAATCCTCGGGCGGAACAATGCGAAGCGAGCATTAAATATGACCCATGACCGTAACCTGGGGAGATCGGGTGTAAAGAAACCCGTGATGGGGGCCTGCGGGGTGGTATTGTGCACCCCAGCCACCGGAAGGGCACATGGTCGCGTCATCCGTCACCATCTCGCTTGCCACGATAGGGGGGCTGTCTCGACCTCCTCGTCAAAGCGTCGCCTAAAAGCGGAAATCGAAGCAATGGAGAATGCTCAAAGAATGGTTACGCCCATCTTGGATGTACCGAAGAAAAACGCAAAATTGAGTTCGGGGGAAATAGACAAAGTCGAGTCGTGTGCGAACATAGACCCATTGGTCATAAAGGCGATATCATGGGGACGACTTGTATATGGGATGTTATTTCGACGGGGGCCTTTCTGCAACATTTTGTTTAAAAAGACCCTAGACCAACTCGGGGATTCTGAAACATACATCACCCCATGCGATATCACGATTGAGCGGCCTTTAAATCACGATAGTCAAACCTCTGGGCATGGTCCGCATGCGTGGGCTCGTATCCACCTTGGATGAGAAAGGTTAGGAACACTAGGCTCTAGATTTCCTTTATGTCGACCTCGAGCACCTATAACGGCTAGGGGAGGCTTTATTTGAGCTCAATTGAATTTTGCGTCCTCACCTATTATTTTTGTGTAAAGTTCCCACAAGGGTGGAAATTTTGGTTTGCTTAGTTAAAGGTGACCAAGTGGATCTGAAGGTTGTTTTTTATTCTTCGCCTTATTCAAATTAAAGCGCATGATTAGTCATCACATAATGACCTTTGGATCTTTGAAAAGGAAAGTAAGAAGAGGAAGCGTGTGAGTTTGATCGAGAATGGGTCCGGCGAAGATTTTATACTCGAGGCGAGATAGATGATCCGCGACTCGGGGGACCAGCGGTGCGGGGAGGAACTTCGAAAGGTCAAGAGTGGACCCGGCCAGCCGGACACCGGAGATCATCATTGGATCAAGATCCTCGGCGACGCGAAAATTGAAGTCGTCGATTTCCTCAGAATAACCTAGGCGTTTTAAGCGGTCACAAGGATATGGTCGGGATCGATCGATATCGCGTGTCACCGCTTACATTGACCCGACCCAAAAATCGTTAGCTCGTAAAGAAGGAAGTTTGGTCGAGAAAAATGTGTGGCCTCATTTGAAGAGGTGAAGAAGTTGCGACAACGACCGATCATCGCGAGCGACCAACCAACGATGGGTCGCCAAATGCGGTCCTTGTAAAAAATCAAAAGCGGGACTTGGCGACTTTGCGCCGATTTCCGCGAGATCTTAGCGAGGCATGCCCCCAGGATTTCTTCCGATGCCGCATATCAACCACTTAATCGACAATCGGGCGGGCCGTGAGATGGTGTCTTTCATGGAATCATTTGTCGGGTACCATCGGAGATAGCTATGCGAGACCAAGCGGGCAACACTTCATTTTTAATAGAAGAACATATCTTTGTTGGAAAGAATGCCTTTTGGTTTGAAGAACGTCGGGCTGACGTATCAAAATTTGGTCAATCATATGTTTGTTGAGCAAATAGGCAAGTCGGTGGAGGTGTCGTTGGCGACATTGTCGTGAAAAGAGTCTAAAAAAGGAAGATCATTTGGCTCATCTGGTATGACTTTTCGAGATACTCGGGAAGTTCAATATGAAACTCAACCCGAGAAAAAGTGCAACCGGAGTGGAATCGGGGAAGTTCCTAGGGCACTGGTTTGAAGCAAACCCGGCCAAAGGTGTAAGCTATCTTGGATATGGGAGCCCCCCAAAACCAAAAAGGGCGTTCAAAAGCGGTGGGGTGCTGGCACGCTCTGAGCAGATTCATCTCCCGAATAGGATAAATACAAGCCATGTTAAACACCATCAAAAAAGAAGCGAGGTTGAATGGACATCTGGTCGGGATGCTCTTGACAAAGATCAAAGCATATCTAGCATCGTCGACATTTTAGCAAGCAGGTCCTGGCAGCTGTTTCTATACTTGGCAACCTCGGGCAGCACTGGTAGCGATCCTTTATGCAGGCGGAGGGTCAAACCATCTGCCCATTTACTTTGTTAGTCGGGAATGATTAAATGAAGAAGCGTGATACCTTTACAGAAAATTAGCTTTATCTCTCTAGATTATGAGTGTGAGAAGCGAGACCTTCTTAACCCGATCACCAAGTGGAGGTCCTCACTTCCTTACCCCCCTTGCGGACCGTGCTCCATCGACGGATACATCAGACTGATGCCTCGAGTGAGCCATCGAGGTTGGACAATATGTAAATATGCTGTCTGGCGGCTGGCCTCTTGATAAAGCTCGGGCCTTGGCCCGACTTCATCGTTGAATTAACCCCTCCTCGCAGGGCCAGCGATTTCGACCCGGCCCACCATGGGATTTGTACGTGGGCGACTCGTGCGCCAACAAATCGGGGTAGGAATTATGTTGTCGGTCCGGATGGGATTTCTTTTCGAGAATGCCATCACTTTCGATTTTCCATTCCACCAAACAACGAATATGAATATTAGGCGATCAGCGGTTTATAAATGTCCACCTTGAATGGGCATCAGCGACTTCAAGTACACACCGACTCTAACTCGTAGCATGCCATATATCGGGGAGTATGAGGGCGAGAAAGAGCGGAGGTAGGCCTACCAAAAGGTCGTCAAAGCACTTTGCGAGAATTTGAACAAATCTACATCAAAATTTAGTACCAAGGGATCTGCGAACTCCGGAGCGATGCATTAACACGACTAAGCGATTTCGGATGGACCCATAGAGATGAGGGATGTCACCATCACAAAAACTCTCCACCCTCAATGCTAACCCTGACGATCAATGCCCTGAACCTTACACCCAGGAGTTTAATTTGGATGACCCCCATGTCGACTACTTGATGGTGGGGCATTACCAACGAAAGAATTTAGGCAAAGCAATTACAACTAAGGCAGCAAAGGTACACATTGGTTGGTAACGAACTATATAGGCTTGACATACCCTTTGCTTTCAGATGTGTTACCCGAAGACAAGAGGCGAAATATCTGCAAGATATTCACGACGGGGTATCTGCGGAAACCACTTATTTGGGGCGATCGTTTGCTCATAAAACTGACTTAGGCGGGGTATTATTGGCCAACTTTAAAGGCGATGCCATGGTTTTATACGGAAATACCCACAAATGTCAAATACACGCACCATCGATCAAGTTACTTTGAGGAACTCACCAACATCCTTAGTCCTTGGCCTTTTTGCGAAGTGGGGATAGATATCATCGGACCATTACCAATAGCCGGGTTATCCAAATCATACTAATCGTTAGATTACTTCACAAAATGGGCCGAGGGCTGAGGCTTTAGCTATAGATCGAGGATCAAGTCATCAAATTCATATGGCGAAACATCATCTGGGCTTGATTAGGCCTACATAACAATTATATCCGATAATGGGAAGCGGTTCAATGGTCATAAGATCGATGGTTGCTGAGAAAATGGAAAATCACCAAGCTTTTCTCTACCCCTTATCACCCTCGTGTCAAACGGTCAAGTCGGTTGAACAAGAACATCAAGCACTTTCTGAAAACCAAGATTGAGGAGGAAAAGGGGAAGTGGGCGATGAGTTACCAAATGTCTTTGTGGTCATCTGAAGCGACCTGCCGAAATTCGACCGGAGAGACCCCTTATTCGATGGCATTTGGCTCGAGGAAGCGTCATACGCGAGGTCAAATTCAAACTCTCGAAACCTCGCGGTCGACCCGGCCTTGTTGATGAGGCCTTGGCGAAGCCTGGAACTTGCTCGAAGAGAAGCGATTAGGCGGTGTATCCGAAAATCACGAGAATACAAACAAGCGATCAAAAAATACTACAACTCTAAAGTGCGACTTCAAAAAAGAAGGCGACTTGGTCTGAAGAAGACTCTCGGAGTAACCAAAGGAACTTTCGGACCAAACGGGAAGGACCATACAAAGGTCGCTCGAGTATTATCAGCCAGGCGTCTGAGCTCGAGAACCGGATGGCACTTTCGGTCTCGATACGTGGAAACGATCTCTAAATCTGAAGATCTTGTCGGTAGGGTCGAGGCCGGTGTACTTGTAAACTTTCGGCGAAGTCAATAATAATGAGTTAAATTTTCTTTTTCACAATTCACGTGTTTTAAACCGGGAAGTCATATAGATGAAACATCGACCTCCTCCAGGAACGACTTTCAACATATTTCGGCGAGATCACCACCACAGCGGTGTGATCCTCCCTAACTTTATAAAGGCGACTAAGCGAGGTTCAATCTAAAATCGCAATGCCAATAAGATGAATGAACATACGCCTGATTATAATCGCGTAAAAAAATCAAATCGGCCTGATAAAGGAAAGAAAAAGCGATTTCATTAATGACAACAAGCCCCGAAAGATCGGTACATTATAAGAGCACGAAAAAAATTACATCAGCGAAAACAAGATACATCATGATGATGGCGACGGATGTTTTACTACAACCCAATATCCACGGTAGCGGGCGACTTGGGCTTTAAGTCATCTTGATTAAAAAGTATTGTTGGAGATGGGGTTCAACAACTTCTCAATCTCCTTTTTTTCTTATCGGGATTCTTGATGACATCATTCTTCAAACGATCAGAATCCTCCACCAACGACTGACTATGTTCAAAGCCCGCCTGGGATCTTGGGGCTGCTAAACACCTCCCTAGAGGCGGTTTAGCTGCTCTTGGGAGGAGGCCGTCTTGGGACATCTCGCGACCTCGTTTATTGTTTGACCTCATCCGGCCCGGGTCTCGAGGACCACGCCGAGTCTCGGTCGTGTCTCATCTGGCGGATTGGGAGTGGGGTGCCGCGATCCGACTCGATTAGGAAGGACAAATCAATTTTGAGATCTTCTAGATCTTTAATCTCAAACCTGATATCGAGGGGAAATGTTGTGACGTATAGCGATTATTTCGGTCCTGATGTCGGAGAGGTCGGCGGCGGGTTCTTTGCTTGTATTTCGGATAAGCGCCCCGCCCTTACAACGCAACATAAGCGAGATTAGCATTTATGCTCTTGACTTTACTTAAAGGAATGTTTGTCTTTGGCGGCAACCTGCAGGAGAACCTACATCCTTGCGGATTAGCTCATGTCAGGTCACAACCTCCTTCTCCTCCTGAAAGCGATCTCTCGGCACCTCCACTGGCCCTCGAGCTCCAAAGGCCCTCTTAGCCCGTCGACCTTGGCAACCTCCGATTTCTTCTGCACCTCATAGGCATTATCGGTGATTCCCCGACTTGCTCGGAGGTCATCGCTTTGGAGCCTTCTCACAGTTTGGAGGCTCGAGCTCGGATTAGGCGCGAGCTTTTTCCATGTAAGCGGCCTTCAAAGGTGGACAACGGCCGAATACATGTTGCGTGACTTTTTTAGCGATAGGCGGGGTGATCATCCTTCGTCCATATATGCGACCGTTCCTCATAAATCCAGTCAAGTAGTGGGAAGATCGGGTCTCGTGCCCTCGGCGTGGGGAATGGGGATCTCGAGGAAGCTGAAATAACCTCGGTGAGAACTTCTTTGACCGTCGACTCTGGTTGTAACAAGGAGGAACAAATATATTAAGTTTGGTCCCCGATTTTGAGGAGTAAAATTCATTAAGAGTTACCAAGCGGCCTACCTCTGCATCTCTCTCCTCATCCCACCCAATCTGGGAATCATCCTCGAATGGCGACCTCCCTCCGGGTAGAAAGTCGGCAAAAGGTATCAGTAGGAGCCACCGCTTCGGCACCAGGCGCCCAGCGTGGATCGGTCGTGCGAGTTCGACTCGCACCCTCTTGGGAAGTCGCTCTGACCCGCGGTGGTGGGTTAGGAAGCTTTCTTCTTGCCTTTTGTCGGGCAAAGCGGGGAGGAGTTTGAGTGGAATGTCCCACAGGCGGCGATATCGGCGAGCCGCCTCGTGGAGCGAGTAAGCGGTAAGCTTGACGGTAGAATCGGGATATCCGGATCTAACATAAAACAAAACCTTTATGCGAAATCACGAAATACACTTGAAAAGATCGCGCGAGACTTACGAGGAATCCTCAAGTGGCGAGGGTAAGTGTCTGATCTGGCTTCTGCGATCGAGCTCGGAGTTTAGCAAATTAACGTCTCACCGACTAGGGGTGTGTCTCAAACCTCCTTGAGCGCCTCGAAAGTCCCAATATAGCTCGAGAAGGTCGGGCACAAACAACGCAAGGCGAGAAAAGAATTAGATCAATACAATCGAGCACAAAAAATATTAAGGTGGCACCATTCTCAACACGGATCGCATAATCTGTGGGAACTACAATGGATAAGGTCTTTGGAAGGGGCCACTCACTCCCATGCTCCTCCTACAAACCACCATTTAAGGTGCCACCCGTCAACCTTATTAGGAATCCCACTCACAACTCTTTGCCTCTAGGAAGCCGACCGCGTGATAGCCTCCGGCACGCAACAGCGGGCGACATCGCGTGAGATATCTCTCGGGATTAAGGTTTTTTTTGAGCCGGCCCAAAAAAAAAGACCATGGTGGAGATGATGTAACTCCGCCCATTGGGGGTGATCTGCGTGAGAGGCTCACATTCCGGGCCGCGGCCGAGATGGGAAATGGCCGGGTGCAATGGAAATCGAATCTTGACAACATGGAAGAACTTCATTCCACGATAATCATTAGGAGGGAGGCCGTCGGTAACTTTCGTCGAGTCGGCCCATAAAATGCACATCCAGGGCACCTTGTAGCATCATGCGATTTAAGTCGCATATCTTGTCCGGAAGCCTGAATCTGTATCTTTTATCGGGGCCGCCGTGAATTGAGAGTCCACCGAACTTATGCGGTATGCCGGTCAAATCGACATCTGAACCGGTTAAAATCTGGATCATAATTGAAGACTCGTTCATAGCCATGTAATCGAGCCGGAAGGACCCGCCGTTGACAGCAGATTCCGTGGGGCCGGATGAAGGACATTAATATCCGGCGAGGAAGATGGGTAATTTGGCCGGTTCTTCGAAATTGGTCATCCAGGTTCGTCATTGTCTTGATTAGCCATAACCTTAGCCCGATGAACTTTCACCCACATGCACGGTGGCGGAGCGAAAAATCAGCGGCGATGCGGTGCAATAGGGATGTCATCGGAAAAGAGGAAGAAGCCACCATAGTAATTTGAGGCAAAAAGGATTTGAAGCCTTAGAATCCGTAAATTGAAGAAGGGTACCAAAAGTGCTTACGTGATTAATTCCTCTTCGGGGACACGAGAATGTGTTTTCGATTGGAAGGGAGAAAGAACCGGGGAAAATATCTTGAGAAATTCTTTTTAAAGGCGATCGCGAAATAAGGTTTCAAAACCTAATTCCCCTTTATTGCTCCGAAGAAAGAGGGGGCCAAAATGAAATTAGCCAAAACTTCACCCACCAGAAACAAAAAAAGCGAGGGCTCGCGTGAAATCCACTATGGCATCTCATTGAATGAAATGGCTAAGGCACTTTCGTCATCATCCTGACGCGATATCATTTCAAATCCTCGAGATCGAGGAAATCGATGTGTCGATTCATATTATTGAGGTGACTTTTCACTGGGAGAGGATAGCGGCGATAGGAGACTTTCCGAGGTCGGATGGTCGCGAGTCGATTTAGTCCGTATATGAAGCGAGGTCCCTACCGAATAAGACCTCAACTTGAGGGGCAATTGTTGTAGCATGGATAAACCCGAGCCTCCTCCCCGGGCGCGAAGGATCATAAACAATCCAACAAAGACTGCGCCAAACAATCTCGGCAAAGGGACCGAGGATCAGCCCGTAATTCCCACAAGACCAAACCTTCAATCGTCAAAGGTCGAAACCTTTCGGGTAGTCGCCCGATTAGGAAATCGCGATCACGATTTACGCTATATATCCTCAAGTCGGAGCGACACGCTGCCATAACTATATAGTTCCGTGGTCAATGATTTGACCCGAACCGCCACTAATCCGCTCTCGCATTCGCTCCACGATTGGCGCCCGGTCGAAGATGGATGATTTACAATTTGGTCAAGGTGGGATTAATGGTTCGATATTGTAGCCCTTTCATAGGCATTATTCATATGTAAATTCCCAAAGAATTGGAGTCATAAATATAAATAGGCCACCGTACCACCTCTATAACAGGTCGAACAACTTATACTTCTAGGCATATACATACATCCTCCTGGCTCGGGCCTTACAGGACTTAGTCCGATTCAAAAGCGAACGGGTCACCAACTTCTTTGTCCCTTTCCTACATTTCGATTGCCTTTAGCATACATTTCACAATAATTATTGTTTAAGCGAGTAGATAAAAACCGGTTTCTAGCAACATTTATTCATCTGAAGTGTTCATTGAGTCATCTTTGTCATTGAGGTTGTGAGAACTCGGATGACTTAAGCATGATTCTCAAATGACCCGATTAAGGATCATCAAGAATGGGATATTGATGATGATTGATTGAGATTTTGTGCGATATGCATCATACTCTTAGAGAGTGTAGTAAGATCTCGCTTTACTACGAGATACTCGTATCTCATGATGGATGCACAAATACCTTATAGGGTATTGGTATACCCATCGAGAAAGATTTGATGTAGTTCCACTATGTGTGTCTCTGGTGTCTCGGTTAGTGGGGAAAACGTCGATACTCCTTTGACTTTGAGGTCATACGACATGTATTGGGATGATGAACTTGACCATGGCCAAAAGCTTGCACCCCTTCCATGGGTAGATATGGCTTGGATTGGGTTCATCACGAAGTGCGCATGTTGGTGGTAGTTGAGCCAAGAATATGATTCATTCCTCAAAGTGGATTTAGAGAATATTCATCTTCTCGTCATAATTGGATCTAAGTCATCGGCGATGCCGTCAACTTAAACTTTGTGGCTAAGTGTGACATACATGATCAATTAGTGATTGGAGACAATATGATTAAGTTATTTGAATAGAAACTTCATCATGTTCAAGAAACTTAATCAAGTATTCAACGAATGAAAGGAGGAAATCGTAATAGCCGTATTTTTGATTCTGAGGAACTTTGCATTTCTACTTAGCATACCTCGTATATTGAGAATATCGATTTATTGTCTGGGGTTCAATTAAAAGACCGTTAGTTTGACTAATTGCTCGATATATGAGGGCCTATGGGTCATACAACAACAAATGTGGTTGTTTTACTAATTATAGTTGGTTGATTAAATATTATATTGAATATTAATATTTACATTATGGAGAAAATATAATAGGGGGCTCCTTTATTAGGTGCAAAATGGAACACTATATTACTATGAGGTGCAACCAACTAAAACCACTTACTCTTAGGTACCAAATTGGTAGTAAAAACCCTATAGTACCCTTACTAACCTTGCTTCCCAAAAATCTCAAAAGCAATAATTGAGGCCCAGCATTCTTGTTCATGATAAGGCGAGGATTTAGCTTCCAATGCGAGAGAAATCGGGCCTTTATCATTTCAATACTACCTTATCCCCAAAGATTGTTAACCATTCGAAAGACAAATTCAATTTTCAAAAATCCATCAAAATAAAAAATTCTCTCACTAAGATACTCTCCGTGAAAGTTTTAGGCGTTCTCACAGGTTATTCAAAGCCGATTTCTTTTTTTTTGTTTTGTCGATTTAAGTATTTTCTGCATGTAAGATACAATCTATGAGCGTTATTCTTAGGTTAGGTGCTTCATTTGTTTAATTTTTAATTTTTTAATTTTGTTTTACTTTACTTAAGTGATGGTGGGCGAAAGGCGAAGTAAGCGTTTGAGGGAGAAAATTTAGTTCCTCCAAGAATAAGAAAACCCCTAAAAAAGGTATTTTGTGGTATTATTTACATCTGTTTTACTTGATATTTTGAAGAAGCTTTTGTTTGAAAAAACCTTTTGTTTTGTTTTCTTGTGATTTCTGACTTATTGGCGGAAGAAACAATCAAAACTTCGAAAAATTTAGTGCCAAAACTCAAAAAGCTAGTAGAAAAGGTAAACTTGCAAAGACCGGTGTTTCTTGATGTTGTTGTTTTCGTTTATATTTGGGCCCTTTTTTTTTCATAAATGTAGTTTTTTATACGATCGGCTTTTTACTTTTTAAGTTAATGAGTTTGTACAAAACAATTTTGATATATATCTGTATATTAGCATATAAGAGATGGACTTGTGTGCAAAACTTTACGTTTTATGATAATTTATTTTTAAAACTTGTTTGTGCAAATAAAATGTAAGTGCATGCTTTTCAACTACGGTTGTGTGTAAAAAAATCTTTGTAAAATTTGAAATCTGAAAAAAAAAAAAATATCTTTAATATTTTCATCTCATCTTTAATAAACTTAGTGTTTGTACCACTGTCATTATACAACATTTAAAAAGATATTGGTGACCATATTTGACCATGATTGTTGCGGGTAAAGAGGTGGATAGTTAAGCAACGCCCGTGTAGTTGAATTAAGTGTTTGTTGTACCTCCCAAAAAAAATATGTTCTTTGTTCTTCATTATTTTTTTATAATGTCTTGATTTTTTTTTGTAATGGTGTTGTGCGGATTAAATGTTTTTATTATAGAGGATGAGTCTTATTTGGGGTACCTGATACCTGGCTTCGAGATGCGGTCGATGGTATGTAGGTTAATTATGTAATTTGATTATTCTAAAGTACAAAACTAAGGTATAAAACTTCGTTAAAAACTTTATAAAACTTTTATTTTGTTTTCAGGATGATAATTGTACTGTCTGCGGGGATGTGTTGGATCTTCGATGTCGATTATAGTAGTAGCGGTGCTAAGAAATTGAAGAGGAAAAGTTGAAGCCCACTAACTAGTTTGGTAAGTTGATTTCTTAGTGAAGTTGTGTTTTTCACAGTTATGTTTATTGTGCAAAGCTGTTTTTCTTGATGTGCATTTTTTTACGTAACTTTGATAAATCCTCATTAGGTGGTGTGAAAGTCAAAAAATGCATTACATCTTGAGAAGCAATCTAAAAGCGTACATCAAGGATCCGAAGTCTTTTAATTTTTGAAGAGATATCCCCGAAGAAGATTCACGAAGACACCATTTTGGTATATGTTCAATCTGATATACCAAAATGATGTAACATAGTTGAGATTGGAGTGTGACAAGAAGGAGGATGTCATAAGGAAGATTACGTGTGTTATGATGAAGATCTTTTGAAAATTTTATTATTGGTGGGAAAGTTAAAGAGACTTGCGAATTTGGATGTTGGGCTAATTTTTGGAATTGGAAGTGGGCGGATGTAATACCTTTGAAAAACCCGAATATGATATGTTTGAATGGGTGAGCCGTTGTTTTGGAGAAAGTAAAACAAGTTGCTTTGTATCTGAAAGAAGATTTTGAAAAAAACTTAAAGTTATCTTTGAATAAAATGATGAATTTAGCTCGAAGATGTTGCCCGGTGACCAAGCATTTATCAACGCCCGGTACTTTCCCCAAACAGAATTCGGCTTATTTTATTTACATCATCCAGAGGTTGCTTTGAGAACTTTGATATATGGAAGTATGATTAGTGCTGATTATATTGCGAATCTATTAATAGTCAAATTAAATTGGTATTTATGAAGATCGATTGGATGTGCCATAATCTTACATGTAAGTATGCAATATATTTTTTGCAATTGAATAATAAATCATACTATAATGCACATGATTTTTTTTTAGAATATACCACTTCTTTATATATTTTATGCTAAAATTGTGATTTGTGTTGTTTTTGTTAAATTGTAGTTTTTTGGTTGTGCGAGCACACTTTCGATTGATTGACTTTCGAAGAAGGTGTTAAATTTCCTCGCTTCTTAAAGTGGGATTTGAAGGTGTTAAGGAAGGTTCTAACACGTGATAAGCTCGAGAAAAATTGGAGCGTGAATGTAAGTTGTGGAATCTCATGATCCTTTTCTAATTTGAGTTATTTAACACACTTTTTAATTATGATAGTTATATCTTATTTTTCTATTTTTTTTTAAACATATCTGAAGAGGCGATGTTGAAACCCAACATCGGACGAGAAAAAAAATAATTCAAGCTTCTTAAAAACTTTGAAGTTGTACAATATCTTGAAATGTAGATCTTTATGGATGACTCAGGATGGATTTTCCTTTAGTTTTGGGGAAACAATATTTTGGTGATGAAGGATGTCTTTGCACAAGATAACGGCGTTATTACGGACCCGAGTTTTGAATCGTCAAAGCGGTGTGTCGTGTGTCAAAATAGTTGTCCGCGAGGATATGGCCTCGCTCCTAAAGTAGAAATTATGGGTTATATTGAGGATGTCGAAAATCGCGAATAGTTGGCCTTCTTGAACAAGCGCCACACAACTTCGAAGTTAGTGGCTTTATTGAGGGATTCAGAAGATATGTGATGGTCTTGACTTTGTTGATGATCTTCTGAAATTTGTATGGGCCTGTTGGTATTGAAAATGAAGAACTGATCTTCTGATGGGCGTCCTGATTCAGTTTGAACCTTTCCCGAGGTTGAACTTGATGTGCAATATGTTGGTGCTGATGGTACAAAGTGTTATTGTTGAAATGAGCATTGAGTTGGGGCCGTCTGATTCGATGGTTTGTGAACATGTTGATGAAGTTAGTACATAAATATGGCGGGATGACAAAGCCGAAGATGATCTTTAGTTGTTGTTGGTAGTGAAGAAAAAAATGAAAAGACCCGATGGAGGTGGACATTACATTGACCCGGAGAACAAAGAGTCTTGAACAAAGATAAACCGGATGATGGCCAAATGAAGATCAAGCAGAAGAGATCAAGAAAAATTGAGCCTTAGCGAGATCTGGATCGAGAAATGTATGGCAGATTGAAGATGGTGCGGGGATGAGAATGATAACTGGTTTCAAACTTGATGAATATACCCTCCCGCTTGACCCGGATCTTGGCCGATCCGGCCCAATCTTGCACAAATTGATGCGATTACATAGATCATATTTCAAGTTTGGAAGTAGTTCGCCGGGTAAATGGTGATGTGAAGCGATTGAATATGAAAATACGAGTGGTGGTGTTAGGCGGAAGTCGTGAAAGTTGACCCTAAAATCACGCCTTGTGTGCCGATTAATTTGTTAGATCGTCTTCTTGGTCACTTAATATTGCCATGAGGTCAAATTCGAGGCTGAAAACAAGGAAAGGAAAGAATGAGTTAACACCACAATTGAAATGCAGTTGATTTGATGAAGCATCATGAATGAAGTGCCCGTGGAATGTCTTGATAAAGTCGGTCATAAAAATTGAAGCTAAGCAGAGGAAGCGGAAAATAAGTCGTATTTGGACAGAGCTTTACGAGTAGTAAAAAGCGAAGGACAATGTGAAAACCAAATCTTCTGAAAATTGGAAGAATTTCGAGGAAGTCTGAAAAAAATATGTTTTTGCATAACATTGTTTCTGTTTTTATTTTCCAACATTTTCATTAAACTTTTTGTTTTTTCTTACGGCCGTGTCATATGAATAGTAATAGCCCTCTTAGCGAGGTAACGACGGTAGCATTATCGGTAGCCCGCCGTCGTGAAAGATTATGAAATAATGTAAGTTGGGGCGTAAATTTTAATGATGGATTTTTGTGCAAAAAATAAAATTAGTTAGTGCATGATATTTGATTGCAATGCGTTGGGTAGATCTACTAGCGAAACATATGGTTCAACGTGTAATTGGTCGGAGAATGAGAAGTTTTCACCTCTCATCTTTGGGTAATTTTTTATCTTGATTATTTTGAATAAAAAAGAAAAATGGTGATAAGCGTATTTTATATAAAAATATATGTTATATCTTTGTAGGAGTTGATGCGATGAAAATGATCAAGGCGAATGATTATCTGAATCAGTTTTGAATTTGCCGTTGAATGCGTCTTTGTGGAGATGGACTTTTGATGTTCTTTTTTTATGGTGGAAAAGTGGGGAAATCAAGAGATTATCAGGGATCATTGGACTCTCTTGACTTTGGACATGCATACGGGGATGGTATTTTTACAACTCATGTATTTTAGGGCATATGGGGTTGATGATAAAACACCAACCGATCGATGATTATGGTAAACGATATTATAGTTTGGAAATATGCTTTATGTGCGAAAAAAATTCAACACAAAGCGATCTGTCGAAAATCATAATCACGACTTGTGAAAATAAAAAATTTGTAATCGGGTTGATTACATTGAGCCCACGACTCACGCCCGAGGTTATCGTGGCGCTATATCTGCTCGCCCGTTCTTGGGGGAATTTGGCAGAAACAAAATATGTTGATAGTTTGCGGCGGGAGAGTGATTAAGCTCGATTGTAGTGTTATCGATATGCCTTCAAATCGAAAAAACCATAATCGTAAGACTTCTGGGAAAGGTGTGTTAACTTCATGTTTTGGCGAGGGAACTACCATGCTAAAATGGTAGAAATGTTCATGAAGCACCAATATAGGGTTGTTCTTTGATGTAGTTAAGTGGTATCAACAAACTTCTATTTTACAACCCAACTTCTATTTTGCTCTAATTTGTAGACATATATTTGGTATTAAGACTTTGTCCCCACTTTCCCCAAGTTTTTGTTATGCTTGGTAGTGAGAGACATTTGAATAATTTGAATGCATAAAAGCTATGAGTATGGAATATTTTGTGACTTATGATGTTTATCTATCATCCACTGTGATTATAGGCGGGGAGTTACGATTTAGTGATTTTTTTTTTAATCTTAATTTGATGTTTAAACTTTTTTTGAATATGTGTATTTATTTGTTTGTGTATAATGCGAATAAATAATTGGTAATTATTCTTATTGTATATAATAATATACCATCCAATTATAAAAATTGATCTCCAAGAAATATTACAAAATTATAGTGTTAAACTACATGTTTTTTGTGTTATTAAAAATTTAATAATTGCCCTGAAATTAATATGGCTGTTGTTTAATAACAACAAATGTAGCCATTTTTTTACACCACGGCGTATAACCATTTTAAAAAAAAATGGCAATTCAATATTTTTAATTGATCGTTTGTTGAGGAAAAATATATACCGTTAGCTTTCCTATATATATATATGAGCATTTATGTGTAAAAAACATTATACAACCATTAAAAGTTAGTAAACATTTAGCCATCTTTACAACAAGGAAACCATCGGCAACCAAAAATTAATAGCTTGGGAGAAAAGATGTCTTCTAGCATCAGGACCCGTCGGTAAATGGATTACCCCGATATGCGTAAAGAGTGCGTGTGAATGTGGAAAAACAAGCGTGATGTTATGTTTGAATCGGGCCTTGAAATCGGTGGTTATTCTCACCCACCAATCTGCGGTTGGTCCGGTTTGGTGTTGCCCCTGATTAACGAAAGAGGTTTCAAGTATGCATTCGAGTTATTGTGATGTTGTTAGGTTAATCCAACTGCAACAACACCACATCAACCTCCTACCTTGTTGTTTGGAGGGAAGCCTTTGTTGTGCTCACCATTTATTTTTGGTTTAATAATAAAAATATTTATGTAAGGAACAAATTTGTGATGTTGATCTCTTATTTAATGAAGTTTGGTTTTATGCAAGAACATCTTAAACTTGATCAAGAGTGCAAAAAGCATTATCTGAATGCATTTGTGTTATTTATGCGATAACATCTGTTGGTGCAAAAGCCCCGATATTCTTTTGTTAAAAAAGCGAACATGTTTGTGCAAAAAAATCCAAAATAATATCTAAAACATGTGTCTCTTATACGTATTAGAATAAATGCGGATAGCTATAAACCTACATATATCCGAGATGGATAAAAAACATTCCAAAAAATGACAATTCTTATAAAAATGCATAACCCCACACAAAAGAATATAAACTTTTCAACACGTAAAATAATAACATGTAAACATAAACATGTACATTGTAGAAATTTGCATCGGATAGCCCCTATCACACCACATTTTTGTGTCAAAATAGCCAACAAAAACATTTTATTACAAAAAAAGGTGAGAATCTACAAATGCATCACCAACCCCATAAAACAAAATATAAAACTTTTCTTGTAAAAGCCCAACAAAATCGGTGTTATTCAACACATGTCGTCTTGCATTTAAACTTGCAAAAAATCAATTGTTTTCCAAGTTTACGCCACGGCCCGGCGTAATCTTTAGCCATTGAAAGGACACAAAAAAAGACCCACCACAAAAAGCTGCGATTCTGCGCAACTCTTTGTGAGTCATCATTATCTCATCGTTGCAGGTCGGGTTCAAAAAACTGATGGCCAGTCGTGGTACCCCATTTACGGCGTCTCGTGCACCAAATTTTCTTATATTGCGGATACTACCACGTAGAAGAGTTAACTTTTAGATGGAGGGGCGATCTTGGAGTGCGCTTTAATCTGGTGATAGTATTTTTACATTGTGGTAGCGATACGTCACCGTGAACCTCTCTCCATTTTTAGTATTGGATGAATATAAATGGCCCGCTTAGCATTGGCGATAGTTTATGAATTATGTGCTGCCTCGTACCTTGGTATACATTGATTTGCGGTTTCTC